>PVKU01001495.1:0-88434 GCA_004027475.1 Anoura caudifer | reverse complement strand
ACCATCGTTTTTTGATCCACTTATTTACTGATGGGCACTTATCCATTAGCCAATCTTAATGACTTATCTTTGGTTAAAACAAAGGACTATCCAATAACAAATAGTACAGTAGTTCTACCACCATTCTTATATCCCCAACTACTCCTGGGTAGGTTGGGAAAGAGGAGTGAAATGACCATTTTAGGGTGTTTTTGTCTGTGGCAACATATCTAACTAGTTATTTGGCTTCAGATAATGTCAACAAGATCATACAGGACAGCAACACAAATAAAACATTTTTCAGAGGTTTACACACCAAACCAATCTTTGTAGGTCTGCTAGAGGTGATTGCTTTCATTTGGTCCCAGCAAAGCAGGCCTTTTTATGGAGCTTTCAACATTAATGGAGGACTTATGACTTATAACACGTTGTTCCAGACATAATAAAGACAACCAATTACTTTTTCATATTTCAAAAATATTGTCATAATCATTTATTACACTTTAATACTTCAAACAATCTTCACAAGTACATAATTTACTTTGTCCATGGGAAACAACAGAACTTTTTAAAAACTTTTTGTGAAATATAACACACAAGCAGAAAAATGCATGAAACATAGAGGTACAGATTAACAAATTATTTCAAAGTAGACAACTGGCTAGCCTAGATCTAGTAAGCCATTGGAAATATGAATTTGGAATGTGTGTGCGCACATACATGGACATGCATGTGTATGCATGTATAAGCATGTTCTGTGTGTATATGTCATATTTTCTTCAACAAAACATGGATGATCACATTGTCTAAAAATGATTGTTGTCAACACTGTGCTGGAAGAGTGGCATGTGCTGCCAAACTTTATCCTCATAACTGCCCCATGAAGATGAAGTTCATAGTGGTTGAGTGTCTTGTTTGTGTTCATCCAGCTGGACCTGACACAGGCCACTCAGCCACAGTTAGGAGAAAGATTGGCCCCTCCAAAAAAGACTAGTGGGCAAAGGGGATAAACCAGGCTGTGGCTCAGACACCTCGTGGAAGGTAGAGCAGGTTCTGAATGAAGGAGCTTTTATTTTAAATATATTTTATTGATTATGTTGTTACAGTTGTCCCAATTTTTTCTCCCCTTCTGCCCTGCCCCTGCCCTCCAGCATTCCCCCTGCCCCTTACTTCATATCCATGGGTTGTACATATAAGTTCTTTGGCTTCTCCATTTCCTATACTATTCTTAACTTCCCCCTGTCTATTTTGTGCCTACCTATTCTGCTTCATATTCCCTGCACCTTTTCCCTGCATCCTCCTCCTCCCCCTCCCCATTGATGACTCTCCATGTGATCTCCATTTCTGTGATTCTGTTCCTGTTCTAGTTGTTTGCTTAGTTTTTCTTTTTCTTTTTCTTTTTTTTTAGTTTCAGTTGTTGATAGTTGTGAGTTTGTTGTCATTTCAATGTTCATAGTTTTTATCTTCTTTTTCTTAGGTAAGTCCCTCTAACATTTGGTATAATAAGGGCTTAGTGATGATGAACTCCTTTAACTTGACCTTATCAGGGAAGCACTCTATCTGCCCTTCCATTCTAAATGATAGCTTTGCTGGATAGAGTCATCTTGGATGCAGGTCCTTGCCTTTCATGACTTCCAATACTTCTTTCCAGCCCCTTCTTGTCTCCCAGGTTTCTTTTGAGAAATCAGCTGATAGCCTTATGGGAACTCCTTTGTAAGTAACTCTCTGCTTTCAAGATTCTCTCCTTATCATTAATCTTGGGTAACTTAATTATGATGTGTCTTGGTGTGCTCCTCCTTTGGTCCAATTTCTTTGGGTCTGGGCTTCCTGGACTTCCTGGAAGCCTATTTCCTTTGCTGGATTGGGGAAGATATCTTTCATTATTTGTTCAAATAAGTCTTCAATATCTTGCTCCTCCTCTTCTCCTTCTGGCACTCCCATGATTTGGATGTTGGAATGCTTAAAGTTGTCCCAGAGGTTCCTAAGCCAGTCCTTATTTATTTATTTATTTATTTTTTTGAAGACTTGTTTCTTCATTTCGTTCTGGTTGAATGTTTATTTCTTCCTTCTGTTCCAAATCATTGATTTGAGTTCCAGTTTCCTTCCTGCAACTGTTGATTCCCTGTACATTTTCCTTTATTTCACTTTGCATAGCCTTCATTTCTCAAAGGAAGGAGCTTTGAACCATACTTATCAAGAGGGAATGGAAAGTTGCTCTTCTAGGTGGTGCTGAGCAGCAAAGTTTTTAGGCAGAGTTGATCCCTACAAGATATACAGGTTTAAATCCTACATCTATCATTTACTGAAAATAATTTTAATTTTCCAAACCTCAGTTTTAAATCTGTAAAATGGCAGAGTACACAGCAACTCATAGTTTTGCTGTGAGAATTAAATGTGGTAATTGATAAGAGGAATCTTTCCAAGCTGGATTGTGTTATACAAATGTTAGGTGTCATTTCATCTCCTAGTCCTAATTTCTGTTAAAGCACTTCTAAGGACCCTTTTTTATTATATGTAAGATGAGATTTATCCCTGAAAACTTTATAAAACTGTGTAATATAAAATGCAAAGATATATTTATTTTCTTGAAAAAATAATAAAATCAGAATGCCTTAAAATTGGCCTTTGTTCTCAAATATGAGGTCACAATTTGCCTGTAGCAAAGCTGTCTTAATGTAGTAGAAATATATTAAGTGTTTCTTCCAGCAAAATAGTTTAACTAAAAACAGAGTATTCTGACTCCCAATACGACCTTTGGGGTTAGGATGCTCTCTGTGAAGAGAAAGCACAGGGAGGGAGCAAACAGCCCCATCTGCCTTCTTTTCCAAAGCAACAAGCAGCCGTTAGTCATCATGGCTGGGAAGTTGTCACTTTCCCTTTCTACCTTAACACAGTTCCTTGGAGAGTTAGATCAACCTGCTATTTATCTGATAAATACTGGGATTTATTACTTTTTTAATTCACTCACTCTGTATTCTTTTTCTAGCACCAACTATGTGTCTAGCTCTGTTCCAGACAAAGGTGTGGGCAACTGCTTTCTACCCTCAATGAGTGCACAGAAAGGCAAAAATCCATATAATCGGATCCTTCATTTTCTGGTTTTCCTTTTCCTCATTACTCCTTTTTACAATATTTTCACAGCTTTTGTCTGTTCTTTTTATTTTTATCCTGTTGAAAAACACAAATGCAAATATCTACAGATCATCCCTCTAGACATCCCTGAGCCACCCCTTGCCAGCTGCAGTTTTCCCAGACTGTAGTAGGCAGAAAATCAGAACTGATGATTTTCTTTTCCATTTTTATCATTGTTACCATCAAATATCCCCAGGGTGTCTACAAGTCCCTCTCCCATCCTTCTTATTCTTCCTCTCCTTTTCTCTACCCTGTTTGTTAGTTCTTCATCTTCCCATCCCCCATCTCTTTAGCATCTATAAACCTCTTAATTTCTGTGATGAACTTTAAGGTCATTTCACTATTTTCTCTTGGGTTTTACCTAGTTCTCTGATTTCTAGTCTATTTTCAGCCAGATAATTAAATGTGATCGACCTCTGCATGGCTAAAATATATATAATGCTTATTTTCATTGCATGGATTTCATCAGATTACAAGTTCATATGTGTCTCAGACTATCTTCAAAGAATCAAGTCCACCCTTAGTTGTACACAGTAAATAAGGTCATCCCTGGTACTGATAAACTGTGAGTTCGTTCCTTTTGGCTTAGAGATATATTTCAGAATTTGTTTTATAGCCACCTTTGTTCCTAATTCTGTTTCTCTTGGGCCAATATTAGAATGAGTATACATTTCTTGAGTGCACATGAATTGTTGGCAAAGAGAGGAGAGATCCTGGTGGTTGAGAGTGGAGGCACCTGGATGCAGCCTCTGCATTGGGAGAAGGGACAAACTAGGGTTCTAAATGACCACAGAGATTTCACAAAATAAATGGTCCACAGGATGTTAATCAAGTGGCCAAGCTGCTTTAAATACTGTAGCATGATTCAAGCCATGATGAAGTGTTTTCTGGAGCTGCTCTTGTGGCAGTTGTGAGGCTGCTTTTCATAACATAGCAGAGCAGTACTGCAGACACTAATTGGGTTGCAGGCCTTTAAGGGGCCTCCAGTGGGTATAATACATAGTGTCCTATTGTATAATACATATTGTCATATTATTATACAATACATTGTATGATACAAAGGGTGGGGCAAGTGTCAGGTCATAAGAAAAAACTAATTGAGAGTCAGAAACCCCAAGGGTAAAGGGATCTTCAAATTCAGGGACTTCTGCACAATTAATTTATTAACTGTAAATTCCATTTGGGGACTGGAAGGTTCAGAAATGTGAGTTCAGCCTCATCCACATGCACCAGGATTTGCAGTAGGGTCTTAGGGCCAAAGGAATAGAATCTTAAGAAGGAAATGGAGCATTGGCTGATGTGGCTCAATGGATTGAGTGCCAGCCTGTGAACCAAAGGGTTGTTGGTTCAATTCCCAGTCATGGCACATACCTGTGTTGCAAGCCAAGATCCCAGTTGGGGATGCGCAAGAGGCAACCACACATGGACTTTTCTCTCCTTCTCTTTCTCCCTCCTTTCCCCTCTCTCTGAAAATACATAAGTAAAATCTTAAAAAGAGAATGAAATGGAGACAGACATATAGACACCCTCTTGTATTGCCTGAACTAACATAGAGAGCAGGAAAAGGGAAATATGTTGTAAAGAAATGCTGTAACTCAGAGGTTATAGAAAGCTTTGTGTTTAGTCCTAGCATTGACAATGGATTCCTAGTGAGGTTATTTTAGGGCCCACCAAGTGGTGGGGCTAAGAATGCAGATACTTATGTTTCATCAACTTTAATATGCATGCTTTTCTTTTTTTGAAAGCAGTATGGGATTTGCAATTGATGGTATCTTACGATGGCTCTCAGCCAGTTTACTTTTTCATTCTTTTTAAAAACAGATGAAGAAACATTAAGAGGAAAATATGCAATGTTCTCATTAAAACATGTTTGAAAAATACAATAATGTAGAAAGAATGAGGGGCAATAATTCCAACCCTCTCACATTCCCATACCAAAGATGACCTTGATTAACATTTTTGCCTGTTTCTCATCTTTTCTTTAAGCTTAGACTTTGTTGTTGTTGATACTGTATTGCTTTTTTATTATATTTTATTGATTATACTAATTACAGTTGTCCCAATTTTTCCCCCTTTGCTCCCCTCCACCCAACAACCTCTCTTACCTCAGGCAATCTCCAGACCATTGTTCATGTCCGTGGGTCATGCATATAAGTTTTTTGGCAACTCCATTTTCTGTACTGTACCTTACATCTCCATGGCTATTCTACAATTACCACTTTGTATTTCTTAATTTCCTCACCTCTTCACCCATTCCCCCACAACCTTCTCTTATCTGGCAATCATTAAAATGCTCTCCATATCCATGATTCTGTCTCTGTCCTTCTTATTTGCTTACTTTGTTTTTTAGATTCAATTGTTGATAGATTTGTATTTTTTGCCATTTATTGTTAATAGTTTTGATCTTCTTTCTCTTAATTATGTCCTTTTAACTTTTCATATAATAATGGTTTGGTGATGGTGAACTGCTTTAGTGTTTTCTTGTCTGGGAAGCTCTTTATCTGCCTTTCAATTCTAAATGATAGCTTTGCTGGATAGAGTAATCTTGGTTGTAGGTCCTTTATTTTCATGACTTTGAATATTTCTTGCCAATCCCTTGTAGACTGCAAAGTTTCTTTTGTGAAATCAGCTGACAGTCTTATGGGAACTCCTCTTTAGGTAACTAACTTCTTTTCTGTTGCTGCTTTTAAGATTCTCTCTATCTTTAACCTTTGGCATTTTAATTATGATA
Organism: Anoura caudifer; assembly: GCA_004027475.1. NCBI lineage: Eukaryota > Metazoa > Chordata > Mammalia > Chiroptera > Phyllostomidae > Anoura > Anoura caudifer. Next base: position 82,592 of record PVKU01001495.1, on the reverse strand, counting down.
TGCCTTGGGTGATCCTCTTTACATCCATCTTGTTTTGGATTCTCTGTGCTTCCTGGACTTGCATATCTATTTCCTTCACCAAATTAGGGAAGTTTTCTTTCATTATTTTTTCAAAAAGATTTCCAATTTCTTGCTCTTTCTCTTTTCTTTCTGGCACCCCTATGATGCAAATGTTGGACTACTTGAAGTGTCCCAGAAACTTCTTATACCATGCTCACTTTTTTGGGTTCTTTTCTCTTCTTGTTGCTGTGTTTTGGTTGCTTTTTGCTTTCTTATGTTCCAAAGCATTGATTTGATTCTCAGCTTCATCCACTCTCCTCTTGTTTCCCTGTAAATTCCTCTTTATTTCAATTAGTGTATGCTTCATTTCTGACTGTATATTTTTTATGCTATTGAGGTCCTTGCTAAGTTCCTTGAGCATTCTTATAACCAGTGTTTTGAACTCTGTGTCTGATAGATTGCTTATCTCCATTTTGTTTGGCTCTTTTTCTGGCATTTTGCTCTGTCCTTTCATTCAGACCATGTTTCATTGTCTCCTCATTTTTGCAGCCTCCCTGTGTTTGTTTCTATGTATTAGGTAGAGCTGCTTTGACTCCATGTCTTGGTAGCATGGCTAAATGTAGTAGGTGTCCTGTAGCAGGGCACTGCTTCCCCTATACTCAAGCTGGGTACCTGAGGTGCACCCTTTGTGTGTGCTGAGTAAACCCTCCTCTTGTAGTTGAGGCTTAGTTGCTATTAGCAGGTCAATGGGAGGGATTTACCCAGGCCAGTCAGCTGTAAGGACTGGCTGTGACCACTGACTACCAACCTCATACCTCCATAGAAGGTGAGCTGTGTAAGGTCAGGGTGGTGGTGTCGCAACATGTTGTCTAGCTGCCCAGTGGGTGCACAGGCTCTGAGGTTTTGTGAGTGGACAGGTCAAGGCCAGCCCCTATCTGTGTTTTTCACTGGGACACGCTGCCTGAGCTATAAAGCAATCTGAGATGGCTGCTACTTACACTGGGTTTGCAGGTTTTCAGGCGAAGCCAAACTGTAAATCTATACTGGCTGATGCTAGTGCCAAGCCTGGGGTCACTTAGCAAGGGGTAGAGGGCCTGGGGGCTTACTGAGGCTTGCTGTTGCTTGTTTGAGAGCATTTAGGACACTGTGAAGCATAAACCTAGACCAGTCATTCATATGGGAAAGTTATTGTTAACAGCTTGGGTCAACCCATAAGTTGGGTCAGACAGAGTGTCAGGGGATCTCCAGGACAAGGCAAATGATGTTAGCCAGGTTGATGGAGTCTCAGATATAGCACTCACTTGCTGGTTCTGAGGCTCTACTGGGGGAGGGTTCAGAAAAGGGATGATGGCTGCTATCTACCTTTCTGTCTGAGAGAAAGCTATCCCCCGGCTCTCACCTTGATGCCAGACACTCCAGTTCCACCCTGTATGCCACTGGTGTCTTTCAAGCTGCTACCCCAGTGTTGGAGCTCTAAGCCATGTGTAAGTTCATGTGTGGGTTTGTAAGAGGAACTGCTTGGGACTCCAGAATTTTCTTCTCTTGATCCAACTCTTGCTGCTTTTTGCAGCCAGAAGTTATGGGGACTTATCTTCCTGGCTCTGGAACCCTGGGTTGGGGTCCTGGTATGAGACTTGGACTCCTGCTCCCGAGATACCCCCTCCTGAATTTTTGTCCACCACACCTGGGTGTGGGACCAGCCTGTTTCACCTCTCTGCCCCTTCTACCAGTCAGAAGGATGTGGAGTCTTTAAATGTGTAGATGTAAGACTTTCATTCAATTTGATTTCTGACAGTTCTGAGTAATGGTTGTTCTATAATCTAGTTGTAATTTTGATGTTGTGTGAGGAGGTGAGCCATTTTGACCATGTTGTTACCATATTGTATATCCAATTTTATGTCTTGCAGTTTTTAGTTTGAGATAATGTAACAGGACTAAAAAGTTTGGAAAAAAAGAGTATCTGTTGTTTTATTGTTCCCTGATAGTCATGTTTGTCACAAACCCAGTGATTTTGACTGAATCATTTCTAAAAGGAAACACAGATGTAAATTTCCCATGTTATTATGTACATGCCACACACATAGATGTGCATGTGTATATATGTGTGTGACACATTTTTCATTTTAATGTTTTTCAAATTTGAATGTAATTTCTACTTGATGGCATTTTAGACTTGAAATGCACTATGTACCTTGTCTATGTTAAGACTGGTTTATGATGAAGACAGGGCCAAGCTTATATGACTCTATCTGTGAGGGGTTGACCTAATGAGCATTGCTATCCTTTTAGATTTTTTGACAGTTACATCCTACTGTTGGCTGGAATGGGGTTCACTTTCAAACCACAAATCTAAATGGCCCTTACACAGGCTAGTGTGAATACACACTCTCCATTCTGCATTGATTCCTGGGACTTAAAGATAATCCTTTACTTTCATTCCTGTTAATTTAATTTTGTTTTGTTCAACTTACATTTCATTTATTCATCCAGCAAACATTTAGTGGCTCAGGTCCTGTGTTGAGGGCTGGGATAAAAAGACAGCTTCTGGCCCTGACTAGTGTGGCTCAGTGGATTGAGTGCTGGCCTGCCAACCAAAGGGTCACCAGTTCAGTTCCCAGTCAAGGTACATGCCTGGGTGTGGGCCAGGTCCCCAGTAGGGGGTGCATGAGAGGCAACTGCACATTGCTGTTTCTCTTCCTCTTTTTCTCCTTCCATTCTCCTCTCTTTAAAAATAAATAAATAAAATCTTTTTTAAAAAGACAGCTCCTAACCTTCATGTATTATGGAAAGGATAGACAATAAAAAGACTGATAGAAAAATGCTAAGTTCAAAGTGTGTTTAGCGTTAAGTAGAAGCACATAAAATGAGTACCTAGTCTAACCTTAGGTTTGGGAAGAATGGTACTGGAGTGGTAATTCACTTAGCTTTGTATTAGTTGTGTGATCCATTTGTGTTTCATTATCTTTATCAATAAAGATGAAATTCTAAGAATAAATGTAATTGTTAGAATAAAATGAGTTAATGTATGTAGAGATTTTACAATATTTCCTGAGGCATGGCAAAGGTTATGTAAGCATTAAATAAACCAGGGAAGGCCCTTCAGCAGCTTGAGTTTGAAGGTTGGAGCATCTTCTTAAAAGATGAGAGGAGTTATTTTAAAAGGGCAGGACAAAACCTTTCTTGAAGTAGAGACAGAAAAAACATGGTGCATTTAAAAAACTTCAGGTTTAGTGGGTCTGGATAAAGACTGTGCATCAGGATTGATAAGGGAAGACAGGACAGGGAGGGTACCAAACATGGGGCTAAGTCTTGTTTGTTATGGTAATAGGTTTGGATTGGATACTGAAAGAGGGGGAAAGCCTTTGAAGAATTTTAAGTCATAATAATTTACTTCTCAATCTATAAAATACATGTTACTCCACTTTATAGATGATGAAGCTAGTGCAGTAAAATAATTAAAGAACTTTCCCATAGCTATGGAGGTAGTAATAAACTGAATTTCAATTTGAATCTAGGCTTCAGAGTGCACAGGCTTAACCACTATATTGTACCACCTTTCCATGAATATAGGAATAAAACATCAGATTTGAGATGGAAAATGATGAGATTAATTTTTGACATGTTAAGTTTGTAATACTTCAGATGTATTCAAGTGTTTATATCCTGTAGGTAATTGCATATATGGATAGGGAGTTGACAAAATGATCTGAGCTTGTTATTTAGATCTGAGAGTCAATCATGATAGGCTATAGAGTGAAAATTTGAAATTTGATGGTGAAACCCAAGGAACTCCGAAATCTACCAGATAAGTAAAGGAAACAGATCCCATAATGTTGACTAAGAATTAACAGTAAGATAATTAGGAAGAAAAGCAAAGAGTAGAGTAACACTCAAAATAAATAAAATTTCAAGAAAGACTATGTAGTTGACAGGGCCGTATGCTGCAGGGAGGTCAAAGACAAAATTATCATTTGGGATAATAGGACTTCTTCCAGTAAGGTAGAGCAGACATACTTTTGCCTATCCTGCTCACTAAATATAGCTAGAAACTCTGGTTATAATCTTTAAAACAAAAATAAGACTGAACATTGGACAGAAGAAGGCAGACAGGCTAGAGACTTTGGATCCCAAGGAATGACACGGAAGTGAGTCCTCTGGATTTATTGAGTGCCTTATATACTCCATATTGTGTATTGGAGGAGCCAGCAACAATAATGGGCACAGATCCCTCCACCCTCTAAAAATAAATCCCTAGAAAATCCTGCTGTTTCCAGATGAAATATCTGAAAAGGCGAAAAGTAGCAAGACAGAAAACTCCAAACAAACACAACAGAAAAATCTGTGGCCCCACCCCCAACACTGTCACCAAAAAACAAATGGGGAGGCTAGGCTTCTACCCTGGCTAGGCTAGAATGAGACACTCAGCCCCACACCACCCCCTGCCAGGGAAGTGTTACAGAATGCTGAGTGGGAAGCTGGGATTTTTATCCTCATGAAGAGGTAACAACAGCCCTGTTCTATGGTGTCAGTGAAAATCATGTGAAAATCATGTCAGTGAAAAGCTTGGGCTTTTATTTCCACCTGAATAAGGAACCTTCACCCTCTACTTGCTGGAGTAATGTCAGAAGAAGCTGGAGGAGAGTAGAGACTTTCCAAAATGTTCCCCCAGAATATCAATGGAAGCCTTTGGAGAACTTGGACTATAATTTCAGCATGGTAATAATGAGTCAGCACTCACCCTTCCCACGTCAAAGCAGTATCAGCAGAGACTTATACAACAAAATATTTAAATAAGATCCAGAGTCTCATAACAAAATACCCCAAAACACCCAGGTTTCAATAAAAAAAAAAAAAGGCTAGTCACATCAAGAACCAGGATGATCTCCAAATGAATGACAAAAGTCTATTAACAGACACTGACAACAAGATAGCACAAATGTTAGAATTATCAAAAAATTTTAAAAATTACTATAATGAAGTGTTTTAAGGAGCAACTAAAATATGCTTGAAACAAATAAAAAATGCAATGCTTCAGCAAAGAAATAAAAATTCTCATCAAAGAAAGGAAAGATATAAAGAACAAAATAGAAATATTTAGAGCTGAATGATACAATAACCAAGTCAAAAAACTCAGTGGATAAGGTCAAATCAGAATGGTGAAGGAAGATAAAAGGAATTTTACTAACTTAAAAACAGAACAATAGAAAATACCCAATGCAGCCCTGGCTGGTGTAGCTCAGGGATTGACCGAGGGCCTGTAAACCAAAGGATTGCCAATTCAATTCCCACTCAGGGCACAAGCCTGGGTTGCAGGCCAGGTCCCCAGCAGGGGATGTTTGAGAGGCAACCACACATAAACTAAGGGAGGGGAATGCTGGAGGGTTGGGGGGTGCAGGGCAGAGGGGGGTAAAGGGGGAAAATTGGGAAAACTGTAATAACATAATCAATAAAATATACTTTAATTTTTAAGTAAATATTTTATTTGCCCATTTTCAGTATTGTGGAATTTCTTCCAGTCTACATTTCCACTTGCCTTCCTTCACATCTGCAAAAAAATGTTAGTTTCCCTGCTTTCTGCCCTTGTAATATATTTAATGTTTGCAATCCACAATTTAATGTATCTTAAATAACAGCTATCTTTTTATTTCTTTTTTAATTACTTTATTTTTGTTCAATTACACTTGTCTGCATTTCCCCCCCACCACTCCCCCAACCCCAGCCAAACCCACCTCCCTCCCTTGCTTCCACCCTCCCCCTTGGTTTTGTCAATGTGTCCTTCATAGTAGTTCCTGAAAACCCTTCTCCCCACTGTCCCCTCCCCCCTGTCTATTGCTGGATTGTTCTTAATTTCAATGTCTCTGGTTATATTTTGTTTGCTTTTTTCTTTTGTTGATTAGGTTCCTGTTAAAGGTGAGATCATATGGTATTTGTCCTTCAATGCCTGGCTTTTTTCATTTAGCATAATGCTCTCCAGTTCCATCCATGCTGTCCCAAAGGGTAGGAGCTCCTTTCTCTCTGCTGCATAGAATTCCATTGTGTAAATGTACCATAGTTTTTTGATCCACTCATTTACTGATGGGCGTTTAGGTTGCTTCCAGGACTTGGCTGCTGTAAATTGTGCTGCTATGAACATTGGGGTGCATAAGTTCTTTTTGATTGGTGTTTCAGGGTTCTTAGGGTATAATTCCAGCAGTGGAATTGCTGTATCAAAACTGAATTGCTGTACCAGTTTTCTGAGGAAATTCCATACTGTTTTCCACAGTGGCTGCACTCCCACCAATATATTTTTATTTCTTTCTTTGGGGACTTTGCACATGTGATTTTCTTTGCTAGGAATATCCTCCCGCCCCCTTCTTCACTCTCTCTTTTTTTTGCCTTGTTAATTCCTACTTGTCTTTCAGTCCATCACCTCCTCTCAGAAGTTTTTTCAACCTTTAGCTGGCATGAAAGTGTCCCCTCCTCTATGTTCCTATAACATACTGTTTCATTCCATGAAAACCCTTATTCCATGAATGTAATTGTGTGTTTAGTTGTCTGTGTCTCTCATCATAGTCTGAATTCCATGAAGCCAGGGACTGGCTGTTTATAATTGTATCTCCATCACCAGGTACAGTATTTGCTACATGCAGACACTCAATAAATATATGTTGAGTGAATGAGTGACCAAAATTTCTAAACCAAATAGTTTAAGACATTATTTTGCAACTATCAATATACAAAGGAGATCAAGATCATGGAGCTGAATATTTTCAATGATAACTGATGTGGAAAATCCAAGCCTTTTAGTAGCCAAGTTCACTTGCTGGACCTGTTTTTCCCATCCACATGGAGATCTCCTTTGAGAGAGCAAATTAAGTATTATGCCTGAGTTACATCTCTCACAGCCTTACATAGTATGAATACATAGAAGCAACTCAAAAATTACTTTTAAACTTGTAGATGATGCTAGAGCATCATTTTGGATGTGTGTTATTTGATGCTTTTTCCATTTAATTAATTCAGATAATGAGATGAAGAGTCCAATTCTCTCTTGCTGTGATGGCCCATCATTTCTTCCAGGGGCTTTTCTCTCTCTGTTTTTTTAAAAATCACCCATTTCAGGATCTATCCATTTCCCACTTTCTGGAGATGTGGGTGCATCTGGAGGATTGCATTTTGTTGTAGTGTCTCTTTGTCCCTATTCTCTTGAGTTCTGGACCCACACACAGGGGACTATTGACTGTATGGAGATGAACACAGGTTCCTGGCCTGAAAGCTCAGATCTCATAGTAATTCTCTGGGCAAATGCCTATCCTTTATGAGCCAGTGTCTTTATCTGCCAAGGAGAGGATTCAATTAGCTGATTCCTTAGTTCTAAAATTTATCTGACTCTCTCCTTTGTAGCTTTATTTCTAGCCACACAATATATAGCTGTTCCTGGGGTCTCCAACTTACAGCAAATTGTGTCACACCTCAGACTTGAATTGTAGCAAATAGATCTCTGAGAAACAACCCAAAGTATGAATTATTAATGTTCCCACCATACAGTCTGTGTGTGAACGTTTACTTATATCACTGGGTATCTAATCCTGAGAACAAATCACCATTTGAATGTTTTACTGATGTTTTTCCTTCCCCTCAGTGATTTTGCATGTGTCTTTCTTTCACTTTGAGGACTGTGCAATTCTTTCTTTCCCCATGAGACTTTGACACTGAACAGAAAAGAAAATGTCAACATCTGAATCCCACACTTAATGTTTTTCTATTATTCCCTTAGAGATTGTTGCATTTTTTCTCTTCTCTCTATTCTCCTCCACCCCTACTTATTCCTACATCCAGTGGTTTGTCTTTTTCTCTCCCTACTCCATAGCTCCAGCAGCTGTAGCCACAGTTCTGCTCAGTGAGGTCCTTAATATGCTCACTGATCTGGAGACTTCCCAGAGGGGGAAAAAAACCCTCCAAATATCTCAGCTCTGTACTATGGGTCTTGATCAGCAGCTGTTGCATCCTTCACCTTCTCTCTGGACTTGGCTATCCAGTATTGCACTCATTTCTCACCCTCTTATTGTACTCATTTTACATTCATCTTATTTCCCTTCCCCTCACTCCTACTTCTCCCTCTTTTCTTTCACACAACAGTTGCTGTAGGCTTGGTTTGAGCCAATACTTCTCTCTGCCTATAGGTTGGGGAAGCCTTTTGTTCCTTTGGAAATCCTCTGAGCTAACCACTTTTTATCACCTCTGCTGGCAGTTGATGTCATAACATTAATTTAATTAAAGACATAAAGATGATTTGGATTTGTGTGGTGGGTGCAAATGCAATATATAGATCATGCATCATAGAAATGTATACTTGAAAGCTATATAATCTTCTTAACCAATGTCACCCCAATCAATTTAATTAAAAGTAGAAGTGTAATAAAGTCAAACTGCGGAAAACATCTAGAATGGACATTCTGTCTTGTTACAAACCATTCTCTGTACTGCCTTGTAGATTGGAAATGATAAGGTCAAGTATATGCTTCATTTCTTATTCATGATAGAATGGGGGGTACCCACTTCAACTAGTGTATGCTTTTCTGTAAGCAGGGGTGTCCCAGCCATCTCAGTGGAGGCCCTGGTATGATACATTCAAATCCAAATATGTAAAGCAGCCTGAATTGAATGTCACTGAGTGGCATGTAGGGAGGTATTGGTATGTCTAATAAAAGTGCCTCTAGGAGATGCAGTCTAGACCAGGCTCCTGTCTGCTCTACTTGGCTATCCACTTAAAACAACTAACAAACATTACTGAAACTCTTCACCGAAGTGACATGACAAATGTTGATATCATCATCTAGCTTGTAAAAAAAAAAATCAGGCAACAGAAGTGAAAGTTAAGTTGGACAGTAAGAGTGTAAGGGGATATATTTATTTTGATAACTCAGGGTAAATCAGCAGGTTTGTTGCTGTAAGGAAAGGATGTTTTTGTGGAGTTGCTTTGGTCTAGAATATTCTTTCACTCCTTCTCTTGGGCCCCTGTAGTTAAGAACTAGAAAATGTCATGCTTCTCCTCTACTAACTCCACCACACAAATAAATAGGTAACTGGAATCTATACAAGTTCAAAGTTCCTTAAAGAGGAAAACCCCATCATGAGTTTACTCTGACATTCCTCATTGGCATGGTACTCATCTTGGGCAGTAAATAGGGCAAACTGAGGAGAAATGTAGGGCTCTAGGACCAATCATTGTGCATTTCTCTAGGATGAGGTTGAAGGGATTAGTTATGGGGTATCTCTGAGAAGACTGACAATGCCCTTGTCAGATATAGAGACAGAGATGAGGAAGCAGTTTGTGACCTCTATGCCCTTAGGCTACTGTAAATGCACTCCTCTCATGTCAGGATAAAGAAGGAGAACAAAAAAGGATAGTAAAAAATGCTGATTTCCTCTGTTGACTCTAGATCTCTTTTCCTATCTCTATCACACCTACCCCAGTCAGTTATGTTCACAGGAAAAATTTGTGCTAATGACATGGCAGAATTGGAAAGACAAATGTTTCCTTCCAGCTAACTAGACCTAACATGGTCTAGTGTGCATAGTTTAAGAGACAGATGACTTATGTTTAAATTCAGACTCCATCATTTTCTTTGCTGTTTGATCTAGGAAAAATTGCTTAATTCCTTGTGTCTCAATGTCATTATCTGTAAAATAATATGGCAATATTAGTACCTACCTCACTGGAGGTGTTGAGAGAATTAAATAACTTAAGCCATGCAACACTCTGAGAAACATGCTTTGTAATTTATAAGTACTACAGGACAGTTTGCTACCATCATTCCTGGAAAGAGCACTAAAACAAGTCAAACAGATCTTTACAATTTGTAAGTCACTTCACCTTCCTGTCCTCAGCATTATTACCATAAAATGGGAGAAAAGACTTGTCTTACATAAACCCTTTGGGGACTAAATGAAAGAACACACATCAAATATATGGTGATTAAAAGGCACTCACTCAATAACTGAGGGTTCTTTTTTTATTCCCCCATCTTTTACTTCTTACCAAAACCCTATGTTTTAAGCTCTGGCAAATCTCATGCCCTTAAGCTTCAAGATCTTTTCCATAACTTGCTTTCACTAAAAATTCTGAAATCAAGTGTTCTTTGCCAACATTATTCCACTTCCATTATTTGTTTAGGTAATGTTATTATTGCCACAATTTATCATGCATACTAGTACAGAGGCTGTACAGTGGCTAGTACAATGGCTAGTAAATGCTAGTACAGTGGCTGCTCAATGGGGCTATGCCACCTACTCTGAGAAACCTCCAACACCCTCTCCTGCCCACTCCACTTCAGAGTCAGTCCTTTTCTTAATGTTACCACAGCACCTTATGCAAGATTTTACCTATATTACAGTTTGTTGAATGAGTGAGCAATCAAAGAAAGACAGAAAAAGAAGCTTATCTCAGGTTCCAGAATATGCAGATATCACTGGCCATAATGACTAATGGATTTGGTGATTAAGCCACACTACCTTGTCTAATTTCATCCATAAATATGATTCTTGTTTGTTTATGTTTCATTTTCAAGGTGAAATTGTGGATTAAGTTGGAAGCTGATTCTTATTAAATAGATATTTATGATACCTATTCCTTGCCAAGCACTATGTTACTATGCACACTGGAGCTATAAAAGTAAATAAGACTCAGTTGTTCCCCTCAATTAGCTCAGATTGAAGCTGGGAAGCTGAAGGAAACATGTGAAGAAAAGCCTAAGGACACCAGTCAGTAGAATGTTGTGGGGAAGAGCATGGTCTTGGGGATCACATGGAGCTCTGTCTCTTCCACTTACTAGCTATGAACAAAGTACTTAGCCTTCCTAAGCCTCAGTTTCCTCATCTATAAAATAAGGCTCCTAATAAAAGTACTTAACTCTGGGCTTCTTGAAAGATTAAATGAGATTATTAATTGCTTAGGGTGATACCTAGGTACACAGTAGGCACTCAGTATTAATCACTAGTGGTAATGTCAAGGGTTTGATTTAGACACTGAGAATTCCAGAATCAAGAGTCAAAGGTATCAATGTGGGCTGGAGATCAAGTTGGTAAGACTCAATTTTGCAAGTTGGAATTTCATTTAGGCCTTGATTAAGAGATGTATAAAGGAATGGGAAAAGACATTCCAAGCAAAGGTATGGTGTATGGAAAGGTGTGTTGACACAAGGTACATCTGAAGACCAATGAAGACCAATATACTACTGTGAAGTAGGCAGTTCATACCAGGGAGAATCAGGCAATAAGAGAAGGGGGAAAACTCTAGGAAAAAAGTACATTAGACTATGTTCAAATCCTCAGTCCACCTAGCTGAAAGATTTTAGACAAGTTACTTAAGCTGTTTGTGTTCCAGTTTTCTCATCTTTAAAAGTAACTTCTCCTGGCTTTCTTCATTTTTGTCCCAGTCCCACTCAGTCTTTCTAGAAGTCATTGCTTTAAAGATTTTATGTGAAATAACCCATTTAATCCTCAAAATGAACTGGTAATAAAGGTGCTATTTTTATACTCTTTTTGTAAGTGAAGAAACTGAGACAATGAATATAACACAGATAGTATAAGTGGTAGAGACAAAATTTTTGAGCACAAGCAGTTTTTTTTTTTTTTTTTATTTTGAAGCCAAAGGGAACACAAACAAGATTATCAGTTTACTGAAAGAAAAAAGCTTACAAATCATGGCTGGCAGTTTAGGTCTAGTTTGTCTTGGCCGATGCAACTGACTAGTTGCCTTACCCCTTAGCTAACTGAAATAATAATAATAATAATAATAATAATAATAATAAAAAATAATAATAATAATAATAATAACTTCTCTTTATTGAACATTAAAGTCCTATCAGCTAGACACTGTATTAAGTTCTTTATAAGCATACTTTCTTGCCACAAAAACCCTAAGAGGTAGATACTGTTATTCTCCTCAGTTTACAGGAGAGGAAGCAAGGAAGCAGAGATAGAGTTGATTCATTTGCCCAAGGCTCATGTGGCAGAACTGAGATTTGAAATGAAACAGGCTGGTTCCAGATACTGCTAACTTAGTCATAAGATAGGAGAGTTAACAACAGAGGGGTTGGGCTTTGGGGATACCTTTGAAGAAACAAAACAAAAAATACTATTATGAAAGATGACAAAGCTAGTTTCTTGTTTTATCTGATTGTTCTGGTTTCATAGTCCATTTCCCTTCCCTGATTACACATCTGACATCCCCTTTAAACCTGGGGGAATTTTAACATGTGTCTCACATGAATGAATAGTCTTGTGGGAGACAAGCATGTGGTAGGGGATCGTCTCTACAGGAGATTGGAAGCTGTAAAAAATCAAATCACAGTGCCATGGTAGGCTCCTACCTGGCACCTCTTTCATATGTACACATTAGGGTTATTGTAAATGGGCCTGGTAGGTCAAAGGCTTTGAAAGCTGTATATTGTAGTGTTTGTTTTTTTTTCCCTAGTGTAACTTCTTGTCGGCTCTATAAAGACAGCCTGGCAATATTCAGTTGGTATCTTAATCTTTACAAGAATAAATGAAAAGACATCCACTGCTTTTCCTCTTGTTGTTGGAATAATTAGGAAGAATACTTGGGGGGTAGTTTGAGGTTAATATTCATACAAGAACCTTAAAGTCTGGCTATTTGCATTCCATGTTCTTGTTCTGTTATATTCTGTTTGAGAAGCTTTAAAAAGACACACAGCCCATGGAAGAACAAATAAATAATAATCTTATGTTAGTTAACTAGTAACCTCAGGAAAGCTGAAAACTTTCTTTTAGTCCATTTTGTATTTCGTCTCTGATGTTTGAACCATACCCAGGGCCCCATGACACTGATTAGATGACTCCTACAAATCCCTCTTTCAATGATGTGAATTATGAACCTTGCTATGAAGTTGTGAATTGGTTCCATTATTTGTTTCCAGAAAATAATTTCAGTTTTAAGGTCCATTATCATTCGGATCCATTAAACAGAAGCTATAGCTCTTTTAACTATTCAGTTATGTATCACTTAATGACAGGAATACATTTTGAGAAATGTGTCATTAAGAAATTTTATCATTGTGTAAACACCATAGATTGCATTTACAGAAACCTAGATGGTATAGCCTATTGCTCCTAGGCTAAAAACCTGTATGGCATGTTACTGTACTGAATACTGTAGGCAATTATAGCACAATCGTATTTGTGTATCTAACAACATATTTAAACATAAAAAGTTAAAGTAAAAATATGGTATAAAAATTTTAAAAATGTGCACCTATATAGGGCACTTAGCATGAATGCAGCTTGCAGAACTGGAAGTTGGTTTGGGTGAGTAAGTGAGTGAGTGACTAGTGAGTGAATGTGAAAGCCTAGGACATTACTGCACACTAATATAAACTTTATAAACACTGCACACTTAGGCTATACTAAATTTATAAGAACATTTTATTTCTTAAATAATAAATTAGCCTTAGCCTCTTCTAACTTTTGTACTTTTTAAACTTTAAAATTTTTAAACTTTGACTCTTTTGTAATAACACTTATCTTAAAACACACATTGTACAGCTGTACAAAAATGTTTTTATTTATATCCTTATTCTATAAGATTTTTCTACTTAAAATTATTTTATTTTATTCTTTACTTTTAAAACAATTTTGTTAAAAGCTAAGATACAAATATACCTATTAGCCTAGGTCTACACAGGGTCAGGATCATCAATATCAATATCTTCCACCTCTACGTCTTGTTCCACTGGAAAGTATTCAGGGGCAATTAAAACACATGGAACTGTCATCTCCTATGATAACAACACCTTCTTCTGGAACACTTCCTGAATAATTTGCCTGAGGCTCTCCTTGAGGAGGTTTCACTTTTCAGAAGTATGGTATTTTGCTGTGTATAATGCACACCCACATTTTTGTGCACATTACCCACAGGATTATTATACCCATGGTGTATAATCATTATACCCATGTATAATGCACATCCTTATTTTCCCTTCAAAAATTTGGGCAAAAAGTGTGCACTATACATGGCAAAATACAGGTATGTCTATGCTGGTTTGTTTGATTTTTTTTTCATAATATATTTGCTTGTAAGCAGTTAAAGCACCATTAAATTCTTCTCTATTAATAAAAAGTTTTCAGTATTTGAATCCATGTTTTCATTTTTTTAAAGAGTTTGTTGAGGTCTGCCAAAGCTTCTGCTAAACTCTTCACCGTGAATTATTTTGGGGGTTCTTTTTCTTCTCTGAAGTTTCCTTTTTTCTTGCCTCTTCTTCAGCTATGTGTTCCTGTTTTAGTTCTAACAACTCATTAGTCAATTTCTAAAAACCACCTCTAGGAGCTCCTCAATGTCATTCTCATCCACACCTAAGTTTGTTTTACACCACAACCATAGTGTTGTTGATTTTTGCAACCTCCTCATCCTTGGCAAATCATTTGCAGGAATGGACAAATCTCTTAATTGTTTTCTTCCAGATGCCATTTACACACTCCTTGGCAACACTGTCCCAGACCCAAGCAAGGTTCTTGATACAGTCAGAGATGTTGTAATCCTACCAGAATTGCACTAGTGTTTTCTAAGTGGTCTTCCTCAGTTGCAGCAATAGCCTGGGAAAAGGTCCTCCCCAGATAGGAAGCTTTAAAATATGCTATAACTCCTTTATCCACTGGTTGAATAAAAGAGGTAGTTTTGGAGAAGTAAATACCATTTTGATGTTGGGATGTAGATCACCAATAAAAAGAGGTTATGTGGGAGCATTATCAACAACAAATGAAATCTTGAAAGGTATGTTATTCTCCAAACAGTACTTCTTTGTTTTGCTGACCTAACAACTCAGGAAGGCATCTTGGAAGAGGAGTGGGGTTATCTATGACTTGTTATTGCTCCTGATGTACACACCAGTAGCCTGTGCTTATTGATATACTTGAAGGCTCTGAGTTCTCACTGTGCCAGATCACAAAGGGTTTCAATTTGGAGCCTGAGCCATTGCCCCCAAGCATGCCTGTTATCTTGTACTTAAAACCCCTGAAACCTAGCATTGATTTGGCCTCCTTATGGGTGAAGGTCCTTTCAGGCATCTGTTTCCAGAATAGGGAAGTTTCATCCATAATAAAAATTTGCTCTGGCAAGTAATTCTTGTCCACAATCAGCTTATCTACAGTTTCCATAAAAATCTTCAGCTACCTTCATATCAGCACTCACAGACTCACCACTCACTTTCACATTATGTAATGAAGCATAATTCTTGAATTTTTAAGCCACCCAAAACAGTAAATTCAACATCATAGTTGGGTCTAACCTTTTTTTTTTTCAACATCACAAACTTTTTGCTTTGGCTGTAATCATCATGATGCAGAGAGGAGTATGCTTCTGTGTCTGGTCTTCAATCCAGGTCATGAGTAGTTTCTCCATGTCTGATATAAACCCTTGTTGTATTTTTGATAGTTTCATTGCCTTCAATGAAGCAGATGCTTTAACACTTCCATTGTTCTTCAAGTTCATAACTACCAGTGGCATGGGACATGCTTAACTGTTGAGCAATAACCATCACTGAGTTTCCACTTTGTAGTTCTTAATCACTTTTAATTTTGTTTGAAGTTCAATCACTTGTCAGGGCCTCTTATTGGCAACATTAGCAGTGGATTTTGCATGTTGAGGGACTATGATGAACAAAACAACAAGAGATGAAATCAAGCACAGGAGACAATGTTGCAATTAAGAGATGCAGTTGGGGCTGCTGCTGGTGTAACATGGTATACTGTTTTACTTTTTTTTTTAATAAACAGAAAGAGTACATTTTAAAATAGTGATAAAAGTATAGAATAATAAATACATTAACCAGCAACAGAGTCATTTGTAATATATCATTATTCAGTATTAGGTGCTATACATAAATGTATTGGTATACTTTTATGTGACTGCTAGCATAGTAGATTTGTTCACACCAACACCACTACGAACACATGAGTTGTGTGTTGTGCTATAGCATTACAATGGCAATGACATCACTAGGTGATAGGAATTTTTCAGCTCTATCATAAACTTATATGACCACCACCATATATATGGAGCCTATCATCAACTAAAACATCATTATATGGTGCATGTGTATTAAGAAATACAGGTCTATTTTATTCCTCTACTATATTACTTTTCTCACATGTGAAGAAAAAGCAGTATTCTTTTTCACCTGAGAACACTCAAGAATTCTTTTTTTTTTAAATAGTAGCGGTATGGTTTATTAATCTGTGCATTAATACATGCACTGGGACTTGCCCATGGTGCTCTAGATGTATAAAGCCAGGACATTCTGCCAGTTTTTTGAGCAATGATATCAGGAAATTAACTGCTAAGTGGATGTTGTACACAAGCTCATCATCTATCTTCTTTACATGGCCAATAGCCACCACCAGACACAGCACCTTCTTCATCTGGAACTTGATTGTGGATTTTATTTCACCGACCTTGGCCACCATATTCTTATTGTGGGTCAGCAAGGAAGGGAACTTGTCAGCCTCATTCAGGCCTGGGCCCAGGATTCATGGGCTCTGCCTGGTCAGAGACTCTGAAACCAAAAAGGCATCATACTTCTTGGCTAGCTTCTTGACCAGTTTCTTATTCTTGCCTAGCTTCTTCAGCGCCTCAATGTTCATGTGGGGGATATTCTTCACCTTGGCTTTGTGACAGTCCTACTGGTCCCCCAAAACTTCGGGCAAGGCATGGACTTAAGGCTGACAGTACTCAAGAAGCATTTGTTCTGAGGATCATAGTTTTCAACCTGATTTGCAGCTCCACCATCTCCCAAAACTTCTAGCACTTGCACTGGTTCCTATGCAGGACTTCCCATACCACCTTGAACAGCATGCTGCAGGAGATTTTGCTGCTCATGATCTTTCATGCCACAAAAAACAGAAGAGTCAAAGATTATTGCTGTAGCAATCATTACAGCTTTATTCCTCCCTTCTCCTGGGTTTCAGTATCTCTGGGAAAAGGGAGTAAAAGGATAAGGAACACTGGAAAAAAGACAAATATGGTCCCTGCCCCCCCACAGAGCTTACAGTCTAAAAACAGAAACAGATATTAATTAATTACACAGGCACATCTAAAGGTCCAACTTTGAAAAGTGATGGGAAAGAAAACTTCCATGTGCTATGAGAGAATAATATGAGGGTCCAATTTAGACTGAGAGACCAAGTAAGGCTTCTCAGGGGAAATGATATGTAGTGGAAACCTGAAGAATCAATACGAGTTAAGTAGGTGAAGAGTAAAGAAAAGGAAGAACATTTCAAGTTGAGTGAACAGTGCATTCAAAGTACCCTTGGCAGCAGAGGCATGGGAGGCAGGAAGAACTGAAAGAAAGTTAGTGTGGCTGAATGTAGAGAGTAGAAGGCATATGATTTGAGAGGTAATTAGAGTTATAGCAGGGGACAAACCATGAAAGGCCATGTTAAGAAGTTTTGTTTTCTAAAAACATGGAAAATCACTGAGGAGTTTAAAGCACTGGTAACCTAGTTAGATTGGCTTTCAGTAAGGTCCCTGACTGCAGTGTGGAGTGGACTGATTGAAGGTGGAAAATATGGATGCAGGAGGATATTGAGTCCAGATGAGAGACATTACTGGCTTGTACTATGGAGATAGCAGTGGAGGTTAGTATGGCAGGAGAGAAGTGGGTGAATACAGGATATGTTTATGGCCTAGAGCTCACAGGATTTATTGATAGCTTATATGTGGGAATGAAGAGGTAGGATGTGTCAAAGAAATTTTCCCAGGTTTTTATCTGGTGCAAATGAGTAGATGGTGTTGTCATTCATTGAGATTAAGAGTACAATAAAAGTAATTTGGAGGGGAAGGTAATGATTTCTATGCAAACATATACAGAACTGTGTATTGCTTTCTGTTCAAGTTGATTGAGAGTACTAACAAGGGAGGTCATATAAACACTAAATGCTTCTTCATTTGCTGTCATAGACCCTCATACATTTGTATAATATGGCTCTGTCTAACATTTTCCATCCAAGCTATTCACTCAAGCAATTGCCCTTAAACATACCCTGGGCAACTCTTACTTTAATGTCCCAGCTCCTACTGCCTAGCATGCTGTCATAATTGTATTACCCAAGATTAAAAATAAGGAGAGAATCTTAAAAGCACCAAGAGAAAAGAAGACAGTTACCTACAAAGGAGTTACCATAAGACTGCCAACTGATTTCTTAAAAGAGACTTACAGGCAAGAAGGGGCTGGAAAGAGGTATTCCAAGTCATGAAAGGCAAGGACCTACATCCAAGATTGCTCTATCCAGCAAAGCTGTCATTTAGAGTGGAAGAACAGATAAAGTGCTTCCTAGATAAGGTCAAGTTAAAGGAGTTCATCATCACCAAGCCTTTATTATATGAAATGTTAAAGGGACTTACCTAAGAAAAAGAAGATAAAAAATATGAACAGTAAAAAGACAGTAAACTCACAGATATTAACAACCATACCTAAAACAAAAGGAAACTAAGCAAACAATAGAACAGGAACAGAAACACAGAAATGGAGATCACATGGAGGGTTAGCAACAGGGGAGTGGAAGGAGGAGAGGGGGAAAAAGGTACAGAGAATAAGTAGCATAGATGGTGGGTAGAAAATAGACAGGGGGAGGGCAAGAATAGTGTGGGAAATGTAGAAGCTAAAGAACTTATGACACATGGACATGAACTAAAGGGGGGAATGTGGGTGGGAGGGGGTGTGCAGGGTGGAGGGGAATGATGGGGGAGAAATGAGACAACTGTAATAGCATAATCGATAAAATATATTTAAAAAAAATCAGGAAGATTCTTCAATACTGTACTGACTAGATGAAAAACATGGTCCTCATTTGTGCACTCAACAGAGTAGCAAAAGTATTGTGTGGGCAGTCATTTATCAAGCTGACCACTCAAACCTCTGACCAAGGATATACCCAAATCACTTAGGGATGTTCCTGCTTTTAAATTCTTACCATGTTTATGTTTTCTAATTATAAAGACAATTACTGATCATTATAAAAGAAGGAAAGCACAAAGAAGGTAATTTATGCAGCTTTAGCTTACACACATTATCTCATTTTTTGTCTTTCATGAGTGTAAAGACTTTCTTTAGTTACTGCTACAACGTTGGCTGGCTTAAAACAACAATGGCTTATTGTTTTTCATGATCGTTTGTATTGATTTGGCAGTTCTGCTTCATGTGCTATTATTTGAGGTTTTGGTATGGCTGAAAGGTCCAAAATGGTATCATTTATATGGTTGGTAGGTTGGTGCTAGCTGTTGGCTGGGAACTCAGCTAGACTGTTGGCTGAGTACTTGATTTTCTTTCTTGCAGGCTTTACATGGCTGCTTGGGTTTTCTTACAGACAAATAGCCAGGTTCAAGAAGGACTGTACTAAGTGGTGAAAACAGAAACTTCAGATCCCTTATGACCTAACTTCAGAAATTAGATAACATCATTTCTGCCATATAGCATTGGTGAAAATTAGTCACAGGGCCAGCCCAAAGTCAATGAAGTAGGGAATTATAAAGAAGTGTGAAGACTGAGAAGTATGGTTCATTGGAGGTCATCTTTGAAGACTAGTTACCACAGAGTCCTTTCCATCCCCTGATCCCAGCAGTCTTTGCTCTTCTGTAGCCATAACTGGGTAGATTTGTGGGAATGGGTGGTAGTGGTGTGTATATACATGGGAGTCAGTGTGATAAGATCAATTGGGTATGCAGCTAAGCTCCCCAACATTGAATGGCTCCTAATTTATATTTTTGCCCCTATTTCTAAGTAATTTGCCATTGGAAGGTTAAACATTAAAGTCTCAGCTTAAATATCACATCCTTAAATAATTCTTGAGGCATTCTCCCAATTATTCTCTACTTTTACTTTATCATGGTTTTCATAATTTCTAACATTATTTCTTTTTATATATGTTCATGCAATTATTTGTTGTATGGTATTTTGTTCATAATCCCATGCATCACATTAATGCAGGGACTTTGTCTTTAGGCCAGTACCTAGCACAGAGTATGATAGAGAATAGATGCTTGCGGAATATTTGTTGAATGAATGAATGGATGAAAGGAAACCTGAACATCTGTCCTCACCTCTTATTTACTCACAGACATTCAATCACAGTAATTTAGCCCTGGCTTATAAATAGGAAGATCTTCATAACTATCTTCATCAAATTTATGGTAGGTAAGGAAGTGATGCAGGGGAATTTCAATCAAAATAAGTCCTGTTGGGACAACTGTTTTCTGTAAGAGAAGACCATGTCCAGCATCTTCTTTTTTTAAGTATATATTATTGATTATGCTATTACAGTTTTCTCAATTTTTCCTCCTTTATTCCCCCTCCACTCTGTACCCTGCAACCCTCCAGCATTCCCCCACTTAGTTCATATCAATGGGCCATAAACGTAAGTTCTCTGAGTTCTCTAAGTTCTCTGTTTCCTATACCAGTGGACCTTCCCCCATCTATTTAATGCCTATCAATTATGCTTCTTCTTCCCCGTACCATTTCTCCCTATTCCTCCCCACTAAACACCCTCCACATGATATCCATTTCTCTGATCCTGTTCCTGTTCTAGTTGTTTGCTTATGTTTGTTTTTATTGTTTTTCTTTTATTTTTTAAGGTTCATTTGTTAATAGTTGTGAGTTTGTTGTCATTATACTATTCACATTTTTTATCTTCCTTTTCTTAGATAAGTCCCTTTAACATTTCATATAATAAGGGCTTGGTGATGATGAACTCCTTTAACTTGACCTTATTTAGGAAGCACTTTATCTGCCCTTCCATTCTAAATGAAAGCTTTGCTGGATAGAGTCATCTTGGGTGTAGGTCCTTGCCTTTCATGACTTGGAATACCTCTTTCCAGCCCCTTCTTGCCTGTAAGGTCTCTTTTGAGAAATCAGCTGACAGTCTGATGGGAACTCCTTTGTAGGTAACTCTCTCCTTTCCCCTTGCTGCCTTTAAGATTCTCTCTTTATCTTTAATCTTGGGTAACTTAATGATGATGTGCTGTGGTGTGTTCCTCTTTGGGTCCAACTTCTTTGGGACTCTCTGAGCTTCCTGGACTTCCTGGAAGTGTATTTCCTTTGCGAGCTTGGGGAAGTTTTCCTTCATAATTTGTTCAAATAACTTTTCAATTTCTTGCTCTTGTTCTTCTTCATCTGACACCCCTATAACTTGGATATTGTAATGTTTCAAGTTGTCCCAGAGGTTCCTAAGACTCTCTTCATTTTTTTTTAAATTTTTTTTTTCATTCTGTACTGACTGGATATTTATTTCTTCCTTTGGTTCCAGATCATTGCTCTGAGTAGTGGTTTCCTTCCTGTCATTGTTGATTCCCTGAATATTTTGCGTTATTTCATTTTGGGTATCTTTCATTTGTTCTTTCATTTTTTGACCAAGGTCAATCAGTTCTGTGAGCATTTTGATTACCAGGGCTTTAAATTCACCATCAAATAGGTTGGCTATCTCCTGATTGTTCAGCTCTCTTTCTGAGGTTTTGCTCTGTTCTTTCATTTGGGCCATATTGCTTTGTTTTGGTGCACCCGATAAATTGTAAGGGAGTGGGGCCTTAGGTATTCACCTGTGCAGGGTAACTCTCCTTGCTGTGAAGTGGCACTGCCTGTGGAAGAGGGGCCAGAGAGGGAACAATGCAGCTTGCCTGCTTGTCTCTAGTGCACTTTCCAACAGACTTTCGTGTGAGACTGGGAGTTTCTCACACCACAGCGAGTGCCGTATTCCACAGTCAATTCTGAGTCTCAGTTTCTCCTTATGTCAGCCCTGCCCCACAGCCAGCCTTGCTGGTGTGGTCCACCACCTTGTTGCAGTTTCTCTCTGTCTGCTGCCTTACTGATCTGGTTGTTCTGGCTGATTTTTTCTTTAATTCCTTGGTTGTTGGAGTTCCATGTAGTTTGATTTTTGGACACTTCTGGTTGTTTATTGATTTTGGATTGGTTGTTATCCTCCTTTTGGTTGTGTGAGGAAGTGAAAAGTTTCTACCTATGCCTCCATCTTGGCTGGAACTCCCATATCCAGCTTCTATGTTAGGAAATTCAACTCCATCAAGCTTTGTGCTTCTGTTCTCATTAGCTCAAAGTTGCTACCTGAATATCTCATGTTTACATTCAATATAACAAATTCTATGTCAGCATTTTTGTTTCAAGCCTATTAGCTTTGCACTTTCTGCCATTGATACCAACATCCCCAATCATCTTTGTTGCTTTGTTCATCTTCTTTTACAAACCCAGCTAAGGCTTGTTGTCTCTTTTTATTTTATATTCTTGTGACTGCTACCATAGGTCAGGTCTCTGTTATTTCATACATGGAAAAATGTAACAGCATCATTCATTTATTGTTTAAGTTCAACAAACATTAACTGACCACCTATTATGTGCCAGGCACTAAAGATATAAAAATGTTTACACTGGCTGGTGTAGCTCAGTGGATTGAATGCTGGCCTGTGAATCAAAGGGTTGCAGGTTTGATTCCCAGTCAGGGAACATGCTGGGGTTGTGGGCCAGGTCCCCAGTAGGGGGCACACGAGGGGCAACCACACTTTGATGTTTCTCTCCCTTTCTTTCTCCTTCCCTTGCCCTCTCTCTAAAAACAAATAAATAATTTTTAAAAATTAAAAAAATGTTTATGAGCCAGTTTCTGTCTTTGAGGAATTGATAGTGTTTTGCGGGCATATAATGATTGTTGTTGGAACTTATTAGTGCTATTAGAGGTACTGTGTTGAAATTAGAAGGCAGAAAAACAAACTGTCTGAGGGATTTGGACCTGTGGAAGAGTCAGGAGTGGAGAGGTTGCAGGGAGGTGAGTCAGGAATGGTAGAACATAAGAGATTACATTTGAAAGAGTCTTGAAGGAAGTTCAACTGGTGACCAAGGAAAAGAAATGTATAAAACAGAGGGAACAAAGCATGTGTAAAGGCACAAGAGTATGAGAAAGAAGACACTCAATATGTTCAGAACACAGGTTGCACAAGAAAAAGAGGGGGAAGATGCGGCTAGAAGACTGAAGAAGGGACATAAGTCTATAAGGTCTATGTGCAAAATACTGTGTAGTTCTGTGTTTGAACTGAAGAATTTTAAACAGGGTAATAACATAGTTAGATTTACACTTTAGAAAGGTCACTCATTTTTTTTCTAGAAAGTTCATTTTTATACCAGTGTAGAGAATGGATTAGAGATGGTAAGTGTGGAGAAAGCAGATTTATTTAGACAAACAATGATGAGGATCTGAAGTAAAGTAGTGGTGTGGAAGCTGAGAACAGAGGACACAATGGCTGAGGCTCAAGGAGGAGAAGACTGGAAATAGATTAGGTAATATGAGGACTGAAGCAGGATTTGTCAATTTGGTGGCTTTAGCAAAAGTGACATCATGTAATAGCAGAGACCAAAACCAGATTTCAGTGTGAGAAGTGAGGAAGAAGAGACAGTGTAGATGAATATTTATAGACACATGGAATGAAGAGTATAAGCTAGGTTGATGATTATAGGTGAAAATGAGTGAAATTGACTTTTTGTTAGTTTGATTTGTTTTTTTAGTAGATGAGACTTCAGGATATATATTCACTGAGAGAAAAATGTTAATGAAAACACGGAGGTTGACTTTACAGGAGAAAGACAAGAAATAGCTGCTGGAGAATGACCTCAAGTAGGTGGATAGAATGAAGCCCAAGAGGGGAATGATGCAGATACCCTCACTCTTGGACTGTGGTACTTATTAGGTCATCTTGAAATCAAATAGTGCTAGGTTCAAGTCACAAATCTGTCATTTGCTATCTAGGTGAACTTGACAAGCACTTAACCACTCCAAGACTCAATTTTCTTAGTTACAACTTGTTGAGGATAACTAAACCTTTTTCACAGTGTAGTTGTAAAGATTACTGAGACAGTAATTGCATAGAATGGTAGCTATTATTACCGATAATAGAATAGGGGCAAGGTAGAGATAAGTTTGGCAGTAAAGAGTTGAGAATGGAAGACATTTGCACCTAAGTCCTCTAACTTTCTCTCAATAAAGGTCAGTTTCTGAAAGTGCAAAAAAATGGGGGTGGGAAAGTAAGGAGCTAAAAAAAGTGTTAAAAAGCTTGGAACCTGCTCGGATAGGGGAGAGAAGACATGCTGAGGCATAAGATTATTGAGTAACATCAAGGGATCTGATTTGTCTCCTGTCACTTAGTTTCTTGCCCTGAAATCCATCTTGCACAGTGATACGTGATTAATATTCCTAAAATGACACATTTTTCATGTCACTCCTATATATGTTTTCTGAATGAAGCTCATGCTTCTATGTTTGGCATTTTAGGCTATCTGCATTCAGATGTCTTTCTACTGTACCAGCTTCTCAAATCTACAAACAAGATGAACTCTTTACTTTTTTCCTCATATATATCCTGTTTTCTTAATTTTGCACCTTTGTTTATACTATTCCCTATACCCACAGCCTGAGGCTCATTCCAGAAATTTTACATTGCAGGCTTCAGCGTCCTGAAGAACTGAGTTCTAATTCAGAGTCTGCCACTGAGCAGTCATTGACTTTGGGCAAAGGGCTTTTCTTCTCTGTGCCTCAGTTTTCTTACATATAAATAGAGATAAAATAATACAAATTGTGTAGGATTATTGACATTTTTTCACTAACAAATGTAAAAAAAGCAATAGTAGGGCACCCTGAACATAATGGAAACTTAGTAAGTGATTCATTAAATATTTACAGAATACCTGTTATGTACTAGGCATTGTGCTAGGTCTTGTGGATACAGAGATGAACAATGTACTTGGAAACCCACAGATTTAGTGAAGAAGAAAATGTTTAGTTTAGGAGCGTCAAGGATGGCCTCATGGAGGAGTTGTTATTGAAAATGAATCTTTAAGAATTTGTAGATGTTGTCAGACAGTCAAGATATGCAAGTGGAATGTGCTAACATTTTGAAGAGCTTCTGAAAAGATGAGGAAGCAGTAAAAAAAAAACCTCATTCATTTGCTGAGTAACACAAAAAGATCATGAATTGGTTGGAATTGTTATTGTAAGCAACAGAGGCCTAATCTACTGCAGAAAGGATGTTTATTAAAAGGGCATTGGGTGTCTTTGGATGCATAATGGAAATGGTTACAGCAGGGCAGGAACTGGTAGGAGATGCAACCAGATAAGTGGTCAGGGGCCAGGTCATAAAGGGCTTTATAGGACATGAGACATTTGTACATTATCCTGATGATACAGAGCTGTCACAGTATTTTAACAAAGGTAATGACCACATCATTTGTGTGTTATATATATGTAGTTTTGGCTGCTGTGTGAGGAATTGGGGGGGGTGATGGGCAAGACTAGAATATTGAGACCATCAAGTCAAGGCTAGACATTATAGTTGCTGAATTAAGATAGGGAGAGAAAGACTAGAGACAAAAGGATGGATTTGAGACGTATTTGGGGGTTAAAGTCAATAGAACCTGGTGACTTGACTGGATTGGAGGGTAATAAAGGGGAACAATTAAGGATGATTTACAGATTTCTGTCTTGGGGGTCTAGGAGGCTAGTGGTATAGTTTATTAAGACTGGGAATAGAGAAGAAAGAGCAGGTTTGAGGTGAAGTAAATGATAAGGCCTGTTTTGGGGATATCAAATTTGAAGCACCCAAGAAATTTCTGTATGAAGATTTTTATCAGGCTTATGGATATACAAGTATCAAGTTCCAGGTAAGGTTCTATGGAAATAAATTTGGAGGTACTTTAATATTAGTAGTATTTGAAACCAAGAGGGGGAAGAAGCAACAAGGACTTAAGTTCAGGAAAACCCAACATTTAAGGGAGAGGCAGATAAGAAGACTCTAAAAGATAGATATCAAAACATTTGAGAAAAGGAGACTCAAGAGAGAATATCATCACAAAAATCAAGGTGGGAGAGAATTTGAAAGGGGTATTAGTCCACATTGTCAGATTCTGCCGAGTTTCAGGTGAATTAGAACCAAAGTGTCCATTGCTTTGACAGGAGGTTATCAGGAAACTTACTTCAGGGAAAAGTAGGGACAGGAGCCAGACTTTAATAGGTTGAGGAGGGAATAAAAAGAGGGAGGGAGTGGAGAGACTAATTGTAAACAATTCATTCTACAAGAAAAACAAACAACAAAGCTGTAAGATATGTGAAACAAAAACTGATAGAACTGAAAGAGGAATTAGATAAATCCACAATTATAATTGGAGACTTTATCAGCCTTCTTTCAATAAATAATTTGGTGTTTAAGAAATACTAAACATACTATACAAACAACCCACAATTTTTTTTCTGGGTATTTATTGCAGAGAAATAAAAACTGATATCTACACACAAAAAACTACTCAATTGTTCACCCAAGCTTCATTTGTAATACCTCCCCCAAACAAAAAATGGAAAGAAATGTTCAGATGGGTGAATTGTTAAACAAACTGGCACAATGATAGCATGGAATGTTATATGGTAACAAGAAGTAATATATTACTGATACATGCAGCAAGTTGAATGGATCTCAAAAGCATACCACTGAGTAAAACAAGATAGTTTCAAAAGATAATACTGTATTATTCTATTTATACAACATTCTTGAAATAGCAAAATTATAGAGATGGAAAATGGATTAGTGGTTACCAGAAAATAAGAATTTGGGGGATAGAGGAGGTAGGTATAATTATAAAGGGGTAACAAGAGGGAGGTATTTATAGTGATAGAATAGTTTTGTATCTTGATTGTGGTAGTTTTTACAGGAATCTGCACGTGTCATAAAATGACACAGAATTATATATACTAACATTGCTATATACACTAAGTACTATATGACTATATATACTAACTTTGTGGCAATGTTCATTTCCTGGTTTTGATATTGAACTATAATTATGTAAGATGTAAACCTCAGAAAAACTGGGTGAAGGGTACATAGGACATCTTTGTATTATCTTTGCAACTTCCTGTGAATCTATAGTGTTTTTTTAGTTTTACATTAAAAATGACCCCCATACACATTAGCAGTTCCTGTTTATCTGCAAGTTGTCTCCCCAGCACTAGTCTACACAACTTACTGTCTTTATATATTTGTTTATTTGCAACACTTCATTAAATGTAATCATAAAATATGTGGTCTTTTGTGACTAGCTTTTTTCACATAACATGTTTTTAAGGCCCATCTATGTTGTACCATATACCAACAATTCATTTCCTTTTATTGCCAAATATTCCATTGTAGACATGCCATTTTTTTCATTTACCAGATGGTTTGTTTCTATCTTTTGGCTATTATACATAATGCTGCTATGAACATTCATGTACAAATTTTTGTGTGGACTTAAGTTTTCTATTCTCTTAAGTAAATACCTAGGAACATTTGTTGGGCCATATGATAACTCTACATTTAACATTTCGAGGAACTGTCAAAATATTTTTAAAGTGGTCAAACCATTTTACATTTCCACTAGTAGTGTATGAAGTTTCCAATTTTTCACATTAACAGTTAATATTTTTTGTCTTTTTTATTATTGGTGACTGGTGGTTATGAAGTTATACTTTATTATGGCTTTGATTTACATTTACCTAATAAATAATGAAGCTTAAATCTTGGTGTATGCTTATTTGGCATCTGTACGACTTTTTTAGAGAAATGTCTATTCAAATCCTTTGCTTGTTTTAAAATTGGGTTATCTGCCATTTTATTGTTGAATTCTAAAAATTCATTGTGTATTCTTCACGCAAGTTCTTTCTTGAATATATGATTTATGAATGCTTTCTCCCATTCTGTAGGCTGTCTTTTTATTTTATTGATGGTGTACTTTGATGTATGTGGACCATTTATATTTAAAGTGCTTATTTACATAGATTATCTACAATATTTGTAACTCTTTTGCATTTTTTATTTGTTCTTTGTTTCTCTTTTTAGTCAATGTGTTTCTTCAGTGTCATTTTATTGACCATTGGATAAAGTTAAGAATCCTTGTCTCAGCACCCAAGGTCCTTGACCTTGTGACCCCATTAATAACTTTTGGGAAGTTTTCATTTAAAACAAAGTAGCATATTTCACCAGCCTCTTATTATAAATTCAATTTTTCTGCACTTATGCCACTGTTCACACTTCTTCTAAAGTCCCTCTTTCACAACTTATAAAATAAACCATGTCTCATTTTATTTAACTATATATACCTTGAAGGCATTGTCTGATATATATTTAATGTATATTTATTTATACCAGGTATAAATAAGAGCAGCTACCATGTATTGAGGATTTCCTATGTGTGTCCTGGCTGCTGTGGCTCAGTGGATTGGGTGCGGGCCTGTGAATTGAAGGGTTGCTGGTTTGATTCCCAGTCAGGGCACATGCCTGGGTTGCAGGCCAGGTCTCAGTAGGGAGCATGTGAGAGGCAACCACACATGGATGTTTCTCTCTCCTTTCCCCTCTGTCTAAAAAAAAATTAAATTTTTTTTAAGGTTTCCTACATGCCCTGGCTGGTGTAGCTCAGTGGATTGAGTGCCAGCCTGTGAATCAAAGGACCTCTACATCAAAACTCAAAGTTCAATTCCCAGTCAGGGCACATGCCTGGGTTGCGGGCCAGGTCCCCAGTAGAGGGTGTGTAAGAGGGAACCACACATTGATGTTTTTCTACTTCTTTCTCCATCCCGTCCCCACTCTCAAAATAAATAAATAAATAAATAAATAAATAAATAAATAAAATCTTTAAAAAAAGAGTTTTCTATATGCCAGACTCTATGCTTACTATTTTGCTTTCATTATATAATCTTTAGCTTATGCTCTCAAACACCAATTCTACTGTTGCATTTTAGAAAAGGTCTCTGAGTGTTTAAAACTTTACGGTTAAATAAGTCAAGGCATCATAAATTCGAAGTCAGAATGATAGCACAAATTTCAGGGGGATGCTATCACATAAAAAAACTTATCAATAAATATTTGTCGAATGAATAAATGAGGCTCTCTCAAGCACCATTTTCTCCATGAGGTCTTCCAAGACCAGTCCAGGCCACAGGGCTCTATTACTTGTGCAATTTCCCATAGATTATGTCTGAGCTTATTTGTCCAGCAGCCATCTGTTTCTCCTTGGAAAAAAATCTGGTCTCATTTCTCATATTCATTTAGTTTTACCATATGTCTTTCTTCCATCCTCCTTCTACTTGAAATCAGAGGCTGTATCATGTGAACAGTAAGTATTAATATGTGTTGATATTGTTTTTGTTGATTGAGGTTGATATTGATATACATGAAATGAAGTTTCTTTTTGTTCCTACATTGCATTTTGGGGAAACAGCTGGATGGATTGTCACTACATTTTAGAAGTATATGTTTTAAATTTATTCAAAGTGTGTAGGTTCAGAGTAGGGGAGTGACATAATGTGATTTATGTTTGAAAATTTTTCCTCTAGAAGTTCTGATTTCAGTAAAGATGGAGTATATTCCAGCCTTCTCTCCCATTGAATATGACAATAAAACCTGGAAATAATTCATGTGCAGCTATTTGAGAACCATGAAAAGTAAATATCAGCAGAGGAAGAACACCAGAAATCAGAAATCAAGGTACTACTGAACCAGCTGTAAATTTACCATTTTTCCTTCTCTGGAAATCTCTGGATTAAAGTCAGTGCAACTCAAAGCCTGAAAGTGAGGATTGTTATTGCAGACAGAGAGATAAAGGAAAACCACTCTGATTCTGGAACAAAGGTCAAAGAAAGAAAAAAGGAACACTTAGAGCTCAGAGAGAGTAGATGAAATGCCATGGTTTTCACCCCAGATTCCTCCATTCTTTCATACCCCAGCCCACAAGTGGCTTCTTACTGGGAGAAGGTGGTCGTGAATGTGAGCAGCAAAAGGAGCCAAATCCATGAGATAGAGAAACTTTCCACTCTGTTTAATGGAGCAACAGCTGTAAAAAAAAAAAAAAAAAAAAAAAGCCAGACCAAACTCCATTGCTTATTTTACACTCTTTCTTGATCTTCCTGTTGCATAGACTCTGGATGCAACACAATTACAGAAGTGATCAGTTTATGGGCAGACAAAAGAAAGCCCAGGGAACCAGAAAGTACCAAGGGGATAGCAGAGATGGACCATAAGAAAATGATCCCCTAAAGAGGTTTTTGAATTCCTGGGCTCAATCCTGACTTGTGCAAGAGCAGGTCTAATCATCCTTAACATAACAAGTATTTTGAGAACTGAGATAATGTACAGCTCTTACTGAGTCCAGGTCCTAGACTGACCACTGGGTGGTACACCTACAAGATAGATCCAAATAACACTGCAAAGTCCTTGAAAACTGAACTGACATTAGAACCATGGCCTACAGAAAGTGGGTTGAAACTTGTGGCTTGAACTAAACAAGTTCAAGTGTCTGCTAAAACAAAATACGGTCTTTCCTGTAAGACTTAAACAAGATCCAGAGTCTCATAATGGAATATTCAAAATGTCCTGGTTATAATCCAAAATTACCAACATACAAAGAACCATGAAAATCTCAATTTGCATGAAAAAAGAGGTAAACAAGATAGCACAGAGGATGGAATATGTAACAAAGCATATATTATAAAAATGCTTGAATGGAGGACTTCTGGTTTCAATTCCAACATACAAAGAGCTTAGAAGTTGTCACTTTCACACTAAGAAGAAGAGTTGAACAAGCTGAAAAGCAATAATTTTCTTAGCTCCATAAGAGAGTTGAGGTGACATGACAAACTGCCACTCCAAAAGCTGGAGAGACAAGGGAATACAGAGAATCACAGTTTACCAGGGGCAGAAGCTTCTGGAGTAGAGAAATGGGTAGGGCACCTAAATGGTAATTTCAATGAGTTGTTAGAGGCTCAGTGTAGATTATCTAGAGAATTAAAAACTGGGAGATACCAAAAACACACCAAGAACTCTTAAAACGCAACAGTTAAAAAACAACTTGAATAAAATATGGGCCAAAAACCTTAACAGACACCCAACCAAAGAAGAGAAAATCATAGCAAATAAGCATATAAAAATATGCTTCACATATGTCATCAGGGAAATGTAAATTAAAACAGCAATGAGGTACCACTGCACACCTGTTAGAATGGCCAAAATCCAGAACACTAACAATAGCAAATGGCAAAGAGGGTGTGAATCAACAGGAGCTCTCAGTCATTGCTAGTGGGAATGCAAAATAGTACAGGTGGTTTAGTGGAAGACGGATTGGTGGTTTCTCACAAAATGAAACACACTCTTTACCATATGATTGAGTAATTGTGCTCCTTCGTATTTACCTAAAGAAGCTGAAAACTTATATTCACACAAACCTGCACATGGATGTTTATAACAGCTTAATTCATAATTGCCCAAACTTGAAAGCAATCAAGATGTCCCTTGGTAGATGAATAAATAAATAAACTGTGGTACACCCAATGGAATATCATTCAACATAGATATTATTACTCCTATTTTATATGTGAGGAAACTGAAGATTGATGAAATGACCTGTTCAATGTCATACACAAATATCTGGAAGAATTTGGATTCTATCTCAGGTCTGTCAGATGCCAAAAGCCTGTGCTCATTTTACTATACCTAGCTCAGAAAAGGAGTGATAAAATCAGATCTATTTAAAAATTTACAGTCTTCAGAATTTTATTGTTTTTAAACATCTTTATTAAACTATAGTGTGCATACACAAAAACACATGAATAAAATGCCAATAAATATTCACAATGTGAATACACCCATGTCATCAAAATTCATATCAAGAAATGACATATTGTCTTCTCTCATGGCCCCTTCCCAGAAGGCTTCCTGTGCCACTTTGCAGGCACTGTTACTGACCAAAGAAAACCACAGTCCTGCTTTGATCACCATATAATAATTTTGCCCATTATCAAACTTTATATAAGTGGAATTATATACTGTGTACTCTTTTATATCTAGTAGCTTTTGATCAACATTTTGTTTTCGAGGCCCATTAATTTGTTACCTACTTGATCTTTTGCAACAACCTACTTTCTCCACCTCCAACCCTCTCTGCCCTATCACCAGTTCCAATTACCCAATGAAGATTATTCAAACAAAAGTGTAATGACATTTACCAACAGACATGTACAAGGGTGCTCATAGTAATGTATTTGTAATAGATCCAGACTCAATGCAATATATATATTTAAATAGTCATAAAATGTAATACTCTAGCTACAGGTCATTTTTAGTAGAAAAAAGACTTGATTACATTATAGTCTAAGTACAAAGTAAGAGCAGAGGACACTGTAGAAATTTACAAGAGAGACATAGGCTTGTCTACAAAAGTTTCTTGGAGGGGCAGACATCTGAGCTGATGCTTGAAATTGCTAAAGAAAAATAATGAGGAAATGGCATTCTTTTTTTTAAAGATTTTATTTATTTTAATTTTAGAGGGGGGGAAAGGAGGGAGAAAGATAGGGAGAGAGACTTCAATTCGTGGTTGCCTCTCACGCATCCCCTACTGGGGACCTGGCCCACAACCCAGGCATGTGCCCTGACTGGAATTGAAATGGTCCATTCAGTACACAGGCTAGCTCTCAATCCACTAAGCTGCATCAGCCAGAGCAGGAAATGACAATCTAAGAGAATAGAGTAGCTTTTATAATGACATAGAATTTTGAGAAAGTTCTTCATAATAATGGAAGTGCCAGAATATTAATATGCATGAAGGTTAAAGTTCCAGAGAGTAGTGCCGTGAGTAGTGTAGACAGGAACTGGAAGGTGGGTAGGAGTAAGATTTTGGAGAACCTCAGAGGCCAGGCTATTTTATGTGTCTTTGGACTTATCCTGGGTAGATGTTTGTGAGGCAATGAGGAGTTATTTTTATCCTTTTTATTGAAATTTGTTGAGATATAATTCACATACCATACAAATCATCCTTTTTTTCCTTTTGTTACAATATATTTCTTTTAAAAATTTATTGTTGTTCAGTTACATTTGTCCCACCTTTTTCCCCATTGCTCACCCCTACCCCATCCTCTTACTCCTGCAGTCAATCCCCTCCATTGCCCGTGCCCATGACTTCTCTATTTGTGTCCCTTTGCTTGCCCCTTCCCCTTCTTTCTCCTGTTACCACCTACCCACTCCACTCTGGTCACTGTTTATTTGTTAATCACCCATTTAAACTATACAAATCAGTAGTTTTTAGTATGTTCACAGATTTGTGCACCCAGCACCACAGTCAATTTTGTAATATTTATGTCACTCAAAAAGAAACTTTGCACAATTTAGCTAACAATCTGTCCCTCCATCTCTCTCA
Source organism: Anoura caudifer (assembly GCA_004027475.1). Taxonomy (NCBI): domain Eukaryota; kingdom Metazoa; phylum Chordata; class Mammalia; order Chiroptera; family Phyllostomidae; genus Anoura; species Anoura caudifer. The sequence goes on along the minus strand of PVKU01001495.1, from coordinate 49,344 downwards.
CACCCTGAAGCCTAAGGAACAACTAATATACTTCCTTTCTCTATAGATTTTGACATTTTGAATTTTAATATGAATAGAACCATATAATATGTGGTCTTTTGTGACTGGCTTCTTTCACACAGCATGTTTTCAATGTTCATTCACATTGTAGTATGTATCAGTACTTCATTCCTTTAAACAGTTGAATAATATCTTATTGTATAGACATACCATATTTTTTGCCCATACATTAATTAAATTAATGGACATTTCAGTTTTTTACACTTTTGGCTATTGTGAATAACACTACTATAACATTAATGTACAAGTTTTTGTGTGGACATATGTGGTTACCCTATATTTAATCATTTGAGGAACTACCAGACTAACTTCAAAAGTGGCTGTGCCATTTTACACATCCTTATATACTGAGGATTTCAGTTTCTCCACATCCTCACCAACACTGACTTTTATCTCCATTTTTTATTCTAAACATCCTAATAAATATAAAGTCATATTTCATTGTGGTGGTTTTTATTTGTATGTTTGTTTGCTTATTTGTTTTCCATTTTTCCCTAATGACTAAGTTGTTGAAATCTTTTAACGTGCTTATTGTCCATTTATATATCTTGCTTGGAGAAATTTATTCAGAGCCTTTGTCCATCTTTAATTAGGTAGTTTGTCTTTTTATTATGGTGTTATATGACTTCTTTATATATTCCAGATACAGGTCTCTTAACAGATTTATAATTTGCAAATATTTTTCCCATTATTTGGGCTGCCTTTTCACTTTCTTTGTGGTATACTTTGAAATACTAAACTTTTTAATTTTGATGAAGTGTATTTTTATTTCATTACTCATGTTTTTGAATATTGGCATTTATGATGGATCTTGAGCATATTAAGCTCAGTAAAATAAGTTAGATGGAAAAGGGCAAAAATGTACCATTTCATTCATGTCAGAATATAAAACAAAAGTTAAGAAATGAACTAACAAAACAAACTTATAAAAACAGACAACAGAATGGTGGTTACCAGCACGGAAGGGTTAGGGAAGGGTGAAATGGATAAAGGGGTTTAAATACATGGTAACAGAAGGAAACCAGACTTCTGGTGATGAACAGGTACAGATATCAAATTATAATGTTGTATTCCTGAAATTTACATGTTACTAGCCAATATTACCTCAACTTAAAAATGTGTATTGTTTAATTTCCAGATTAGTGAGTTTTCCAAATTTTGCCTCCTATTGGTTTTTAATTTTATTCCATTGTGGTTAGAAGAACACACTTTGTCTTATATTTATCCTTTTATATTTATTGAAGTTTGTATTATGGATTAGCATATGGTCTATCCTGAGGAAAGTTCTTCAGCAGAAGTGCTCTTGAGAAGAGTACATATACTGTTGTTATCAGGCAGAGTGTTCTACAGATGTATGTTAGCTTTAGGTGGTATATAATGTTCATGTTTCCTAATTTCTTATTGATATTTTTCTTAGTTGTTCCACCATTATTGAATGTGAAGTATTGAAGTCTCCAACTATTTACTGGTGAGTTGTCTGTTTTTCCCTTCATTTATGTCAGTTCTTGCTTTATGTATTTTGGTGCTCTATTATTAGATGCATATATGTTTAAAATTCTTGTATCTTACTGAGGAACTCACCTTTTTATCATTGTAAAATATCCCTATTTATCTCTAGTACAATGTTTTGTTTTAAATCTATCTCATGTGATATCAATATAACCACTCCAGCTTTCTTGTGATTGCTGTTTGAATGACATACTTTTTTCCATTCTTTTACCTTAAGTTTATGTTTATTTTTTATTTTACAGTGGGTATCATTAGGAGGCATCTAGTTGGGTCATGTTTTATATCCAGTCTGATAATCTTTGCTTTTGACTGGATTGTTTAATTTATTCATAATTAATGTTATTATTGATGTAGTTTGATTAATGCCTGCAATTTTGTTTTCTGTGTCTATTTATTTTTGTCTCTCTATTCTTCCTTTACTACTTTTTATTGAATGAGGTGAATATTTTTGGTTGAAAGTTTTTTTTTCTTTAGGCAGTGTGAATATATTATCCCATTGCCTTTGGACATCCATTGTTTCTATTAAGAAATTAGTTGTATCCTTTTGCTGATTTCACAATGTTTTTCTTGTCTTTGACTTTCACCAATTTATTATGTTGTGCCTATTTGTGGATTTTTAAAAAATTTATCCTACTTGGAGCTCATGAGCTTCCTGGGTTTTTAGTTTAATGTTTTCTAATAAATTTGGGGCACTTTCAGATATATCCCTGAAATATTTTTCTGTTCGCTTTTCTTTCTTCACTCTTTCTCCCAAATTTCTCTGAGGATCTGTTTATTTTTCTTCATTTTTAGTCTCTACGTTTTTTAGCTTGCATTATCTGTATCAACCTATATTCAAATTCACTAATTCTTTCTTCTACCAATTCAAATCTATAGTTGAGGCCTTTTAGTAAATTTTTATTTCAATTATTTTACTTTTCTTTCAACATTTTAAACTTTTAAAGCAGTTTTAGGTTGACAATAAAACTGAGAGTAAAGTACAGAGATTTCCCATGTATTCCCTGCTCCCACACATGCATAGCCCTCACCATTATCAACATCACTCACCATAATGGTACATTTTTCTTTTTACCATGAATGAACCTGCACTGATACATCACAATCATCCAAAGTCAATAGTTAACCTGAGAGTTCACACACATTTTGGTGTTCTACATTAAAAAGGTTTGGGAAAATGTATAATGACATATATCTATCACTATAATACCATAGAGTATTTTTATTATCATAAAAATCCTGTTCTGGCTATTTATCACTGCCTCTTCCCCACCAAACCCAAACTCCATCACAGAAACCACTGCTCTTTTTTACTGTCTCCATATTTTACCTTTTCCAGAATGTGATATAGTTGGAATCATACAATATATAGCTTTCTCAGACTGACTTCGTTCACTTAGTTAATACTCACTTAAGGTTACTTCATGTCTTTTCATGGTTGGATTGTTCATTTCCTTTTGGTGCTAAATAATATTTTATTTTCTAAGTGTACCACAATTTAGTAATCCATTAATAGAGAAAGACAACTTCATTGCTTTCAAGTTTCATCAATTATGAATACAGCTGTCATAAACATTCATGTACAGATTTTTTTGTGTACATACATTTTTAACTCCTTTGCGTAAATGCCATTTAGCTTGATTGCCCAATTGTGTGGTAAGAATATGTTTAGTTTTGTGAGAAACTGTCAAAATGTTTAAACTGGCTGCACCATTTTGCATTCCTACCAGCAAGATATGAGAGTCTCTGTTGCTCTACATTTTCACCAGCATTGGGTGTTGTCATTGTCTCGGATTTTGACCATTCCAATGGATGTGTAGTAGTATCTTCCTGTTTTAATTTGCATTTCACTGATAAGATGTGATGTGTGTCTCTTTTTGCATATTAATTTTCCGTCTGTTTGCCTTCTTTGACATTTTGTCTGTTCAGGTCCTTGGCCCACTTTTTATTGAGTTGTTTTTTTCCTTATTGTTGAATTAGAAGAGTTATTTGTGTATCTTATGTTACAGTTCTTCAGCACATGTGTCTTTTGAAGATGTTTTTCCAGTCTGTTGTTTATTTTATAATTCTCTTGATATTGTTTTATTTTTTCAGTTTAATTGAAATATACTTGACATACAACACTGTATATGTTTAAGGTATACAGCCTAATGATTTGCTTTATATATATTATGAAATGATTACCACAATAAGTTTCGTTAGCATCCATAATCTCATACAGACACACAAAAAAACAATAAAATGAAAAACTTTTTTTATAATAAAAACTCTTAGGATTTACCATCTTAACAACTTTTGTACATACCATATGGTAGTGTAAACTATAGTCGTTATGTTGTACATTACATCCCTATTATTTCCAGTCATGCTTATTTTTAAGTATATTTTATTGATTAGGCTATTGTAGTTTTCCCAATTTTCCCCTTTATCCCCCCTCTGCACTGCATCCCCAAACTCTCCAGCATTCTCCCAACTTAGTTCATGTCCATGGGTTGTACATATAAGTTCTTTGAGTCCTCTATTTCCTATACCATTCTTATCCTCTCCCCATTTATTTTATGCCTACCAATTATGCTTCTCATTCCTAGTACCTCCCCCCTTATTCCTCCCCTCCCTCTCCCCACTGGAAACCCTCCACATGATGTCTATTTCTCTGATTCTATTCCTGTTCTAGTTGTTTGCTTAGTTTTTGTTTACATATTTTTAGGTTCAGTTGTTGATACTTCTGAGTTTGTTGTCATTTTACTATTCATCATTTTTTATCTTCTTCTATTTCTTAGATAAATCCCTTTAACATTTCATTTAATAAGGGTTTGGTGATGATGAACTCCTTTAACTTGACCTTATCTGAGAAGCGCTTTATCTTCCTTTCCATTCTAAATGACAGCTTGGCTGGATAGAGCAATCTTGGATGTAGGTCCTTGCCTTTCACAACTTGGAATACTTCTTCCCAGCCCCTTCTCGCCTATGACATTTCTTTTGAGAAATCAGCTGACAGTCTCATGGGAACTCCTTTGTCAGTAACTCTCTCCTTTCCCGTTGGTGCTTTTAAGATTCTCTCTTTATCTTTAATCTTGGGTAACTTAATGATGATGTGCCTTGGTATGTTCCTCTTCGTGTCCAACTTCTTTGGGGCTCTCTGGGCTTTCTGGACTTCCTGGAAGTCTATTTCCTTTGCCAGATTGGGTAAGTCTTCCTTCATAATTTGTTCAAATAAGTTTTCAATTTCTTGCTCTTGTTCTTCTTTTTCTGGCACCTCTATGATTCTGATGTTAGAGTGTTTAAAGTTGTCCCAGAGGTTCCTAAGAATTTCTTCATTTTTTTGAATTCTTGTTTCTTCATTCTGTTCTGATTGGATGCTATTTCTTCCTATTGTTCCTGGTTTCCTTCCTGTCACTGTTGGTTCCCTGTATATTTTGCTTTATTTCACTTTGGGTATCCTTCATTTTGTGTCCAAACTCAATCAGTTCTGTGAGCATACTGATTACCAGTGTTTTGAACTCTAAATCAGATAGGTTGGCTATCTCCTCATCGCTTAGTTTTCTCTGCAGTTTTGATTTGCTGTTTCATTTGGGTCATATTTCTTTGTTTGGTGCACCTGTTATGTTGTAAGGGGGTGGGGCCTTAGTTATTCACCAGGAGAGGGCAACCCTCTTTCCTCCATTGTGGTGGTGTCTGTGTGGAAGGGGTCACAGAGAGAACAATTCGACTCACTTGCTCCTCTCTAGCCCCACTTTCCAATGAACTCTCTCTTGTGAGACTGGGAGTTTCTCCCACCGTGGCAACACCCACAGTAGTTTACAAGTAGCTTTCAGTCTTTAGTTTCCTGTTCAGCCAGCCCTGCCTCCGACGTGCAGTGCGCAGCCTTGCCACGTGTCCTCTCCACTTGGCCGCACATCTCCGTCCCTCCTACCAGTCTGGGTGAATATTTCTTTAACTCCTTGGTTGTTGGAGTTACATGCAGTTTGATATTCTGGCTGTTGTGGTTATTTATGGTTTTTAGATTGGTTGTTATCCTTATTTTGGATGTGCAAGGAAACAAAGCTGTTCTACCTATGCCTCCATCTTGGCCAGAACTCTCCCAGTTATACTTATTTATCTTATAACTGGAAGTTTGTACTTTTTGACTACCTTCATCCAATTTTTCCTCCAACCCCTACCTAACCGCAAATCTGATAGAAGTTTTATTTTTAAAACATATAGAAGTTTAAAAAATAAATTCCACATATAAGTAAGGTCATACAGTATTTGTCTTTATCTAACTTATTTCACTTAGAATAATGTCCTGAACTTCCACTCATATTGTCATAAATTGCAGGATTTCCTCCTTCTTTATGGTTGAATAATAATAATAATAATAATAATAATAAATAACTTATTTATCTATCTCTCAATGGACACTTAGGTTGTTTCCATGTCTTGACTATTGTAAATAATACAGCAATGAACATGGGGGTGCAGACCATGCTTTATTTTTATTTTCTTTAGATATATTCCAGAAGTGGAATTATCAGATCATATGGTAGTTTTATTTTTTTTCAGTTTCTGTTACCACTCTCTTGTTTTCATTATTATTGTTTAAATACAATTGTTTTCATTTTCTCTCCACTGCTCTCCCCCTGCTCCACTGACCCACACCACTCACCCTCAATTCTACTCCCCTCTGGTTTTATCTATGGGTCCCAAAGCAATTTATAGATTCAATGCAATCCATATTAAAATACCAATTACATATTTCACTGATATACAACAAACACTTCAAAAATTTATATGGAACCATAAACAACCCCAAATAGCTGCTGCAATTTTGAGAAAGAGGAACAAAGTAGGAGGGGTCATAATACCTCATATCAAACTGTATCACAAGGCCAATATAATCAAAACAACGTGGTACTGGCATAAGAACAGACACAGACCAATGGAACAGAATAGAGAGCCCAGAAATAAGCCCATGTCTTCATGGTCAATTAATATTCAACAAAGGGGGCAGAAGTATAAAATGGAGAAAAAAGAGCCTCTTCAACAAATGGTGTTAGTAGTTTTAATTTTAACTTTTTGAGGGACCTCCATACTGTCTTGCAAAGTGGCTGTACCTCTTTACAATCCAACCAACAGTACACAAATGTTCCCTTTTCTCTGCATCCTCACAATCATTTGTTATTTCTAGTACTTTTGATGCTAGTCATTTTAATGTGTGAGAGGATAAAACATTCTTTTTTAAAATTTTATTTTAATTGTTGTTCTTGTACAGTTTTCTGTCTTTTACTCCAATCCCACCCCACCACCCCAGCCCTCCCTACCTCACTCCCATTTCCAACACCCCTAGTTTTTGTCCATGTGTCCTTTATATTTGTTCCTGTAAACCCTTCCCCTTTTCCCCTGAAATTTCCTCCCCTCTCCCCTCTGGTGACTGTCAGCCTGTTCTCAATTTCAATGACTTTGGTTATATTTTGCTTGTTTGTTTGTTTTGTTGATTAGGTTCCTGTTAAAGGTGAGATCATATGGTATTTGTCTTTCACCACCTGGCTTATTTTGCTTAGCATAATGGTCTCCAGTTCCATCCATGTTGTCCCGAGGGATAGCAGCTCCTTTTTTCTTTCTGCTGCAGAGAATTCCATTGTGTATATGTACCATTGTTTTTTGATCCATTCATTTATAGATGGGTACCTAGGTTGCTTCCAACACTTGACTATTGTAAATTGTGCTGCTATGAACATGGGGGTGCATAGGTTCTTTTGGACTGGTGTTTCAGGGTTTTTAGGATATAATCCTAGCAGTGGAATTGCTGGGTCAAAAGGCAGATCCATTTTTAGTTTTCTTAGAAAATTCCATTGCTTTCCATAGTGGTTGTAACACTCTGCAATCCCACCAACAGTGTACTAGGGTCCCCTTTTCTCCACAACCTCTCCAACACTTGCTGTTTGTTGCTTTATTTATGATGGCCATTCTGACAGGTGTGAAGCGGTATCTCATTGTGCTTTTAATTTGCATCTCTCTGATAGCTAGCAATATTGAGCATCTTTTCATGTGTCTCTGGATCCGCTGTATGTCCTCCCTGGAGAAGTGTCTGTTCAAGTCCTTTGCCCATTTTTTTAATTGGGTTGCTTGTCCTCTTATAGTAGAGTCATGTAAGTTCCTTACATATTTTGGAGATTAAACCCTTGTCTGAGGTATCATTGGAAAATATGTTTTCCCATACAGTCCATTATCTTTTTATTTTAATACTGTTGTTTTTGTTTGTTTGTTTTAGCCATGCGGAAGCTTTATATTTTGATGAGATCCCATTTGTTTATTCTTTCCTTTATGTCCATTGCTTTAGGGGACATATCAAGAAAAATGTTGCTGCGTGAAATATCTGAGATTTTCCTGCCTACGTTCTCCTCTAGGACTTTAATGGTGTCATGACTTATATTTAAATCTTTTATCCACCTTGAATTTATTTTTGTGTATGGTGTAAGTTGGTGCTTGAGTTTCATTTTTTTGCATGTAGCTGTCCAGTTCTCCCAACACCACTTCTTGAAGAGGCTATTCTTACTCCATTTTATGTTACTGCCCCCTTTGTCAAATATTAATTGACCGTAGAGACTTGGGTTTATTTCCAGGTTCTCTGTTCTGTTTCACTGGTCCATGTGCCTGTTTTTATGCGAGTACCAGGCTGTTTTGATTACAGTGGCCTTGTAATACAGTTTGGTGTCAGGTATTATGATCCCTCCTACTTTGCTCTTCTCTCTCAAAATTGCTACAGCTATTCAGGGTCACTTATGGCTCCATATAAATTTTTGAAGTGTTTGTTCTATGTCTGTGAAATATGCCATTGGTACTTTAATAGGTATTGCATTGAATTTGTAGATTTCTTTGGGTAGTATGGACATTTTGATGATATTAATTCTTCTGATCCATGAACACAGTATATATTTCCATTTGCTTGTGTCTTCCTTGATTTCTTTCTTCAGTGTTGTGTAGTTTTCTGCATACAGGTCTTTTACCTCCTTGGTTAGGTTTATTCCTAGGTATTGTATTTTACTTTTTGCTATAATGAATGGGATTTTTTTCTTGATTTCTGCTTCTGCTGTTTCATTGTTGGTATACAAAAATGCCTTTGATTTCTGGATATTGACTTTGTATCCTGGTGTTTGGCCAAATTCATTTATTAGGTCGAGCAGCTTTTTGGCTGCATCTATAGATTTTTCTATGTACACTATCATGTCATCTGCAAACAATGATAGTTTTGTTTCCTCTTTTCCAATTTAGATGCCTTTTATTTCCTTTTCTTGTCTGATCGCTGTGGCTAAGTCATCTAATACTATATTGAGTAGAAGTGGTGAAAGTGGACAACCTTGTCTTGTTCCTGATCTTAGTGGAAAAGATTTTAGTTTTTGCCCATTGAGTACGATGTTGGCTGTAGGCCTCTCATATGTTGCCTTTATTATGTTGAGGAATGCTCCCTCTATTCCCACTTTGCTGAGTGTTTTTATCATAAATGGGTGCTGTACCTTATCAAATGCTTTTTCCGCATCTATTGATACAATCATGTGATTTTTGTCTTTGCTTTTGTTTATGTGATGTATTACATACACTGATTTGCGAATATTGAACCATCCTGGCATCCCAGAGATGAATCCCATGTGGTCATGGTGTATGATCTTTTTAATGTATTGTTGGATGCAGTTTCCCAATACTTTGTTGAGGATTTTAGCATCTGTGTTCATCAGTGACATTGGCCTGAAGTTTTCTTTCTTTGTTGTGTCTTTATTTGATTTTGGGATTAGGATGATGCTGGCTTCATAAAAAAGAGTTTGGGAGTCTTCCATCATTTTGGATTTTTTGGAATAGTCTGTGAAGGATAGGGGTTAGCTCCTCCTTAAATGCTTTGTAGAATTCTCCTGTGAAACCATCCAGTCCAGGGCTTTTGTGTGTCGGGAGTTTTTTGATTACTGCTTCAATTTCATCTGCTGTTATGGGTCTGGTCAGGCTTTGTGCTTCTTCTTCATTGAGTTTTGGAAGATTATATTTCTCTAGAAACTTGTCCATTTCACCTAGGTTTTCAAATTTCTTGGCATACAGTTCTTCATAGTAATTCCTTACAATCCTTTTTATTTCTGTGGTGTTAGTTGTAATCTCTCCTCTTTCATTTCTGATTGTGTTTATTTGGATCCTCTCTCTTTTTTTCTTGATGAGCCTGCTTGTCGATTTTGTTTATCTTTTCAAAGAACCAGCTCTTGTTATTTACTGATCCTTAGAATTGTTCTTTTACTCTCTATGTCATTTAATTCTGCTCTGATTTTGGTTATTTCCTTCCTTCTACTTGCTCTTTGTTGTCTTTGTTGTTGTTCATCCAATTCTTGTAGGTGTAGGGATTGGTTGTTGGTTTGAAATGTTTCTATCTTTTTTAGGTAGGCCTGTATTGCTATGAACTTCCCTCTGAGGACTGCCTTTGCTGTGTCCCATAAGTTTTGGGTTGTTGTGAGTTCATTTTCATTTGTTTCCAGAAAATTTTTGATTTCCTCCCTAATTTCATTCTTGACCCATTCATTGTTTACTAGCATGCTATTCAATCTCCATGATTTTGAGGATTTTGGGTTTTTCCCATCAGGGTTGGTTTCTAGTTTCAGTCCCTTGTGGTCGGAGAAAATCCTTGGTATGATTTCAATTTTCTTGAATTTGTTGAGGCTTGTTTTGTGTCCTGTCATGTGGTCTATCTTTGAAAATGTTCCATGTGCATTTGAAAAGAATGTGTATTTAGTTTCTTTGGGATGAAGGGCTCTATACATGTCAATTAAGTCCATTTCATTTAGTGTTGTTCAATGCCACAATATCTTTGTTGATATTTTGTTTAGAAGATCTGTCCATTTTTGACAGTTGGGTGTTAAAATCCCCTACTATAATTGTATTGCTGTCAATATCTTTTTTGAAGACCTTTAAGATTTTCTTGATGTATTTAAGTCCTCCTATGTTGGGTGCATATATATTTACAGTGTTTTTGTCTTCTCAGTGGATTGTTCCCTTGAGTATTATGCAGTGACCTTCTGGGTCTCTCTTTATGGCCCTTCTTTTGAAGTCTATTTTGTCTGATATGAGTGTTGCTACCCCAGGTTTTTTTTTCCCTGTCCATTTTCTTGGAAAATTTGATTCCAGCCCTTCACTTTGAGTCTGTGTAAGTCTTTTGTCCTGAGGTGCATCTGGTGTAGGCAGCATATGTGTGGGTCATGCTTTCTTATCCATTCAGTTATTCTATGTCTTTTGATTGGAGCATTTAATCCATTTACATTTATGGTCATTATTGATAGGTACTTATTCATTGCCATTTTCATACCTATGTTTCTCTCTCTCTCTCTCTGTTTTCCTTCCTTTCCTTAAAGCATTCCTTTTAGTATCTCTTGCAGCACTGGTTTGGTAGAGGTGTATTCTTTTAGACTTCTTTTGTCTGGGAAGCTCCTTACTTGGCCTTCTATCTTGACTGAAAGCCTTGCTGGTTAAAGTAGTCTTGGTTGCAGGCCTTTGGTTTTCATTACTTGGAATATTTCTTGCCATTCTCTTATGGCTTGGAGCGTTTCAATTGAGAAGTCAGCTGCTAACCTTATCGGGACTCCCTTGTATGTTACTTCCTTTTTCTCCCTTGCTGCCTTTAAGATTCTCTCTTTGTCTTGGAATTTTGTCATTTAAATTATGATGTGTCTTGAAGTGGGCCTCTTTGGGTTCCTCTTGATTGGAACTTTCTATGTTTCCTGGAGTTGTGTAACTTTTTCTCTCATGAAATTGGGGAAGTTTTCCACTATTACATTTTCAAATAGGTTTTCTATCCCTTGCTCTTCTTCTTCTCTTTCTGGAATCCCTATTATACAGATATTATTACATTTCATATTGCCTTGCATTTCTCTTAATCCCTCTTCATTCTTGCTGAGCCTCTTTTTCTTTTCTTGCTCTTTCAGAGTGTTTTTTGTCTATTTTGTCCTCCAAGTCGCTGATCCGATCTTCTGCGTCATCAATTCTGCTTTTCATTCCTTCCACTGTGTTCTTCAGTTCAGAAATTGATAGTTTCTATGTCCTTTTTCATGTTGATATAGTTTGCAGTGAGTTCATCGTAACTTCCCTGTAGTTTCTGGTAGCTCTTTGAGAGCTCATGGAGCTTCCTGACAACCATTGCTTTGAAATCAAAATCTGATAGTTGAGTTGCCTCCATTTCATTTAACATTCTTTCTGGGGCTTCCTCCTTTTCTTTCATTTGGGGATTGTTTCTTTGTCTTCCCATTGTCTGTGACACTCTTCTTGTCAGCCTCAGCTTCTTAAATTGATTTGTTCTGGCTGCCTGGGTTTATGGTGTGAACTTCTGTGGTAGAACACCTGTGAGATTCAGTGGTGCAGTCTCCTTTGGGTTTCCTGGTATTCAGTTTCCACTGTTGCAGCTAGGATCAGGGGTGTGAGCTCTGGGCCTTCCACAAAGCCCCTTCCTCCGGTTGCAGGGCTTCAGTTGCAGAGCTGCCTCCAGTCCCAGTCCCAGTCCCAGGGCTGCCTCTAGTGGCTCCGCCACTCCCAGCCCCAGGGCCTCCCGGTTGCAGAGCCACACCTAGTCACTCAGTCACCCCCGGTTGCAGGGCTGCCCTCGGTTGTAGAGCTGTCCCCAGTCCCAGTCCCAGGGCCACCTCTGGTCTCAGGGCCGCTCCTGGTTGCAGAGCCTCCTCCAGATGCAGGACCTCCTCTGGATGCAAGACCTCCTCAGGTCGCGGGGCCTCCTCCGGTTGCACAGCCTTCCCCCGGTCGAGGGGCTTCCTCGGGTCTCTGGGCCGCCCCCAGTCTCCGGGCCTCCTCGGATCGCAGTACTGCCCCCCGGTTGACTTGTCTATTCTTTTTCCAATACCACACTGTCTTGAATATTGTGGCTTTATATTAAGTTTCGAAGTTGGGTAGTATAAGTCCTCCAACTTTCCCTCTCCTTTTTTACTGTGTTGACTATTTTGTGTCTTTTGCTTCTCCATGTAAACTTTAGACTCAGGTTTTGATATCCATAAAATAATTTGCTGGGATTTTTATTTAGACTGCATTGAATTCACATATCAAGCTAGGAAGAACTGACACTTTCACAATATCAAGTTTTCCTATTGATGAACATGAAGTATCTCTCCATTTATTTAGTTCTTTGATTTCTTTCACCAAAGTCTTAGTTTTCTTCATATAGACCTTTGTACATATATTGTTAGATTTATACCTAAGTGTTTCAGTTTTAGATTATAACATAAATGGTATTTTGTTTTACTTTTAAATTGCACTTATTCATTGTTGATGTATGGAAAACTAATTGACTTTTGTATATTAACCTTGTGTCCTGAAGACTTGCTATTAGTTTTATGAATTTTGTTTCCATTTTTTATAGTTTCTACATAGACAATCATGTTATCTCTGAACAAAGCTAGCTTTATGTCTTTCTTCCCAAACTATGTAGCTTTTTGTTTCTTGTCTTCCTTGCCTTCTAGTACAGTATTGAAAAGGAGTTGTGAGAATGGACATCCTTGCCTTGTACCTGATGTTAGGTGAAAAACTTCTAGTTTCTAACCATTAAGTATGATGTTAGCTGTAGTTTTTATGTAGTAAGTTTTTATATAGTTGAGAACATTTCCCCCTATTCCTAGCTTACTGAGAATTATCATCAGTGGGTGTTGGTTTTTTGTCAAGTGCTTTTTCTACATCTATTGATATGATCACGTAATTTTTCTTTATTGTTCTGTTAATATGGTGGATTACATTAATTGATTTTTTAATGTTGAACTAGTTTTGCATACCTGGTATATATGCCACTTGGTAATAATGTATTATTCTTTTATACTCTTTGGATTCACTTTGCTAATGTTTTGTAGAGGATTTTTGCATCTTTGTTCATGGGACATATTTGTCTGTTGTTTTCTTGTAATGCTTGCATCATTTTGGTATTACAGTAATGTTGGCCTCATAGAAAAGGAAGTATTCCCTCTGCTTCTAGCTTCTGAAAGAGATTATAGAGAATTGGCATAATTTCTTCCTTAAATGTTTGCTAGAGTTCACCATCTGGACTTGGTACTTTGTGTTTTGGAAGGTTATTAATTATTCAATTACTTTGATAGATATAAGCCTATTCAGATCATCTATTTCTTTTTGTGTGAATTCTTTCAGAACTCACACAAAAGAAGTTGGCCCTTTTCACCATTACTGAATTTGTGGGCATAGAGTTGTTAATAAAGTATTCCTTTATTAACCTTTTAACATTCATGGGATCTACAGTTATGTCCTGTCTTTTATTTCTGATATCAATAATTTGTGTCTTCTCCCTTTGCTCCTTAGTTTGGCTTATCTGGTTTATTGATTTTTTAAAAGATTTTATTTATTTATTTTTAGAGAGAGGGGAAGGGAGGGAGAAAGAGAGGGAGAGAAACATCAATGTGTGGTTGCCTCTTGCAGGCCCTGTACTAGGGACTTGGCCTGCAACCCAGGCATGTGCTGTGACTGGTAATCAAACCAGTGACCCTTTGGTTTGCAGTCCACACTCAATCCGCTGAGCTACACCAGCCAGGGCTGGCTTATTGATTTTATTGATCTTTTCAAGTTAACAGCTTTTGGATTTGTTAATTTTTTTCTATTGATTTCTTCTCTTCAATTTCATTGATTTTTTCTAATACTTCTTTCTTTTTTTTTTTGCTTACTTTGTATTTAATTTAACCTTATTGTTCCTGTTTCCTACAGTTGAAACTTAGATGATTGATTTCAGATCATTCTTCAATTACAAGATATGCCATTTAATACCATAAATTTTCCTCTAAGTACTATTTTTGCTGTTTCCCAAATATTTTAACAAATTTTTATTTAGTTCAAAATATAAATAAATTTCTTTTGAGATTTCTTCTTTGACTCATGTGTTGTTGAAAAGTTTGTTGATTAATCTCCAAGTGTTTGGAGATTTTTTAGTTATCTTTCTCTTATTGATTTCTACTCTAATTCAATTGTCGTTTAAGAATGCACAATGTATAAATTCTATTCTCCTAAATTTGTTAAAGTGTGTTTTATGACCAAGAATGTGTTCTATCTCAGTGAATATTCCATGTAAGCTTGAGAAAAATGTATATACTGTTGTTAGGTGAAGCAGTCTGTAGATGTCAATTATATCCACTTGGTTGATGGTGTTATAGATTTCCAGTGAGCCCTAACCAATTCTCTGCCTGCTGAATTTGTCCATTTCTGAGAGAGAAGTGTCGAAGACTCCAGCTATAATAGTGGATTTATCTATTTCTTTTTGCAAGTTTATCAGTCTTTGCCTCATGTGGTTTGATGCTGTGTTGTTGGGCACATACACATTAAGAATTTTCTCAGAAAATTTTCTCTAAAAATTGGCTCCTTTGTCATTATGTAATGCCCTTCTTCCCCCTCGCTAATAACTTTACTTACTTTTCATTCCCCTGTGTGATTAATATGGCTACCTCTTCTTTCTTTCTTTTTTTAAAAATATTTTATTTATTTGTTTTTAGAGAGTAGAAGGGATGGAGAAAGAGGGAGAGAAATATCCATGCATTGCCTCTTGCACACCCTCAACTGGGGACCTGGCCTGCAACCCAGGCATGTGCCCTAGCTGGAAATGAAACCAGTGACCTTTCGGTTTGCAGAATGACACCCAACCCACTGAGCCACACCTGTTAGGGCCTGCTTTCTTTTGATTAGTATTAGAATGGTATATTTTTCTTTATTCATTTACTTTTAATCTCTATATGTCTATATATTTAAAGTGGGTTTCTTGTAGACAGCATATAGTTAAAGTGTTTTTTTAACCACTATGCCAATCTTTGTCTTTTGCATTTAAAGAATTGATATTCAAAATGATTATTGATATAGTTGGATTAATATCTCCAATATTTATTACTGTTTTGTTTTACCTCTGTATTGTTTCTATTTTTGTCTTCCACTCTTTTCTGTTTTTTGTTTTAACTGAGCATTTTATATGATTCCATTTTCTCTTTTTTAGCACATCAGTTATACTTCTTTTTTTTAACCTTTTGTAGGAGTTTCCCTAGAGTTTTCAGTATAATACATCTATAACTAATCCAAGTCTACTTTTAAATAACACTGTACCACTTTACATATAGTATATTTTACAATAACAAAATAATTTTAATTCTTTCTTCTTGCCCTTTATGCCATTTTGTCATTTATTTCACTTATATATAAGCATATATAAGTATATGTATATATGTATATATGTAAGCATACATAATTGAATACATTGTAACTATTTTTTAGTTTGAATAAACTATTACTTGAATACATTGTAACTATTTTTTAGTTTGAATAAACTATTACTTGTTACTCTAACAAGTAATAGTTTATTCAAACTAAAAAATAAACATTTTTATTCAAACATAAAACTAAACATTTTTATTTTAATTTCACTTATGATGGTTTTTGTTCCTTTATGTAAATCTAAGTTTCTGACATATATTATGTACTTTCTCTCCATAGAACTTCTTTTAACATTTCTTTCAAGGCAAGTCTACTGGCAGCCAATTCCCTCAATTTTTTTTTTTTTTGTTTGTTTGAGAAAGTATTTCTCCTTCATTTTTGAAGCATAATATTTTTAGGGTACAGAAATTCAGGTTGGTGGTTTTTGTCTCTCAAAGCTTTGAATATTTCATGCCACTCTTGTCTTGCCTGCATAGTTTCTAAAGAGAAATTGGATGTAACGCTTATCTTTGTTTTTCTATAAGTAAGGTATTTTTCCCTCTGCTTTGGCTTCTTTTAGGATTTTTAAATTTATCTTTGATTTTCTGTGATCTGAAAATTATATACCTGGGTAGGTATGGGATTTATTTTTGACATTTATTCTGCCTGGTACTCTGAGAATTCTGGATCTGTGGTTTGGCATCTGACATTAATTTCAGGGCAATCTCAGTCATTATTATTTTACATATTTCTTCTGTTTCTTCCTCTCTTTCTTCTTCTTCTGGTATTTCCATTACACACATATTACACATTTTGTAGTTGTCCCGCAGTCATGGATATTCTGTTCAGTCTTTTTTATTTTGTTTTCAATTTTCAAGGATTCTTGTTGATATGTAATCTAGCTCAGTGATTCTTCCCT
The DNA here is from genome assembly GCA_004027475.1 of Anoura caudifer. Lineage (NCBI taxonomy): Eukaryota > Metazoa > Chordata > Mammalia > Chiroptera > Phyllostomidae > Anoura > Anoura caudifer. The sequence continues at coordinate 32,687 of PVKU01001495.1, read as the reverse complement.
CAGCTGTGTCCAGTCTACTAATAAGCCCATCAAAGGCATTCTTCATTTCTGTTAGTGTTTTCTTATCTCTAGCATTTTGTTTTGTTTTTTTTCTTAGGATTTCCATTCCTCTGCTTACATTGCCCATATGCTCTTGCCATGTTGTCTATTTTATCCATTAAAGCCCTCCGCATATCAATCATAGTTGTTTTAAATCCTTAGTCTTGATAATTCCAACATCCCTGATATGTCTATTTCTGTTGCTTGCTCTGTTGTTTCAAATATTTTTTATGCTATTGATATGTCTTGGAATTTTATTCTTGATAGGTAAACATGATATATCAGGTAAAATAAACTGCTGTAAATAGGTCTTCAGTAATGTGGTGGTAAAGTGGGGGGGGGAAGGGGAAGTATTCTAAAGTTCTATGCTTAGGTTTCAGTCTTTTAGGGAGCCTATGCCTCTGGACTTTAAACTTCACAAGTGTTTCTCAGTCTTTTTCTGTCTACTCAGGTGGGAAAGGATGGTTAGATGCAGCTATATTTGAATATTTCCCTTCCCCAGGTCAGTTAAGCTCTGATAATACTCCAGCAGGTTAGGCTCTGGTTAACTAAGTTCATCTGAGGGCAGTCCTTGTTAAGAAAAACAGAGTGCTCTGCTGCATTTCAAAACAATTCCTGGTCTTCTCAATTTGCTGGAAGTCTGAGGGGATTTTTCTGATACTTACTGTCAGAAACTGGTTGAGCTCCTGGATGCAAATATCACCATACTCTGGGACCCCAACCCCTGGGAGTTTGTAATTCTTAGAGTTTTTCACACTCAGTCTCCAGCAAGTCATGAATTACAGTTCAGATTTTTCTACCCTAGCAGTGGTTCCCCTGGTGGTTTTTGCTCCTGAGTCTCTTTTCTGGTAAGTTATATGATCTTTATTTGCCTGTCTCTCTAATTTTGGGGTCAGCAGTTCACCCTTTGTCTTCAATTCTCACATGAATCCAATATTTAGTTTTTAGTCTGTTTAGGTTTTTACTTGTTAAGATACAGTGGCAACTTCACAGCTCCTTATAAGGAACTGGAAACCAGAAATCCAGTTATTATACTTTTACACTGCAGAATTTCCATTTTCTCAGAGACAATAGTCTTTGAGTTCAGTATTTGGTATTTTTTGTGACCCCAGGAGGGCTCCTTCCAGCTCTCTTATTACCCAATTTTTTTTTCTGCAAACTATCTTGCCCACAGTCTAGAATTTACTTTTATTAAATCCATGACCCTCCTCCCAGTTTCTTTTCACCACAATCACCAGTGTTCTTGAGAATTCCTTTGGGCCTGTTACTCCTCAAGCTGTTACAAATAGAGTCAGTTCCTTTAATAAAAGATTAGGATCTGTGTTATGGCTTACTTCCTGCCCCGCTCATAGGCCAAATCTCTGAGCCAATGTTGTGGAGCTGGGGATGAGAAAATGGCAAGCTTCTCTCTGAATAACACTGTCATTCTAGGAGCTGATTCCTTGGTGGTGGGGGGAAGTTAGTAACGTGAGATCCTCTCAGCTTTCCTCTTCTGCCATGGAACTACTACATCATGAGGCAGAAAATTGTGATCAAGGCCCTTGTATTCTGAGCGTGCCTCATTCAAGGCAGAGTGTCCATTCCACGAGAGGGGGCTGGTAAAAGATGAGAGACACCATCTCTTGACCACAAAGAACCAGGACCTAGCCTTAGCAACAGGTAGCTTGGGACAGGTTAAGAAATACTCAAGTACTGCTTCTTGTGGTAAGAAAGCTGTCGGATTGGAAGCTGGGAGAGCTGGAGCCCGGTGTTCTTGACTACAGTACTCTGGAGAGGAATTACCCTTCTTGCTGAGCTGGGAGGGGAAAAGGAGCTGACTTGATGCATATATCAAAAACTCTCACCTTTTCAACTGTGTTTTTGCAGATTTTCTTGAATACATGTCTCTTCACTTACTGTTTGCCTTTAGAACCCCTTCCAGAGATTTAAATGGTTGTCTTAAAAGTATTTTTCACCAGTTTTACTGGGGAGGGTGTCAGTGGAGCTCACACTGTCATACTGGAAGTCATTCTGCACTGAATTTTAAAAATATATATATTTTATTGATTATGCTATTACAGTCATTCCAATTTTTCCCCCTTTATTCCCTTCCACCCTACACACCCCCTTCCACCCACATTCCCCTACCTTAGTTCATGTCCATGGGTTGTACATATAAGTTCTTTGGCTTCTACATTTCCTATACTATTCTTAACCTTCCCCAGTCTATTTTGTACCTACCATTTATGCTTCTTATTCCGTGTACCTTCCACCCCCATTTTCCAGCTCCCCTTCCCCACTGATAATCCTTCATGTGATCTCCATTTCTGTGATTCTGTTCCTGTTCTAGTTGTTTGCTTAGTTTGGGGGTGTTTTTTTAGGTTCACTTGTTGATAGTTGTGAGTTTGTTGTCATTTTACTGTTCATAGTTTTGATCTTTTTCCTTAGATACTCCCTTTAACATCTCAAATAATAAGGGCTTGGTGATGATGAACTCCTTTAGCTTGACCTTCTCTGGGGAGCACTTTATTTGTCCTTCCATTCTAAACGATAGCTCTGCTGGATAGAGTCATCTTGGATGTAGGTCCTTGCCTTTCATGACTTGGAATACTTCTTTCCAGCCCCTTCTTGCCTGGAAGGTTTCTTTTGAGAGATCAGCTGATCATCTTATGGGAACTCCTTTGTAGGTAACTGTCTCTTTTTCTCTTGCTGCTTTCAAGATTCTCTCCTTCTCTTTAATCTTGGGTAATGTAATTATTATGTGCCTTGTCATGTACTTCCTTGGGTCCAGTTATTTGGGACTCTCTGAGCTTCCTGGACTTCGTGGAAGTCTATTTCCTTTTCCCAATTAGGGAAGTTCTCCTTCATTATTTTTTTAGATAAGTTTTCAATTTGTTGCTCTTCCTCTTCTCCTTCTGGCACCCCTATTATTCAGATGTTAGAATGTTTAAAGTTGTCCCAGGGGTTACTAAGCCTCTCCTCATTTTTCTGAGTTCTTGTTTCTTCATTCTGTTCTGATGAGATGTTATTTCTTCCTTCTGGTCCAAACTATTGATCTGAGTCCCCATTTCCTTCCTGTCACTGTTGATTCCCTGTATATTTCCTTTATTTTATTTTTCATAGCCTTCACTTTTTCATCTATTTTGTGACCATACTCAACCAAGTCTGTGAGCATCCTGATTACCAGTTTTTTAAACTCTGCATCTGATACATTGGATATCTTTTTGTGGCTTAGTTGTAGTTTTCTGGAGCTTTGATTTATTCTTTCATTTGAACCATATTTCTTTGTCTTGGCATACCTGTCATGTTGTAAGAGATGGAGCCTTAGGGATTTGCCATGGCAGAGCAATCCAGGTCATTGCATTGTGGCACTGTATGTGGGGGGAGGGGTCTGAGGGGGAACAATGTTGCTTGTTCAGCTCTTGGCCGGCTTTTAAAAGCCTCTGCTTTACTGCCTCTGCTAACCACAAGCAAATTGGTCCCTTCTGGTGCTGATTCCCAGGTGGGTGGGTTTGTGTACATTCTAGGACCTTGTGGGTCTCTCCAGCAAACCCTCCTGTGAGGCTGGGAGTTTCTCCCACTGCCTCAAACCCCACAGGTTTTTTTCAGAGCTTCCGAGGCTTTATTTCCCTGTGCTAGAACTCTGGGTTGCTCCCTCTGTCTTGCCCCCTAGTTGTTCTTCCAAGTTTATCCACATGCACATATGGGACCACCCAGTTGCCAGCTGCTGCCTTGCCAGTCTGGTCATCCAGCCACCACCTTGCCAAGTCCTCTCCATCCCAACTGCCCATCTCCACCCCTCCTACCAGTCTGAATGAATGTTTCTTCTTTAACTGCTTGGTTGTCAGACTTCCACACAGTTCATACAGTTCAATTTTCTGTCAGTTCTGATTGTTTTCTGTTTTTAAATTTGTTGTTGTCCTTATTTTGGTTGTGGGAGAAGGCAAAGTGTATCTACCCACGCCTCCATCCTGGCCAGAATTCTGCAGTGAGAAGTTTTGAGCTTGATAATGACATGGTGAGGTTTGAATTTCATTTTAGTTATTTTCTGTAGGATACATCAGTAGAGAGTTTGGGTGAAAATATAGGGAGAGCAGTTAGAGGATTATTGTCAGGTTCTAGGCATGAGATAAAAAAGCTTGCAGTAAGGTCATAGTGGAGGAGATGGGGTCAAATTAGAATTGAAAAGGCCCAGGGGTATTGGGCAGCTTAAAAAGAGAGAGAAGCCTTTGACGATTTCCAGGTTTCTGGCATGTGTGACTAGATGACTAGTGGTTCCATTTACTGAGATAGCAAATACAGTGTTTAGTAGATTTCAGACAGTTGGAACTGACTGAAAATATAATGGTTGGAATGTGTTAGAGGTGCCTATTGAACATTCAAGTGGAGCTGAATTGTCATTGTTTGTGTACATAGGTCTGGAATTTAGGAGAGCAATCTGGGTTGGAATCTTATGTTTGGTAGACGATCACATGGGACCAGTGGTGTACTAGGTCCTGCTTGTATTGGCTCATGAGAGACTGCTAAAATTTCAGAGATTTAAGTGAACCAGTTGTTAAACATTGCTGTTATTAAAAATTAAATTATATAAACTTATATAAATGGTTATACTAAAAACAAATATAAATACTAAAAATTCATTGCTTCATATTTATTTTATCATCTTTGCTCTTGAGGTTATTTACATACATTGTATTTGTATGGTTGAAATCTTATATAATGGTATGCTATTTTGCATCTCTTCCCATCTGTGTGTTCAATTATGTCATGTTGTAACTTGAAGTCTGACATGGTGAAAGTAGTTACACAAGGGAAAATAGCAAGCACTACATACAAATCAGGAAGTTTTATTCTTCAGAGAGGCAGTGGTTAAATACAGGGTGGGGCAAGAGTAGGTTTAAAGTTGTTTCTATGGAAAATGATACAATTAATAAATAATAATAGAAGAATAAACACTGTTTTGCATACTCATAACTGTAAACCTACTTTTGCCATGCCCTGTACTTACCAGCATACCACTGTATGGGAGCCATTAACATACAGTGGTGATTAAAATTATATGAATGAATGTGATCACCCAGGTAGAGCACAGAATGAGATGAGAAGAGGATCCAAGAATTAAACTAGGAATAGAAGGCTCAAAACTGCAAATCAGAATCTCCCTGTGGTTTCCACACTAGTAAAAAAAGGAAAGTTATTCTTTTCCCACTATGTAGCTGAAGCATCTAGTCAGGAAGGCAAAGTGTTAGTGAGTTAGGTTAATTTGTCTCCTGGAGACAAGTCAGAGTGAGAAATGAGCAAGTTGCCTGATCAAAAAAATTCCATCCTGAAATCCAAGTCTTGTTAAGCTAAGCTATAAAAGAACAGGAATGTCTGCATTGCCTAATTGGGCAAGAGTGAGGAGGGCAGATGGTAAGAGTCTTCACATATAAAAAACCAGCCAGCAACATGACCCCTTTATTCACACATTTGTCTAGCTCCACAAGGATTTATTGAGCACCTTCTAGGTCCCAAGCATAGGCTAGGCTGTGAACACATAATGGACAATACATCCATACAGTAAGTACTGGAAAGTTGTGGTGGTCAGACAAATCTCAGAGTACAATGGGGTTTGAGCTGGACTTTGAAAGTTAGTTAAGAAGTATCTGGATGGAAAGTAGAAGGTGGGGCTCTACTCCAAATAAAGTGTAACAGAAATAGGAAAGACCTAGAGCCAGGAATAACAATTCTTTTTTAAAGACTATTTATTTATTTTTAGAGAGAAGGGAAGGGAGAGAGAAAGAGAGGGAGAGAAACATTGATTGGTTGCATGCACCCTGACCTGAGACTGAACCTGCAACCCAGGAATGTGCCCTGATTAGGAATTGATCCAGTGACCTTTCACTTTGTAGGATGGTGCCTGACCAACTGAGCCACACTGGTCAGGGCAGGAATAATAATTCTTAAAACTTAAAGAATTCTTACTCTATGCCAAACACAATATTAAAAGCTTTATGTTGACTATCTCATTTAATCCTCAAAACAACCCTATGAGAAACTATTATTCTCCCAATTTTACAGATGGGAAAACTGAGGCCACACCACAAGGAAGTGGTAGAAATGGTGTTATGAATCAAGACAGTCTGGCTCCAGAGCCTACAGTTTGAACTAATATCCCACTTACCTCCTCAGATTGCAAGGTGTTTTCATGAGAGTTTGTGTGGATAGAGGACCAACTGGAGTACAGACCCTGGGAATCCATGAGATGAGAGAGTTTGATAGGTAAGGAGGGAGCCAAATTCAAAGGGTCTTGAATTCTATAGACAATTTTATCAATTTAGAATAAGTATGACAAACTCAACTTTGAATCCTGAATCTGACATTGGTTAGCATGTGACATAGGACAAAGTCGGTGATGGCTTCCATTTCCTCACCCTTCCAATGGGTATGTCAATGCCAATTCTGAAAGGTTGCTATGAGGATTAAATGAGTAAAAGTATATAACATGTCCACCACAGAGTAGGTCACCGTAAGTAGAGGCCATGACTATTATTACTTTAACTTGTAGAGTTTTCAGCATAGCCTTAAGAATAATTAGTTTAATGTTCTTAGTGAGTCATCAGAGGCCTATCTAAGTGAAAACACATTGTTTTTTTCGTCATTTCCTCTCCCAGTAACTCATGGCTTAGACTGTTAGACAGTCTATAGCCTTGGGTTGCTGGTGCCTTCCAGTTGGCAAGTATGAACAAAGATTGGCTTGGGTTAGGGAATCACTCCATGTGTGTGCCTACCATTCCAAAGGGTTAGTGATCCCTTTGGGTTGCTACCATTGGGGTAAGGACAGCTAGAAAGGAAGGAGGCTAGATCTCAAATTCTCATCTTGATACTGGTTCATGTGTCACAGCTAAACTCTGGAGATATCTGCATTGCTCAATCCCTTTAACCTATACTAGTCTAGTTCTACCAAGATAGCAGTGAATAACTGTGGAAACCCAAGGTCCAGGCACCCTGTAGCAACTCTGACCTCTCCCCATTTCATAGTAAACCTCTTTCTTTTCTAATAAAGTATCATTTTATCTTATATCTTCCTGTAAATGAAATTGTTAGAGGTACATAATTGAAAGCATGACTACGCTTAGCCGCTATTGTCAAGAATCTTGAAACTGTAAATCCTGGTAATCAAGACTCTAAATCAAGGGGAGAGGAAGAGCAAAACTTTTTACTTTTCACATGCAAATATGTTAATGTACAGCTGTCACCCAAAATAGAAAACCAAAAAAAAATTTCTTCTAGGTCCCAAATGTCTGCCATGGGATCTGAGACACTTCTTACAGGTGACTTATATTGAAGTAGAGTGTATTTCGCTCCCTGAGATTCTGTCTGCAGTCTGTCAAGTAGTCTCTGCTGACTATCTGAGGAAGGGACCAGGGGAACCACACTATTTCCTGCTCAGGCCATAATGGCTATCACACGCAGCAGGGAAATGAGCACATATGGCATTGAATTTCACAATATTCTGTTTTCTTGCAGTGGTTCTAGGGCAAGTAGTCTGGATTGGGAGAGCACACATCAGGCCAAGTTGCCTCACCTTCACTGTAGCGGCTCACTACAGTGATTCTGCAGGCCTCACCACTTTCCTAAAATTCCCTAGAGTTCCCTATATTTCCAAGAGTATCCTTGGAGTTGGACTAAAACTGGGGCCAGAAGAGAGGATGATAATTAATGCCAATTGCTTGGTCGAAGCAATTCTTGGGCCTAACAGGGAGTGTGATGAAGGAGTCTGAACCAGGCATTCTTGAATCTTTTCCTCTCATACCTCACAACTGCTCTTGCCTTACAACTGGGTCTACCTTCAATATTTACTCTAAAAATTGATCACTTTTTGTCCTTTTTACTGCTATCACTTAGTTTTTACCTTTGCCCCTCTACATTCTGTTTTCCTTATAGCTGCCAAAGGGATATTTTAATTCTCAAGTTACATCATATCATTCCTCTGCTTCTAATCCTTCAATAACTTATTATCTCACTCAGAGTAAAAGGCAAAGATATAAATCCCTGCATGATTTTTCCCCTTTTTAGGTTTACAACATCAGGTCCTACTACTTTGCGTCATGCTCCCTCTGTTGTAGCCATACTGGTTCTCTTGCTGATCCTTGAACATAACAAGCACACCCCTGCCACAGAGGCTTTGCACTAGTTGTTTTCTCTGCCTGGAAAAATCTTCCTCAAATACTCAAATAATTCACTCCCTCACCCCCTTCAGTCTTAATTACAATAATGCCCTCTTCAGTGAGATCTTTCCTAATATTGATTTATTTAAAGTTGTAGCCACTCCTGTACTCCTTTTGCCTCTTCCTTGTTTTGTACTTATCAACTTATAATATACTATTATATACTATAATAGTACTATATTTATTTGATTAACTATATTTAGTTAATACTAAATATACTATATTTATAATATAAATATACTATAATATACTATACTATAATATACTATATTTATTTGATTAACCTGTTTATAATCTGTCTCCTCCCTACAGTATAAGCTTCATTAGGGCTAGGATTTTTTTTTTTTTTTGCTTTTTAAAAAACACTTGTATATCTGCAACAACTAGAACAGGGCCTCACATTAGTAGGTGCTCAATAAATATTTGTTAAGTGACTTTTCTTAAAAGATGTCCATGGTTCAGGGTAATGTTCCTTTCCTTAGCTGGACTTCAATTTCCCCCACTGATAACATAAAAGGATTAGATTGGATGCACTCTTGGATCTTTTATATCTCTAGGATTAAGTCTAGAAAGCTCATGGGCTCCAGAGCCAGATGTATTGGGATCCTATACCTGCTATCTTGAGACAAGTTACTTCACCTGTCTGGCCCTCTCAATTTCCTTATCTGAAAATTGAAGATGACAAAAATTACCCTGTCTCCAAGGGTTTCCCTAGAGATTAAATAAGATCATCCATAAACAGGCACTTTAACACAGCACATGGAATTCAATAAACATTAACGATTGCTTTTCGGGTAATCACTAGAAAGTAGCCACATTAGCTTTCTTCCTTAGGCTCAAAACCAGATTCAGTGGCTGATAATATGAAAAAAAAGCAAAACACCCTCCATAACAGAAAATTCACCTGAAGTTTGTATGCAGCTCATGTGTGACTCATAAGCATACAGCTGGACTGTTTCCCTTCCCCCATCCCATTAGTAAGATAGAAGAACAGCTTGTTCTCTTGTAGCCTGATGTCCCTGGATAAGAGAGAGGGAGAAAGAGGCAATGTGGGATTGTTATGACCACCTGCTGCATCTCAAGCTCCACAGAGCAGGATATGTGGGCTTATTCACAATTACCCACAAATGTGGTCACAGGTGGCTTCAATCAAAATGTGTGGAATATGTGTGTTCTCAGTGGCAGGGGCTTATCACGGAAGTTCTGCTAGGAGGGTAAAGGATAATATTTAATGCCAGCAAACATAATTCAGAAATCATGTTTGGTTTTGGGGGCCAGAGGGTAAGTCAAATTGTGGATAGGTTACCAGAATGGAAACTAGAAAATGTAACCAATGAATAAGCTTAATAGTAATAATAATCATATTAATAATAGCTTATATTTCTTGTACATTTGTTATACACCAGGTATTTTATACATACTTTCATTTAATTCTCCAATGAACTCAGTAATTTTTTTAACTGTTAATGTTTTTTAAAAGATTTTATTTATTGAAAAAAAGATTTTATTTATTGGTTTTTAGACAGAGGGGAAGGGAGGGAGAAAATGACAGAGAGAAACATCAATATGTGGTTTCTTATCTTGCACCCCCTACTGGACCTGGCCTGCAACCCAGGCATGTGCCCTGACTGGGAATCGAACTGGCGACCTTTTGGTTTGCAGGTCACACTCAATCCACTGAGCCACAGCAGCCAGGACTGAACTCACTAATTTTTAACCTTAGCTACACATTGAAGAACTGAAAAACAATATCAGTGCCCAAGCTCCAGTGTACCAATTAAGTCAGGATTTCAGGCAATTGTACAGATAAGGAAAATTAAGTTCAGAAAATTTGCTCCCAGTCACCCAGTCAAGAATCAGCATGGGGCTATAGTGACTCATGTTCAGTATTATACATTGTGCACCATACTAGGAAGGTTTGACCCAAGTCTTAGAGTCAGATTTCATTCTTGGATGATAGAAATGTTCTACACTTAAAACAGGTGGATTTTATGATATTTAAATTGCATCCCAATAAAGTTTCTTTAAAAGATAAAAATGAAAAAGACTTGGGGCAGACCCAATTTAAAATTTCTAACTGTCATCCAGGGACATATTTGTTGATTCAAGAGGAAAGCGGGGGGAGAGAGAGAGAGACATTGATATGAGAGGGAAAGGTTGATCTGTAACCTCCCACACATGCCCCGATGGCCAGTGATTGAACTTGCAACCCAGGCAATGTGCCCTGACCAAGAATCAAACCCACAATCCTTTGGTGTATAGGACAATGCTACAACCAACCGAGCAATCTGGGCAGGGCCAGAACTCAATTTGAGAAGACAGGTGCAGAGCACTTCTGGCCAAGATGGAAGCATAGGTAGATAAACTTTGCCTTTTCACACAACCAAAAGAAGGACAACAAATTTAAAAACAAAAACAACTACAAGGCAATCAAACTGTATGGAAGCCTGAGAACCAAGGAGTTAAAGAAGAAATATTCATCCAGACTAGTAGGAGGGATGGAGATGGGCAGCCGTGTAGGAGAGGACACATGGCAAGGCAGTGGCTGGAGGACCAAGTATTGCTTAGAACAAGACTAAATTCACTTAAAATATTGAAAAGGGACTTGAGTTAAAGAAAAATATTATGTAAATAATAGCAGTAGAGTGGTTGGCACAAGAATATAGCTCCAGAATTCTGAATAAGATAGATGAATGGCTGAAGGAAAAAAAACACTATTTACAGTCATTCATCTGTTTACTCAATCATTTAATCATTCAAAAAGCACTTACTTGGTAATAAGTGTGTACCAGGAATCATGTTAGATTCAATATAGATACAATGTAGATATAAATAAGCACAGGTCATAGTGGGGGTATACAGGAGTGAGCAGGTTATGGAAGCAGGGACAGTGTGGATTTGGGAAGATTTCCAAGAAGAGGTGACTTCAATTACTATAGTATAAAATACAAGGTAAAGAAGAGAGAAGTCTGGGCATATATGTGGGACTGGATTATTCTTTGGATGAGGTTGGCTTTGTTTCTAGGCTAGAGGGTAGATCATTGAAACCCTAGTTCAGGGGTGTCAAACTCATTTTCACCAGGGGCCACATCAGCCTCATGGTTGCCTTCAAAGGGCCAAATGTAATTTTAGGACTGTATAATTGTAACTACTCCTTAACTAGGGGCAAGGAGCTTGGTGCTGCTGCCAGGTAGAGACAAGGTGCTGGGCCAGATAAAACAAAGTAGAGGGCCAGATTTGGCCTGCAGGCCTTGTATTTGACACCTGTGCCCTAGTTCTACTTTTTTTTTTTACTGTGTGTCAATGGACAAGTTACTCTAATCTTTCTGAGCTTTAATTTTTTCATCTGTCAAGGGGGAAAATTAATTGTTCTTCTTTCTTATCATTAATTGTAGATGGTTGAATGAAATATCATTTATAAATCACTTTTTATGGTGCTTGGCACACAAAGTAAATCCCATTCCTTGACTGTTCCTCCTGATTTTCCTCTTCAGAAATGTTAGCAAGATATTTATAATATAAGCGGGTCTCTATAACCCTCTCATTTCATCTGCATAGTCAACAAGCTTTTAAAGAACATGTACCATGTAGCAGAACTTTCACCTATTTATTTCACTTAATTTGCACAACAATCCTGATGACTGTGTAGTGAAAAGTCAAGTGAAAAAGGCTGAGTTACTATACTACCTGGACTTCAACTAGAGCAGCTATACTTTGCTTTTTTCCACAGCACTTAAGATACAACAGGTACCACATTTATTGTTTCATAGATGGACAATTAAAAAACCCAAATATGTGGGTTTCTCCAAATATGTGGAAGGAAAAGGAGCCAAAGACACAGGGTCTATATACTAGTAATTTGCTTCAGTAACCTCTGCTAGCCTGTGAATCTGGAGGTATAATTGGTATTTTTTCAGACTTTAGCAGTTTTGTCTCCCCAGATTCTTTTTTTTATATTGGTAAAAAAACACATAACAAAATTAGCATCCTAACCATTTTTAAGTATACAGTTCTGTAGTACTAGGTATATTCACATTTTTGTGAACTAGGTCTCCAGATTCTATTTTTTAATCAAAAGAAATACTATATGAGTGTATTCATTTTGTGATTATTTGCTGGTATGTTAACTTAAGATTTGTTCACTTTGCTGTATGTTACATTACACATCAAGAAAAAAGGTTTTTTTAAAGTGATAACATTGAATAAAACACCAGTGACTATCTCAGTTAATTTCTCAGTGCATAATCCAGTTGGCTGTATAAATGAGAGATAAGTTTCTTAAATGTGAAGCAATAACAATATTTTTAAAATTCTGTGTGCAATTATAAAAAAGGAAGAGATTATTTCAATACAAAGACATCTTAACTAGCATAAAAGAGAATAAAGAGGTCTTCTTATCCAGATAAAATGGCATATACTTATTTTTTCCTGCTCTTCCCCACTAAGTACAACTGTAACTCCTGGAAATAAACCCCTTTGTTTCTGTGGTTCTTGAGCTTCCATTCCCCACTGATAGATATTGGGTGGCCAGGGAGTCTTTTGCAAGCAGAATCCCTGCAGAACCAGTGACCTAACCTGGATTCTACTTTTTTTCTGTGGGCCTCAGAATCATCTCCCAGCAGACTGGCCAGGTTGCACTGGGAGGAAGGATCCTGCCACAAGTAGGTTAAGTGCTGAAAGTGTTTTCCTTTGTGGAGACTCCCTTTCCCTAGTTAGAGACACCATACAACCTAGCCTGGGGGAAGTACTTTCTGCCTTCATAGGTAGAATAAGTACAGACCAGTGGGAGCCATAGAGGCACCAGATACCCCAAGCAGATCAAAACACAGCAAAGGCTCTGAAAATTAAACCCTTATTGGAACCACAGCACACAAAAATATGCCAGGGCCTGTGTGCTAAAGTTAAACAAGAAGAATGCCGGCAAAAATAAAGGATTTATATAGGATGGGAGTTTCCTGACACAAAAGGCACAATATCCTGAATATACTAAAAAAATTTGCCTATCACACTGAGAGCCAGGAAAATAATTTGAATGAGAAAAGACAATTGAATGATGCCAACATTAAGATGAATCATGTGTTAGAATTATCTGACAAGGACTTTAAAGAAGCCATTATGAAAATGCTTCAATGAGCAATTATGAACATGCTAGAAACAAATGACAAAATAGAAAATTGTAGCAAAGAAATAGAAGTTACAGAATAGAACCAAATACAAACTGAAAAATATAACTGAAAAAATCTCTAGGTAATACGATATATGGAAAATAGCCAATCCCCAAAAGTCACATACTGTGTAATTTTACTTATTTAAAAATTTTAAAATGACAAAATCATAGAAATTGGGAACATTTAATGGTTGGCAGAACTTAGGGTTTTGGTTCAAAGGAAGTGGGTGTGGTTATAAAAGGGCAAAGCAAGAGATCCTTGGGGTGATGGAACTGTTCTATATCTTAACTGTGGTGGTGAATGCCTAATCCAAGACACGCAGATAAATTGTATAGAACTAAATACAATAGATGAATACAAGTAATACTGGAGAAAGTTGAATGAGATCGCTGGATTACATCAATGTCATTATCATGGTTGTGACATTCTACTATTGTTACCATTGGGGGAAAATGAATAAAGGGTCCACAAGGTCTCTCTGGATTATTTCTTATAATTCCTTATGAATCTATAATTATCTCAAAGTAAAAGTTTAATTATAACCTAAAAATAAGATAACTATATCTTATTTTATTTTTTATTTATTATTGTTAAGAGTTTGGTACATATCTTTGTAGGTCTTTTGATATCAATATACATTAAAGAGAGAGGAAGGGACTGAGATCATCTGTTCACAGCATCCTTCTTGCATTCTTCACCTAACAGAAGGTAACTTATATTTTATTTATTTTTTAAATTTAATTTAATTTTAATTGTATTTTAAACTCTTAATTAAAATGAAATTAACTCTGATTTGTGAAATAGAGAAAATAGAATTCTATTGTTACTATGGTTTTGCTTTATGTTACTGCTAGTGATAGGATAAACTTTGAATATAGAGGCTTTGTTAGTACAATTTTGAAAGTATCATTTTTGAGCAATTTTGAGGTACAAAACTGAAGATTTGTTGCACAACTTATATAGCTTTAGAGGTAGCATTATATTTAGTAGCTGAAATAATATTGATGTTTAACTTCATTTTAGGTCTACCAATTATTGGAAATGAACTGCTTTGTATACTCATTTTTTAAAGTGCAATAAAAATTAGAAAAACAATCAGATTAAAGTAGAAAAATAAATAAATCCTATATGGGCTCCCACTCAGCACTGTTAGCCAGAAGTCCAATATCAATTGCTTTGGGGGGTCCTTTCACTTTCCTTCAGTTATAGCAGAATCTTGAGGTTTAGGCAGCCCTAGAAAAAACAGAAGGGCTCTGGTTATGAGGCTCTGGCAACAAAGATCTCATTGCTCCTGTTTCAGGCCAGTGTGATCCAATAAAAAATGAGCTCTGCTATTCCCTACACCCCCACCCTACCAAGTTCTGCTATGAAGCATTTCACTGAGGTTATTAGTGCTGTAGTGCCTAATAGCCAAATCTTTATGGAAATTACTCAAGTGAAAAAATTAATGAGTAGGAGACTAAGGAGGACATTCCAGACAGAAAAAAAAGCATGGAGTGAACAGGGAAATATGATTATAGGTCTGTTCATAGAACATAATACAAAGAACAGGAGAGGTTGTTAGGGCCTGGACCAGTGATTTTCAACTGGTGTGCTGTAAGAAATTTTAAAATGTGCAATACCTGACTATTTAGTCAGGGGCACTGCCCTCTTTTCCCTTGGATTGTCAAATTAACAAATGACAACAGCCAAAACAACAATATCCATCTGGTATGAATGAATCAAAATTATACCTATTTTTGTCATATTGGAAAAATATTTTTGGTGTTCTGCAGAATTTTAGTAATTAGTTTATGTGCCATGAAGTGGAAAAGGTTGAAAAATCATTGGCCTAGGCTAAGGAGCTTAAAATTTATCCTGTAGTTGATGGAGTGCCATTGAAGAGTTTTAAGTAGAACATTTACATAACTGTCTTTGCATTTAAGAAAAATCAGTCTTGTTAGTAGGGCCACTACATTGTATCAAGTAAGTGATATTACCCAGAGTTATGCAATGTGGCAGCCCTGCTTAGCATCATTATAAAAGATGAATTTGAAAGGGATAAGACTAGAAGGAGGACAATCTTTCAAAGAGATCTATTGCAATATATCAGACAAAAGATAATGAAGATTTGAAGTAGGCCAACAGTAATAGAGAAGTAGAGATATTTCAAGGAAAAGGTAGAAAGTTAGGTGCCAGGACTTAGTGGGATTGGATGTAGAAAGGGAGTGACAGGGAGAAGTTAAGGATGGCTCTCAGGTAACTGGATGTTTTGATCAACTAAAGATAGGGTATGAGTCACATGGACAAAAGCTGGGGGGGTTGGAAGTGGGAGGGAGCTGGGGAGGGCTGGGGCGGTGGGCTAGGATGGGAGTAGAAAACAGAAAACTGTATAAGAACAACAATTAAAAAATAATAATAAAGATAGGGTGGTGGTTAGAATATTAGAGAGGATGAGATAGGAATGATATGAGTGCAGACTTGGATAAGGAGAGGTGTAGGTGTCCAGTAGACAGTTAAATATAAGCCAGAAGTTTAGGCAGGACTGGCTACATAATTTGAGAGTTTCAGTGAAAAATTAAAATGTATGGTCACTTGTTCAAAACTTATTAATAATTTCAAGATAGTGACAGAAGAGCATTAAATGAAGTGCCAAACCCTTCTAAGCATGGAGTCCTATGAGCCTGCACAGGGTGCATGCCCATAAGGCCAGTCCCAAACTTAGCAAAGTAATCAGGGTGGTAGGCATAAATTTGGGAATCATTGGCATGTAGATGGTCCTTTAAATCATTAAAGTAGACAAGATTATCTAAAGAGAACTTTTAGAGTGAGAAGAGGAGACGGTTGAGGATAAACTCCAGGGAACACCAACAGTTAAAGAATGGAGAGAGGAAAGACAGCCCTCAATTGTGACAGTGTACGCAAGAAAGATGGAAGGTAAAACAATGACTTTGGACCCAGATTAGTATAAAATACATCTCTTTTTCTTAGTAGAAGTACCAGAAGCAGAAGGTAACCTAGGAAAGTGTAGTGTCCTGGAAGTCAAAGGAGAAGAGGATTTCAAGGAATTAGATTACTAATATCAAATACAATAGAAAGGGCTAAATGGACACCTGAAACTTACTGACTGGATTTCACTAGAAGGAGTTCATTGTTGAACATTGAGAGGGGACAGTGAGGTGAAGTGTAGAAACCATATTTTAATTGAGTAAAGAATTAAATGGAGACAGTGAGTGTGTGTACATTAACTTTCTTCCTCTCATGATGGGGTTGGGAGGTAGTTGTCCCAAAGAGATATAACCAAGGAAGAAAATCTGCAGAACAAGATGCAGCATGCTCAATGGCTCTAGATGCATTAAAATGTGAGGAATTTGGAAACCTCATGGTAATATCATGAGAGCACTAAGCCCACTGGTGCCCAAGGAGAACATCTCTAGCTCTTTCCCCTTGGTGGCATCCAGGGGGGCTTATTTGCATGGCTAGATAGGCACCTACTTCTGTTAGATCTGGTGGCAGACCTGGATGCCCTTGCCACTCCTGGAGTCGACCCCAGAGTAGCCACTACAGCTGCAGCCAGAACCACAGCTGCAGTCAAGCCGCCACCTACCCAGACTACTGGTGAAGCAGCCACTGCCAGCAGAGGAGAGGCTGCAGCTGCCACCACCCAAGTACTGTGCTTTGTAGCCCTGCTGGTATGCACATAAGGTCTGGGTGTTCTGCTGGGAGGAGAAGTAGCCAGAGCTGCTGGCAGAAGAGCACCCGCCACAGCTGGATCCACAGCCACTGGAGTTTCAACTGCCACCAGAGTAACCACTGGTACTGTGGTGGGAACTGCCACGAGAGTACCTGCCGCTACTGGCTCCACAGCCACTGATAGAGATGCATCTCTAGCTCTAGTACAGGACCTGCTGGCTGGGGCCTCTGCCAGCACTGTGAGTATCCAAACCTGAGCCACTGTTCCATGAGACACCACAGCCGGAGTCTCCACTGCTACCCCATCAGCTGTGGTCAAGGAACTTGAGGACTCCAGCAGAACCTCCTCCACATCTTCTGCAGCTGCCATCCCCAGAGAAGTCCCGCTGCCAGAGTAGCCACAGCCACAGCCAAGGCCGCCACCACTGTTGCCACTGCCACCACCACCACCAACTAAGTAGCTACAGCCAGAGTTGCTGCTGCTCCTGGACTACTTGATGCTCCCTCTGTAACCACCACCATAGCTGTCACTACTGCAGTTGCCAGTGACCGTAGCTACTGTTGCTATTAGAAGCTACTTCCGCCACTTCCGCCACTGCCACCGGCACTGAAGGAGGTTTTCCTGCAGACCACGGAGGGTGGAGCTAAGGGGTAGACTGCTTTTTCTGGTGAGACATCTTTTATCAGGAGGAAGGGAACCCTATACATTAGCTTTTAAGAGTTTGAGAATGGAGGAAAGGAAGTGGAAGTGGAAAAAGAAGAAACAGGTGGGGCATACTAGATGGTTTTAGCATATTTGTAAGATGAAGCAGTGGAATGAGAGTTCAAATATGTTGGAGAATGAGGATAATTGGTGGTGAAAGGGCTCAGAGGAGACAGGAGAACAGATACCATATCCTGGATGCTATAAGGGAAAAGGCAAGGATAACTATGCATGTGGATACATTTACCAGTAAGGAGGTGGCAACCTCAGAGAATTTATGTTGGATAGTGTCTATGCTTTATTTTGAAAGATTTTTAAAATATATTTTATTGATTATGCTATTACAGTTGCCCATTTCCCCCTCACCTTTATTCCCCTCTGCCCTCCACACCCCCTCCCACCCACATTCCCTCCTCCATTACTTCATGTCCATGGGTCGTACATGTAAGTTCTTTGGCTTTTCCATTTCCTATACTATTCTTAAACTCCCCCTGTCTATTTTCTACCTACCATTTATGATACTTATTCCCTTTTTGCCCATTCTCCCTCCATCCCCTCCTTGTTGATAACCCTCTGTGGAATCTCCATTTCTGTGATTCTGTTCCTGTTCTATTGTTGGCTTAGTTCATTTTTGTTTTTCTTTTTAGGTTCAGTAGTTGATAGATGTAAGTTTGTTGTCATTTTACTGTTCATAGTTTTGATCTTCTTCTTTTTCTTAGATAAATCCCTTTAACAGTTCATATAATAAGGGCTTGGTGATGATAAACTCCTTTAACTTGACCTTACCTGGGAAGCACTTTATCTGCCCTCCCATTCTAAATAATAGTTTTGCTGGGTACTGTCATCTTGGTTGTAGGCCCTTTATTTTCATCACATTGGATACTTGTTACCAGTCCCTTTTTGCCTGCAGAATTTCTTTTGAGAAATCAGCTGACAGTCTTATGGGCACTCTATGCAAGTAACTGTCTGATTTTCTGTTGCTTATTTTAAGATTCTCTTTATCTTTAACCTTTGGCTTTTTAATTATGAAGTGTCTTGGTGTGGTCCTCTTTGGGTCCAACTTGTTCAGGACCCTGTGCTTCCTGGACTTGTATGTCTATTTCCTTCACCTAATTAGGGAACCTTTCTTTCACTATTTTTCAAATAAGTTTTCAATTTCTTCCTCTTTCTCTTCTCCTTCTGGCAGCCCTATGATTCAGATGTTGGTATGTTTAAAGTTGTCCCAGAGGTTCCAAAGCCTATCCTTGTTGGGTTTATTTATCTTTAGAGGGGAAGGGAAGGAGAGAGGGAGAGAAACATCAATGTATGGTTGCCTCTCGTGCGTCCCCTGCTGGGAACTGGCCCGCAACCCAGGCATGTGCCCTGACTGGGAATCGAACCATGATCCCTTAGTACACAGGCCCACACTCAATCCACTGAGCTACACCAGCCAGGGCATTTTTTTTTTTGAATTCTTGTTTTTTCATCTGTGTTGCTTATATGTTTATTTGTTCCTTATGTTCCCAATCATTGATTTGAATCCCAGCTTCCTTCCCTTCACTGTTGGTTTCCTATGCATTTTTCTTTATTTCACTTAGTATAGCCTTCATTTCTTCCTTTATGTTTTTGCCATACTCAGTGATTTCTCTGAGCATTATTATCACCTGTGTTTTGAATTCTGCATCTGATAAGTTGGCTATCTCCTTTTCATTTAGTTCTTTTTCTGGGGTTCTGTTATGTTCTTTCATTTAGGCCATATTTCTTTGTCTTCCTAATTTGACAGCCTCTCTGTGTTTGTTTCTGTGTATTAGGTAGAGCTGCTTTGACTCCCTTAGTGTACCAGTTAAGTTGTATGGAGGGGGAACCTTAGGTAATTGCCAAGGTGGGGCAACATGCTTCACCACTTTGTGGCTCTGTGAAGCAGGAAGGGCTGACATACAGGGCAGTGCTGCTGCCTGGCCTCTGGAAGCTTGCCTGTCACTTGCTCTTTTTGCAGTCACTTCACCCACTTCCCATATGCTACTTGCACCCTTCTAGTTGCTGCCCTGGTAATGATTCCTAGTGTGGGTGGGTTTGCATATGTCCTAAAACTGTGTGAGTACTTCAGATGTACTCTCCCTAGTAACCAGCAGTTTCTTCTGCTGCCATAACCCCCACTGGTTTTTATAGCCAGAAGTTGTGAGGCTTTATCTTCCAGGTGCTGGAACCCTGGGCTGTACAGTCTTGCCTGGGGCTGGGATTGCTCACTCCCAAGGTATCCTTCCCTGTTTTTATCCACCACACATGAATGTGGTACCATCCAGTTCACCACCCCTGCCAGTACCACGTCCTCTCCCCCAGCTCCCTGGCTTTATCCCTCCTACCCATCTGGATGAATGTGGCTTCTTTAAATCCTTTGTTGCTGGACTTCCAAACAGTTTGATTTTCTGGCAGTTCTGGGTTATTTTTGTCTTAGGGTTAGTTGTGATTCTTCTTTTGGTTGTGCAAGGAGGCACAGTGTATCTACCTATGCCTCCATCTTGGCCAGCAGTCCAAGAGCTGTAATTTTAACTGTGTTCCATGTCGTATTCTAGGACTGCCATTCACATATGAGATGATGCCTCTGGAGTTTTGCAAGGCGCTGTTTTCAGGCCTTTATGGAAAAGAAATGGAATTGGAGGGGCTTGATAAGTATGGTGTATATTCAAATGGACGTTGAATAAATAGAAGAGGAAGCTAACAGATAAAGAGGTAGCTGAGTGGTGTTAGGGGCCCAGCTGAGGAAAGAAGCCATATATCCATGGTGGCTTCAATCTGCATAGCTATGTGGTTTTCTTTGGCAGCCTGGAATAGAGGGTAGCTGGAGGCAGAAGGGGGAGGATAAGTTTAAGGAAAGCTTCTATAGTTTTGCTCTTGTGTTTCCATTAATTGCCATAATACCTACCCCTTCACTTCAGTGGAAACATCCCAAACCACAGTTACCAGTCAGTGTCATATCAGAGTATATCAGAGCAGAAAAACAAAACAAAATCAAACAAAAAACCCTCTGCCTGCTTGACTGGTGAGAGGTTGTTGAAAACAGATGGAGACTACCTCATTGTACATTCACCCTTCCATCCCTTTCAAATACCCAAGGCTGATATATTACAACCCGGGACATGGACTCCTCACAGTGTTGCTTCTTTCAATCAGTTTCAGGATAAAGCTGTTATCATAGCTGTCGCCTATTGAATTGAAACAAATAGGAATGATCAGTGGGTTCTGTGGTATCTGGAACTCTCTTCTCCCCACTTTTTAAATACATTGTGGCTGACACAGACTAGGAAAGATAAGGTAAAACATATATATGTATATGTATGTACAGACATATACATACATACATTAAAATGGAATTTAAAAATATCAAAGACTTCTCAAACCTTCCAGATAGAAAAATAAAATACTCTATAAAGGAAAGAATTAAAATGACGACAGACTTCTTTCTAGCAAATTTGAATACAAGAAGGTAATCAAGTAATATCATTAAAGGACTGTACCTAAAATGTTTAAAAGAGCTTTGAACCTATAATTCATTTTACATTTAAATGTGGTAGACAAATAAAAATATTATTGGGCATACAGTGCATCAGAAGGATTGCCACAGAAAGATTGTCATTTAAAATAATTTTTGAGGAAGTCCTCAAATGAGATAAGAAAAAAGAGATGCTACAAGAGATGAGAAGAGTGATTAAATATAGTGGAATAGTTCAGTGATTTTCAACCTTTTTCATCTCATGGCACACAAACTAATCACTAAAATTCTGTGGTACACCAAAAAATATATATTTTTTGCTGATTTGACACAAATGGATGTAATTTTGATTCATTCACATCAGACAGCTATTGTGTTAGTTGCCATTTTTTTTTATTTGACAATCTAATGGAAAAGAGGTCAATGCCCCTGATTAAATAGTTAGGTGTTGCATGTTTTAAATATTCTTGTGGTACACCAATGCACTGCAGCACACCAGTTGAAAATCACTAGTGTAGTTAATTGCTTATATGAAAAAATTTCTAAATACTGGGCAAAAAAGAAAAAGCATATCCATGGTAACTCAGACCTCAATTTTCTTCTTCTTTTTTTAATTTTAATTGTTGTTCTTGTACAGTTTTCTGTCTTTTGCTCCCATTCCAGCCCACCGCCCCAGCTCTCCCCATCTCCCTCCCATTTCCACCCCTGCTAATTTTTGTCCATGTGTCCTTTATATTTGTTGCTCTAAATCCTTCCCCTTTCCCCCTGAAATTCCTTCCCCTCTCCCCTCTGGTGACTATCAACCCCTTCTCAATTTCAGTGTCTTTTTTTAAAATCTCATCAAAATGATGGGGAAGGTGTGATAGGACCGAAAGGACATAGGAATATTTTGAAATGCTTGTATTATTAAGAGGAGAACATAGATATTGATAAATTAATATGATGAAATAAACATGGATATTTAGGGAAACTATAACAAGGCAAAAATCAAATGTATACTTTTTAAACCAGAAGAAAATTTAACATATCCTATAAAAAGCAGGAAAGAAGAAAAAGATAAGTGAATCAAAAATGATTTCCAGTGTGAATTTCCTCTAGATGTTGAAAACATCCACAGTGTAGTGATGAGTTACAGTGGCTGAAGTAAAGTAGAATTGAGGCATTCAACAGAACTGAGAAACTAAGGTAGTGGATGACATTTCTACATTGCCAGAGATGAGGAAAATTTTGTCATCCTTTGAGACTTCCGTTTTTGGGTTTTCTCCTCTACTCTCTTTATCAAATAGTATAATTTATGAGGAGTAAGAAAATTAATAGATTTCTCCAGAGAGTTCTGTTTGGAAAGTAAAATCTTTGGGGGACTACCAGGTCTCAGTTAAGGAAGGATCAATAAAGAGGGGCAACCATGATATCTCTGTGTGTTTCCATGGGCTGAGTTTGCTTTACTATGCAACATGGCTCCAGGGAATACTGTGGAAAGATCTTAAAACAGTGAAATCAATAATGTAAACAGAATTTGATAAGGAATTCATGATTAGAGTACAAGGGTGGAAAGAGAGTAAGGTGATGGTATGGGGTGGTGCTTGCCTTTGGGTGGTGTCTGGGAATTACAAAGATGAAAAACATAGATGAAATTGGCTGCCCACAAACACTCCAACATTGGTGTACATTGTTTTATACCATAAACTGTTTTATATCCATAGTGAGCGGAATTGTTACATGGTAAACAATATTATGCCAGTATCCCAAGCACCACCACCCCTACTTCCTCACCCTAGCTAACTTGTGTTCAAAGCAGCAATAAAGCCTCCTCCAGTCAATAGTCCTCATTCCATCTCTTTCCTTCTTTTTCGTCTCTCACTTCTCTCTCACGTTGCTATATCACATTACTACTTACTATCTTTTGGACAGTTGGGTGACTAGACCAGATCCACTTACTGTAACGGTTGGTCAACTCTTAGGACTTTAGACAAAGGTTGCCACCTTGTGGTTAGAAACCAAAATGACCAAACTGGGATGGGTAAAACAGATGTGACTTGAATTTGGGGTCTCCTATTTGAGCATGCATAAGAATCACCTGGAGGGCTTGTTAAAGCAGAGTGCTGGGTCCAACCTCCATAGATTCTGATTCAGTAGGTGTGGGTTGAAACTCAAAACTTGAATTTCTCACGTGTTCCCAGTTGATACTGCTATTGCTGTTTCAACAATCACAGTTTGAAAAACATTGCCTGAGACAAACCTCATTCAGGATAAGCAGACCGCCATCTGCCCATCCAAGACTGACAAAATTAGAGTTTGAACTTAGATCTGTTTGAATCCAAAGTACATTAATTTATTTTTGCTACAGTATTATTATTAGGAAATTCAGGCAGTGCTGTTTGGGTGGCAGTCTCATTTGTAGTCTGTGTTTCTAGACAGGGTAACCACCTAAGAGGAATGAATGGTATCTATTCTTCCCGCATGGAATTGATATACCATACTATAATTAACAGTTCCCCTACTGTTGGACATTTAGGTTGCTTCCAAATTTTGACAATTATTAGATGTTTTATTTTTTTCTTTGTTTTTTTTTCACTGTGTCTTTGTTGTTGTTGAAACTCTTACAGATGTCCCCCATTTCCTCCCCGCTTTACCCCCCTCCACCCAGTGCCTCCCCATCCACCTTTACCACATTGTTGTCTGTGTCCATGGGCTATGCATATATTCATATATATTCTTTGGCTAATCTCTTACAGCGCCCCCCCCCCCCGCCTCCCCTCTGAGATCTGTCAGACTGTTCCATGTATCTGTGCCTCTGGTCCTATTTTGTTCATCAGTTTATTTTGTTCATTAGATTCCACACATAAGTGAGATCCTATGATATTTGTCTTTCTCTGAATGGCTTATTTGGCTTAGCATAATAATCTCCAGGTCCATCCATGCTGTCACAACAGCCCAAGTGCCCATGAGTAGATAAGTGGATAAAAAAGCTGTCGTACATTTACACAATGGAATACTACACAGCTGTAAAAAGGAAGGAACTTTTATCCTTTGTGGCAGCATGGATGGACATGGAGATTATTGTGCTAAGCAAAATAAAACAGAATTATTAAACAGCGTAAAGTGAACTTTCTTGTTCATAAACCCCTCTCTTGCTATTTAGTGATTATCTCTGATAGAATAACTTTGATGCATTTTTATAATAATAACAGTTTTCCTTCCCGTGAAGAGTGAGAATGGGTATGAACAAGGGCCACATGAGAGCCAAGAATTCTATTTAACCAAAAAAAAAACTACTATAAGGAAAACTAGACACAGGCTTCTGCTTTTCTGGAGATTACAGTCTAGCATAAGACTCATACATTAATCAACTAGTCATATAAATAAATGCAAAGTTGTAGCTGTAGAAATGCTATTGAAAAGAAATCAACAGTATAGTAGGCTGTGTAACAGTGCTTGAAAATTTTGTTCCCAGATTATAATGATAAATTTTTTAAAAGACTAACACTTTTTTATTAATTAAAAAGTTTATTTTGCTACTTTTGTTTTTAGAGACATTTTAAAAAATATATGTTTTATTGATTCTCTGTACCTTTTCCCCCTCTATCTCCCTCCCACTCCCCTGTTGATAACCCTCCATGTGGTCTCCATTTCTGTGCTTCTCTTCCTGTTCTATTGTTTGCTTAGTTTGCTTTTGTTTTTGTTTTAGGTGTGGCTGTTAATGATTATGAGTTTGCTATCATATTTACTGTTAATATTTCATATTAAAACATGAAAATATTTCATATTTTTCTTTTTCTTAGATAAGTCCCTTTAACATTTCATATAATAAGGGCTTGCATAGATGGTAGGTAGAAAATAGACAGGGGGAGGGTAAGAATAGAATGGGAATGTAGAAGCCAAAGAACTTATAAGTATGACCCATAGACATGAACTAAATAAAGGGGGGGGAATGTGGGTGGGAGGGGGTGTGCAGGGTGGAGGGGAGTGAAGGGGGGAATAGGACAACTATAATAGCATAATCAATAAAATATATGCTTTATTTCTCTCCTTTACTCCCCTCTGCCCTGCAACCCCTCTCCAATTAGCATCCTCCTGCCCTTTCTTCATATCCATGGGTAGAACATACAAGTTCTTTGGCTTCTCCATTTTCCATACTATTCTTAACCTCCCCCTGTGTATTTTCTACCTACCATTTATGCTTCTTATTCCCTGTACCTTTTCCCCCATTCTTCTCCCTCCCCTTCCCCACTGATAACCCTTCCTGTAATCTCCATTTCTGTGATTCTGTTCTTATTGTAGTTGTTTGCTTAGGGTTTTTTTTTTTTAGGTTCAGTTGTTGATAGTTGTGAGTTTGCTAGCATTTTAATAATAAATGTGTTATCATTAATATTTTGATGTAGAATCACTCTAAGATGTCTGTCTTTCCTAGTTGGTTGGATAACAGTATCATTAACTGAAATACAAAGAACACTGTAAGGAATCAGGTTTGGGAGGGAAAGATCACATGTTCAGTTTCAGACACATGGGATTTAAAGTGTCATTGAGCCATCCAAATAGATATACAGCTTTGGAACTAAGAGAAGATCTAAATTGGAGATAAAATTTGGGAATCAAATATACATATATATCAAAGAACAAGAAGAAGAGGGACTAGAATCAGGCTTTAAGAGACTCCAACATTTAATAATTGCATTGAGGAGGATAAAGCAGCATAAAATATTTCCAAAATATGAATCCTACAGCAAAGGCTTAATGAATGCATCTCTCTCATAATTACTACCCTGTATTTCTGAAACATTTACAATAAACTTGGGCCACTGTGCTAAGTGTTAGTGGTATAAATAGTTTCTGTCCACAGCCTAAAGGGAGAGACAGAAAGCATAAACAATTATCTTATACAAATATCATACATTGTTATTAGTATAATAAAGGGATACTTTTGAAGGAGGTGAAATCTGAGTCACATGAAAGGACAAGCTGGAATTAGTTAAATAGGAGAGATCAGGGGAGGGAATTGAGGCAGAGGTACCTGCTTATCTGAAAGCCCAGAAGGATGAGACTATACAACATGTTAGGAGAACTGACTAGAGCTGAGTGTGTACATGAGGAAGTGTCAGAAGTCATAGCTGGAGAAATACATAGGAGATAGTTTATGAAAGGCTTTGTATATGAGGAGTCTGGACTTTATCCTGTGGGCAGTGATGGAAGGTAGAGGGAGCTGGCCTCATGTACCATTTGGGGGTAAGGCTTGGAGAGTGTTGTTATGGGCACACTCTATACTCAGAGGCTGGAGCTAAGTAGGATGTTACTTCTTCACATGTTACTTTAAGAACTGCAAAAGTACCCCCTTTGAAGAATTGATATAAGAACACTTTATCAGAGTGAGGGCAGAGATGGCTCTAGGTCTTAGGGTTTTGAGTGCCATTCCAGCAAAGCCCAGAAGGCACATGGTTTTCCTCATTTTCAGATTGTTTCAGAAACAGACATGGTTTAGGCTATGTTTTGTCAAAACTGGATTTGTTTATAAAAGGTTTTAGTAACTGTCTCATTCTTCAATCAGACTTCCTTAATAGCTACCAGACTGTGGGAAAGTGACCAAAATTGTGTTCTTGCATATATCTAATTTATCCAGTCTCATTACTCTTCTCTATCCTTCTCTCCTTACTCTTACCACAATCTACTTTCCTAAAAGAAAAATAAAGTTTTTATATTTGTAAAAGGTGTTTAAATATATAGTCATTTGTGAAACTTCTAAATCATAGCTGTTTAAGTTTAGCCAATGAGATTTCTCTCAGTTAGAAGTTATCATTTATTGTATCTACTAATGGCTCTGCTATTTCACTGTTATCAAACTAAAAATGTGGACAGATCAGGGTACAGGTAGTTATTTTTTTTCAGCACTTTGACTTATTGACATATAACCTCATACATTTCCAAGTTGGATTCTCAATCATAATGGCATTTGCCTAAATTATTTCCTCTGCAAAAAAATATAACAAACTCAGCACCTGAGAGAGTGAGTTAGATTAATAATCCTTTCTAGATAAAAAAATTAGTAGCTGGGAGGAAAATGGGAGTTCAAAACCATGTTGTTTTACTTAGTGAGCAGTGAGCAAAGCCAGTATGAAGGGCCATATATAAGAAACCAACAGTTTACAAATAAAACATA
This sequence comes from Anoura caudifer, assembly GCA_004027475.1. Classification (NCBI taxonomy): domain Eukaryota; kingdom Metazoa; phylum Chordata; class Mammalia; order Chiroptera; family Phyllostomidae; genus Anoura; species Anoura caudifer. Next base: position 5,296 of record PVKU01001495.1, on the reverse strand, counting down.
ATCTCTAAAGGTTTACATTTCCCATTAGGAGAGGGGATTTTGCCAGAATCCTTTAGCCTGTGGCCATGTTTGAACCATGCACAAAATGAGTAAGGTTTCCATACGTAGTATAGGTTGGTTGTCTTAATCAATAGTGGAATTTAACCTTTCTGTCTAAACTATCTTTAAAACTGACTTCTTCTGTGATAGTGGTTTCCTATATTTTGTTAGACATTTTTAAAACTCCCAATACAAATTTTATTTACTGAGAAAAGAATATCTCTGCTGAAAATTAGTGTAAATGTTTTAGTTATTACATTAGCAAAGAGACTGATGAATTTAACCTATTACTAATAGCTGTGGAATCAAGAGAAAAAATCTGTTTTGCTCTCTGTACATGGTAAAATAATGATTACATATGTGTGTACATTTCTATATATAAAGTACCATGCAATTGTGTATGTCTCTCTGATTAGGCACTTTGCTTATTTTGTTCACTTCTAAATCTCCTGAACATAGATCAATACCTGACATATTAGTTGAATGAATGAATGAATGACATTACAGTTAGACTCCTTTTGTTTAATTGCCAATAGCAAAAATGCTGCCAAAATTGTGACTTTACACTTAATGAAGTGTTTAAAAATCACAGACCTGTTGTAAAGATTAAATGAGGATTTTTGTTTTAAAATTGTGTATTTAGATAAAAAAAAGTGGAAGTAAAAATATGTGAATATGCCTAACTTAGGTTAGGGAATTCAATAACATTTAAGTTGACTCCAAATCAAAAGAGAGGTTTGAGAGAGGTAGAAGATTTTCCTAAACCATCCTCTAATTGGAGACCAAGTAGTTCACATGCAAAATAGTTTTTACCCTACTGCTCTGAATGGGTTGTTTTCTTGGAAATATTGGTGTAGGCAGCTAATAGATAACATTGTTCCAATAAGATGGTAGTATTGAGCCTGCCAGAATATTCTACTTGCTATGAGGAGCTCCTTAGTCTGAAATATTTTTCTCTGCATTATAAGGAAATCTTGATTTGGGGCACAGATCAGGGTGGGTGAGGAAGGGAATTACCTTTTACTGAGGACCTACCACATGTCCAGCTCTACCAAGGATCTCATGTTTCCTACTTTAGCTTTATAATAATAGTTACCATTCATTGAGTATTTACTTCATTCTATGCCCTGTTTTAAGCACTTTTCATGAGTTAACTTTATAATTCCTCAGTGCAAAACCAAAGGGAGGTAGGATCAAGGGTGGAAAGTGGGGATGGCTGTGGTAGTGGCAGGAGGAAAATGGAGACAACTGTATTTGGACAACAACAACAACAACAAAAAACAAAGTAAAAAATGTTATGGGAATGCCATCGTATATATGGTTGGTCATTGAAATGTTATGTGGTGCATGACTATAGTAGTACTTATTGCTGATTGTTGTGGTACTAAATTGTACATACTGACCTAAATTGTTGTGTGGCTTAAATGAGATCATGCAGTAAAATATTTCGCACACACACAAAAATAAATCTAGCAGCTAATATTTATTGAATACTTAATATATGGCAGTCCTTTTTTTTAAGTTCTTCATATGGATTATCTCATTTATTTATTTGCTTTTAGAGTATTTTCTTTTTTAAAAGATTTGGGTACTTCCGGCCAAGATGGAGGCATAGGTGGATACACTGTGCCTCCTCTCACAACCAAAATTAAGGACAACAAAGATTTAGAAACAAGAAAACAACCAGAACTCATAGAAAATTGAATTGTTCAGAAGTTCAACAACCATTCATCCAGACCGGTAAGAGGGGCGGAGTCACGGCAGAAAAAAGTGGAGGTGTGGACCGGGCATGCAGGCAGCAGCGGCTGGCAGATCCCAGGTGCACAGGTGCTGGCTAGCGGACCCTGGGCATGGGGTAGCAACTGTGCAGACCCAGTGAGGCCGCGCAAGGCGGCTGGCTGACCAGGTGGTCCCACATTGGTGTGCAGATAATCCAGGTGAAGGGGAAGCAGCAGAAGGGACTAGAATCTGAGAGTGAGTAGAGCAAGCGCCATTGTTTCCTCTCGGACCCCGCCCCCACATACAGCGTCACTACCCAGCAACTGGGCTGCTCCGCCCTGGGGAACACTTAAGGCTCCACCCCTCACTATGTAACAGCCGTGACTAGGCCAAAAAAAAAAAAAGCCGAAACAAAAATGGCTCAAACTGGAGAACAAATCAAAGCCCCAGAGCCAATTTATCTAAGCGATGGAGAGATAGCCAACCTATCAGATGCACAATTCAAAGCCCTGGTGATCAGGATGCTCACAGAATTGGTTGATTTTGCTCACAAATTAGATGAAAAATGAAGGCTACAATAAGTAAAATGGAGAAAAACGCACAGGGAACCAATAGAGATGGGAGGAAAACTGGGACTCAAATCAATGGAGTGGACCAGAAGGAAGGAATAAACAACCAAGCAGAAAAGAATGAAGAAGCAAGAATTCAAAAAAAATCAGGAGAGGCTTAGAAACCTCCAGGACATCTTTAAACATCCCAACCTCCAAATTATAGGGGTACTAGAAGGGAAAGAGGAAGAGCAACAAGTGGAAAACTTATTTGAACAAATTATAAAGGAGAACTTCCCCAATCTGGCAAAGGAAATAGACTTCCAGGAAGTCCAGTAAGCTCAGAGAGTCCCAAAGAAGTTGGACCCAAGGAGGAACACACCAAGGCACATCATCATTACATTAGCCAAGATTAAAATGGAGAGAATTCTAGAAGCAGCAAGGGATAAAGGCAGAGTCACCTACAAAGGAGTTCCCATCAGACTGTCAGCTGATTTCTCAAAAGAGACCTTACAGGCAAGAAGGGGCTGGAAAGAGGTATTCCAAGTCATGAAAGTTGAGGACCTACATCCAAGATTGCTCTATCCAGCAAAGCTGTCATTTAGAATGGAAGGGAAGATAAAGTGGTTCTCAGATAAGGTCAAGTTAAAGGAGTTCATCATCACCAAGCCCTTATTATATGAAATGTTAAAGGGACTTCTCTAAGAAAAAGAAGATAAAAATATGAACAGTAAAAAGACAGCAAACTCACAGGTATTAACAACCACACCTAAAACAAAAGCCAACTAAGCAAACCACTACAACAGGAGCAGAAACACAGAAATGGAGATCACATGGAGGGTTAGCAACAGGGGAGTGGGAGGAGGAGAGAGGGGGAAGGTACAGAGAATAAGTAGCATAGATGGTGGGTAGAAAATAGACAGGGGGAGGGCAAGAATATAATAGTGTGGGAAATGTAGAAGCTAAATAACTTATGACACATGGACATGAACTAAAGCGGGGAATGTGGGTGGGAGGGGGTGTGCAGGGTGGAGGGGAATGAAGGGAGGATAATGGGACAACTGTAATAGCATAATCAATAAAATATATTTTAAAAAAGATTTGTTCATTTATTTATTTATTTTTTTAGATTGAGGGGAAGGGTGGAAGAAAGAGAGGGAAACATCAATGTGTTAATGCCTCTCGTGCATCCCCTAGTAGGGACCTGGCCCACAATACAGGTATGTGCTCTGACTGGGAATCAAACCGGCAACCCTTTGATTCACAGGCCCAGTGCTCAATCCACTGAGCCACACCAGCCAGGGCTGTATTAGCTCATTTAATGTTCATAATACTTTGAGGCAGTAGTTTTATTAGCCCCCTTTTAGAGATAAAGGTTGAGTAACTTATAAAGATGATAGTTGGTATAGTCAGGATCTGAAACCTGTTTTATTTGTCTGAAGATCCAAGGTACTTAATCACTCTACCATACTACCTGCCTAGAAAATTTGTCTTCCTTCTGCATTAGGTCCCATCCATACTATTCTTACTGAAGTCATGAGACAGAGCTGAGACTACTTTTATGCCTTGTGTTGCTGGGACTGCCAAGTCTGCAAGGGAATAATGTAATGACAAGCTCCTTCCTTAAATTCAATGGGTGTGAGTATTGTACCCTTTCAGCTCAGGCATGAACTACATACTTACCATCGATTCATATTTTTGTCAATAGAAATGAAGCTGATGGAAATAAACAAAAGGTGTTTTTAAAAAATCTTTATTGAAAAATAATTCATATATATCACACATTTCATCCATTTAAAGTGTACAATTCAATGATTATGGCACATTCAGAGTTGGCAACCATAATGACAATCTAATTTTATATTTTCATCACCCCCAAAAGAAACTCCATGACCATTAGCAGTAACTCCTCATTCCTCCCAGCCCTCTAGCCCTTGGCAACCGTTAACTTGCTTTTTGCCTCTATAGATTTGCCTGTTCTCAACATTTTGTATGAATGGAAGAGATATGTAATCTTGTATGACTGGTTTCTTTCACTTAGCATTGTGTTTTCAAGATTCATTCTTGTCATAGCATGTATCAGTACTTTTTATGGCTGAATCATATCCCACATGCAGATATACAAAGTTTGTTTATCCATTCCTCAGTTGATGAACATTTAGGTTGTTTCCACATTTTGGGTATTATGAATAAGATTGCTTTGAACATTTGTGTACATGTTTTTGTTTGAATCCCTGTTTTCCATTCTCTTAGTTATGTATGCCTGGGAGTAGAATCGCTAGGTTATGTGAAAACTATGTTTAACATTTTAAGGAACTGCCAAATTGTTCTCCAAATGGCCACACAATTTGACTTTCCCACCAGTAACATATGAGTGTTTCAATTTCTCCATATCCTTAACAACACTTGTTATTGTCTGTCTTTTATTATAGCTATGGTAGTGAGTATAAGGTAGTATCTCATTGTGGTTTTGATTTGTATTTCTTTAGTGTTGAGCATCATTCCTGGTGCTTATTGTCCATATATATATGTGTAAATAATTTGGAGAAATGTCTATTCTAATATTTTGACCATTTTAATTATTTATGTTTATTGTTGAGTTGTAATAGTTATTTATATGTTCTAAATAAAGGTCCAATATTGGATATATGATATGTAAATATTTTTCCAGTTATGTAGATTGTTTTTACTTTCTTTTTTTTAAAATGTATATACTTTTTTATTTTTAGATTTTATTTATTTATCATTAGAGGAGAAGGGAAGGAGAGAGGGAGAGAAATATCAATGTATGGTTGCCTCTCATGCGTCCCCTGCTGGGAACTGTCCTGCAACCCAAGCATGTGCCCTGACTGGGAATCGAACCAGTAACCATTTGGTCCACAGCCCACACTCAGTCCACTGAGCTACACCAGCTAGGGCTGCTTCCTCCTCTTCCTTCTCCTCTTTTTCTCCTCCTCCTCCTCCTCTTCCTCTTCCTCCTCTTCCTCTTC
>PVKU01001494.1:0-296664 GCA_004027475.1 Anoura caudifer | reverse complement strand
AAAAAAATAGTCATGGGGATAAAAAGCACAGCATAGGGAATATAATCAATAATATTGTAGTAACTACAGATAGTGCTAGGTTGGTACTTGAAATATTGGGGGATCACTTTTTAATGTATATGATTGTCTAACCACCATGCTGTACACTTGAAATAATGTTGAATGTCAACTGTAATTGAAAAATAAAAAAAATAATAAAAAAATAAAAAGATCTAAATAATTGATACTATTATCATCTAAGTGTCCGCTGTGTCTATGGAATTCTCTGGGTAGAGAATGCAAAATAAATAGAAGATGGATGCTGCATTGGAGAATTCACAAGTTAATCAAGATGTACATGTATGAAACAAAAGCTGATGAATAAAGCCATTTATACATTAGTTCTAGGTAGTATGGTTTAAAGTCAGGCTAAGTCTTAAAACAATTACAGAGTACAAATGTTTACCTTCATACAACTACACATGCCTTCATCACAGAAAGAAAGACACTCTAGGCTACCACATAGACCACAATAAATTGTGAGAAAAGAGAGGTGCTATAACAGCAAACACAAGCCAGTCAATATTCCTCAGTCTTCAGCATTGGAAAAAATACTTGTATTATGAGTGAGGCTGCGTGAACTCAAAAGAGACTGTCAGCTCACAACACTCATAGAAAACTGACATTTTGATCTCCCAGCAAGCCAGGTTTGAACAGTTTTGAGACAAAAATCAATGATGGTTTTAATCACCTCCATTTTTTTTCCATTACTTTTTTATTTAGTTTTTCCTTTATTTTTTAAACTTTTTTCTTTATTGTATTTTTCTATTACCATTTATCCCCTTATACCTCCTTTCCCTGTACAATCACCACACTATTGTACACGTCCATGAGCCCTTTTTCCTTATTGCTCAGTCCCTCCACCTGCTAACCTCCCCACCCTCAGAACTGTCAGCCTGCTCTATCTATGAGTCTGTCTTTATTTCGCTTGTTAGTTTCGTTTGTTCATTAGACTCCACATATGAGTGAAACCATGTGGTATTTGTCTTTCTCTGACTGACTTATCGCACTAGCATAATGTTCTCCAGGTCCATCCATGCTGTTGCAAAGGGTAAAATTTTCCTCTTTTTTATGGCTGAGTAGTATTCTTTAGTGTAAATGTATCATAGTTGTTTTAAACACTGATCTACTGATGGACACTTGGACTGCTTCCAGTTCTGGGCAACTGTAAATAATGCTGTAATGAGTATTTTCTTATGTTCTTTAGAATTAGTGTTTTGGGTTTCTTTGGATAAATTCCAAGTAGTGAAATCACTGGGTCATAAGGCAGTTCCATTTTTAATTTTTTGAGGTATCTCTGTACTGCGTCCCACAGTGGTTGCATCAATCTGCATTCCTACCAATAGTGCAGGACGGTTCCCCTTTCTCCACATTTTTGCCAGCACTTGATATCTGCTGATTTATTGATGATAGCCATTCTGACAGGTGTGAAGTTATATCTTATTGTGGTTTTAATTTGCATTACCCTGATGATTAGTGATGTTGAACATCTTGTCAAATGTCCATTGGCCATCTGTAAGACCTATATTTGGAAATTATAAGACACCAAAGAAAGAAATTGAAGAAGATACAAATAAGTGGAGGCACATACCATGTTGATGGATAGGAAGAATTAACATCACTAAAATGCCCATAGACTCAATGTAATTCCTATCAAGATGCCAAAGATGTATTTCACAGAACTACAACAAATATTTCAAAAATTTATATGGAACCACAAAAGACCCTGCATAGCAACAGCAATCCTGAGAAAGAAGAACAAAGTTGGAGGAATCACGCTACCTAATATCAAACTATACTACTAGGCCATAGTAATCAAAACAGCCTGCTACTGGCATAAAAAAGACACATAGATTAATGAAACAGAATAGACAGTCCAGAAATAAACCCACATGCTTATAGTCAATATTTGACAGAGGAAGCAACAACATACAATGGGATAAAGACAGTTTATTCAACAAATGGTGTTGGGAAAATTGGACAGATATGTGCAGGAAAATGAAACTAGACCACCTTCTTATGCCATACACAAGAATAAATTCGAAGTGGATCAAAGACTTAAATATGACATGAAACCATAAAATTCCTAGAAGAAAATATAGGCAGTAAAATCTCAGGCATTTCTTGCAGCAATATTTTTTAGATATGTCTCCTGCCAAGGAAAACAAAATAAAAAATAAACAAATGGGGCTACATCAAACTAAAAAATTTTTGCATGGGAAAGGAAAGCATCAACAATATAAAAAGACAACCCACTGAACAGAACATATTCACAGATCATCTGATAAGGGGTTAATATCCAAAATTTTTAAAGAACTTATAAAACTCAGCACTAAAAAAACCCCCAACCCTATTAATAAATGGGCAAAGAACCTGAATAAGCATTTCCTTGATTACTTTTTTATGAAAAATTTCAAAAACATAGTAAAATTGAAAAAACAAAATTTAAGTGAACACCCATATCCCAACCATCCTGTTAAGGATTCCACAATTAACACTTCTCTATATTTGCTTTTTTATATATCCACTATCACCCCCAAGGCATCTATCTGTTCATCTATATTTTGAATGCATTGCAAATAAATTACAGGATTCAGCATACTTTCCACCTAAACACTTTAGTGTGTGTGTGTATACACACACACACACAATTTGTTTAAAAAAATTAGATTAAACATAGTATGAAATGTACAAACATAGCAGTATTGTTTGATAAGTTTTGACAAATGCATAACCTGTTTAATCTAAATTCCCATCTTTTAAAGATCCATTCTTGCTACTTTGATATAGAATATCAAGAGGTAGAATATACCATCAGGTCAGAAAATTCCTGCAGTTCCTCCCCAATTAATCTGTACTCTTCCCAGAGATAATCGTTTCTTTTTTTTCTTCTACCAAACATTACATTACTTGCTTTAGAACACAATAAAAGTACAATTATATAGTGTGAACATTTTGTTTAAGGCTTCTTTTACTCAGTATATTTTTGAGATTCAGCCACGTTGCTGCATATCAAGTGTTTTCTTGCCTTTTATTACTGAGTAGTATTCCTTCAAGTGACTATACCATAGTCTTTTTATCTATGTACCTTTTTACCTACGTACCTTTCTTTGTTTTCAGTTTTGGGCTATTATGAACACAATTTCTCAGAACATTCCTGGGCAAGCCTTTTTATGAACACATGTTTTTATTTTCTTGGAGTGGAATTAATGCAATGTAGAATAGGTGAATGTTTAGTTTTATAAGAAGTGGTGAAACTTTATTTCCAATGGGCCAATAATATTTTATACTACCCCCAACAATGAGTGAGAGTTCTAGGTGACCTACACCAAAATTTGGAATTATCCACTTTTAAAAATTTTGGGAGCCATTCTAAAGAAGTTCTATTTCTTGGTGGTTTTAATTTGCACTGTCTAATGGTGGCATTAGTTTGGGTTGGAACAGGTGATAGAGACCACATGGTGGACTAAAAAACTAAAGTTTAATATAAGAAATTTCAAACCAGTATATATTATACATTATATATATAAACTATTATATATATATTATATGTAATATATACCAAACTATCTATCTATATACCAAACTATATATATAATGCCTTATGATTTCCTAGGACTAAGAAAGAGGACCCAAGAAAGGACCAACCTGGAAACGGGCTCCTATCCTCAAGACTGAAGTTCAAACCTTGAAGAAGATATGGGTTAGCTCTTTGGGCAGTGAAAAATTGCCTGGTTTGTCCAAGGTAAGGTTGGTCTGCAAAACATGACACACAAAGCAGTCCCCTGGAGTACACGTAGGAAGCAGGTGGTCAGCCTCCAGTACACGGACAAGAAGATGGGTGAGAATCCTGGCCCTAAGCCATTCTTGGCCTGCAGTGAGAGCAGCAGTAAAGTGGGACCCTCTGAGTCTCATGGGGTCACGCTGGTACCTGCAGAGTGAATCAGGGTCCTTATGCCAGCAGGAGGTTGTTGGAGTGCTGGTTTCCTCGTTGAGGGCCGCAGGGATGTTCTCACCAGCCCTGGCTGAGACTGCGAGGTCTCTGTGGATCCATGCTCTCTGGGCCTGTGGTTGTGGCAGAGCTCCAGTGGATGTCTTTCCAGCCACATCCCACACACCTTGCAGCACCAGGAAACTAGTGAGACATTTCTTCCTGCGATGTTCCTCCAGCCCCCTCCACTGAGAAGGCTTAACATTGCACTCACTTTAAAGGGCAAATGCTTGAAAGGAACTCAATTACCACAGAGCACATACTGAAGGTGAAATTTGGAGCTGAGTGGCCATAAATTGATAAATGACACAATGACATTGTACACTTTTTCAAAGATAAAGGTTTTATTTATTTATTTTTAGGGAGAGCGGAAGGTAGGGAGAAAGAGGAGAGAAACATCAATGTGCGCCCACCTCCCATGCAGCCCCCACTAGAGACCCAACCTGCAACCCAGACATGTGCCCTGACTGGGAACTGAGCTGGTGACCCTTTGGCAAAGAACCCAGGCTCAATCCACTGGGCTACACCAGCCAGGGCGATATTGTACACATTTTGTGTGTGATTTTATATACTATCCTTTGGAAAGTGCCTGTTCAAATATTAAAAAAAAAAAAAAAAACCCACTCAGCGTCTTGATCTTGTTTCAGCTTTATCTGGATGCACAAATAGCTTCAGCCGAGCAGCACTCCACATGGGGTCTTCTGCATTCTGTTACATGGTTTTGATTTTTACAAAGAATTGCTTCAGTAGACCCTGATATCTAATATCTACCAGAAAGCATTGCTTGCTGTGAAATATATATGGAGAAGGTTCTTAATATTATGGATAGAAAATAGGATCGATAAACATTAAAAAAGCAGCATTGTATGAGTAGAACGGGCTTGGTAACCAGACCACATATGTTGAAATACAGCTTCTACATTGACTGGCTGTGTGACTTTATGTAATTTGCTTATGGTCACACTGTCTCAGTTTCCTCACCTGTAAAATAGGAGTCATAATAAATAGGCTATCAAATAGGGTATAATAATTGTACCTCATAAGATTATTGCAAGAAATAAGTGAGTTAATATTTATAAGGTGCTTAGAATATTTTCTGGCACATAATAAGGCCCAATAGTGTGTGTATATGTGTGTGTATATATATATATATAATATATAACATATATAGCATTTATATACTTATTTATAATAATATTTTGGTATATAATAATATGTAATATTTCATATATAAAATTTCAAATTTAGGTTATCTAATAATACTAGCTAATTTTTATTGGGCACCTTTCAAATACCAGGCACTGTACTAACAACTTTGCAGGCATTACCTCATTAAATTATCAAAAAACAAATCCTTTCTGATGAAGAAGCAAAATCTTAGGTAGTTTAACTTAGTTTTGTGTCTAAATAGTGGGTTCAGTTACAAAGTCCACTCCACACCCCCATATCACCTTCACCTCAGCCAGCTCCACTAAGCAAATGAGAATTCTGGATGAAGTATAACCATATAAAAGAGAGCAAAATCTCCATAACTAAGAAACAAAGAGATAACTCAGAGTTACAGAGGTGAACAGAACTGAAGCTGAAAGGCACACGGGGTAACTGAAGCTGTGACAGTCTTGTAGGACTGGACATTAATCGCCTGCACTAAGCCAGGAGATGAAGCTCTAACCTGTATACCGTGGGGAGCTGGATGCCAGCCCTGCACAGAAGCCCAGGAACCACAGTGGGCTGTCGATCCATGAACTGGAGGTGAGGCAGCTCCACTCACTGGCTCTAGAAAATGGCAAAGAAGCCAAGTGGTTCACCAGACACCATGGTTAGAAGAAAGTGTTAGAATTCAAGCCCCAACCTTACACCATCTGTTGATATTGGATCTGAAATTACACTACTCAGATGAAAATCCCATGACCTACAATGAATAAAATGCACATTTCCCAGCAGAGGAAAATAAAACTTTTCCATAGGAATGTCTCTACAACCCAGAGCATGTTGAACAATAATCAAAGAAGGCATGCTAAACCTATATTCACAGGAAAACTCACACTTCACAAGGACAAAAATTACTACGAGAAGCAACAGAAACAACCACCTGGAGAACTCAAATTTCAAGAAATGCAATAATAGGATAAAATTAAAGAAACATTTAAGTAAGGACATTAATCAGAGGCATAAAACTAAGTTCACAAGCACAGGAAATTATGATAAAAAATAAAACAAAACAAAAACAAAAAATACTAAGCTACACTGAAAACAAACAAAGACGGATTTATGATTTACCCAATTTACCATAAAACATAACGAAGATATTCAGCATTGGAACTCTGGCAATCTAACCCATAACTCCTACATGTCCTGTCTCTCAAAATAGGGAAAGAAAGACAGTGTCAGGCACAAGTTTCCTTGGCAAGGAATGGGAAACTGGAAACTTAGGTGGGAAAAGTTCTGTGAAGTTCCTCAAAGTGAAGTCTTTGTCATTTTTCACAGGCTTCTGCCTCTACATACCCTGAAGGCAAAATAACTCAATCTTGGGTTTATTGATAAAATAAAAGCCACTGAGAATATTTTTATCTTGTTTAAATTCCTTCTTACTGTCTTCTATTTTTCTACCTAGTGTCTTCAACCCACCCCCCATTGCAGATAAATACTACTTTGGGATGACTCCTCCAAACTCTCTTCATCCTTTATTCTTTTTCTTTTCATTCAACTTTCTGTCTCCATAATTAGCCTCCTGCATGTGCCCAATATGTATTCAGCAGGGTAAAGGATGTTTGTAAGTCTAATACATATAGCAATTGTATTATAAGTATTTGAGAAATTATCACTATTTTGCATAATATGTACTACAAACATTTAATATTTAAAAGAAAGATGATGGAATCAAAGGAATAAATGCTAAAACCAGAGAACATTGCAACATATCTTGTGCTCAGTCTGCCATGACAGTAACTTCATGAATGTTTTATAATGAAGAATGGACTGAAGAATGACCCAAATAAAAATTTAATTTTATCTCACGTTAAGTCTATTGAGTAATTATTATGCCTAGTCTTTAAGAAGATTAAAATAGTGTTTTCCATCATTCATAAAAAGAATAATGTGTATACTAGCATGTAAATCATTCCATAGATCTCTTCTGTGGCACTCAAGGAGTTTCGAATATAGCCTGTATAAAATTTGGCTTTTATTGTTGATAAAGTCACAAAGCAATAAGCAGGGGTAGTTCAGGAAGAATCTTCATTACTGAGAGACATTGGAAATGCGTTTATGGAAGAATTGATCAAAGAGTCAAAACTGGCATTATTCAGTGGAATTGCTGCATTTCTCCCATTAAACCTGTAATGACTCAGATCTGAAGCACATATAATTCATGGATCACTGCTGCAATATTGTGTCAACATGTATTTAGGGAGCCTTCAGTGAATGGATCACTGCAGTGATAGACTACAGTGGCCCCTTGTCGATCAAATTAACACATAGCAGCTAGAGCAATAATAGAGGGGTTATTGATAAGAAACTCCACAGCCCATGCTTTAAAAAATTGCTGACAAACTATTAACTTTATCAGTGATAGAATTAACAAAAAGGAACTACCTGCTAAGATATTTTAGGAAAAAAATTTTATTAAAAAATCTTTCTCCAATTTCACTCTATGCTTAAATGATCCTTTTATTTAAACATTGAGGTTTTTCCTAAACTTTATCTTTTATAGGGTATATTGAACTCTCTCATTTTTCTGGCCATTTGGGCAATTTTCTTAGACTTTTTTAATAAGTAAAAAGTTATTGGTATGAGGCTGGATAACTAGGAAATAGGGGATCAGCTAAGTTAGACAATTCCAAGATGACTGTAGTTGGTAAATTAAGTTTGATGCCCACTTTCCTCACCTAGGCAATAGCAAGATGTGGTAGTTTACATTATTCAAGAATTTCTACTGGCATATTATGATTATTGGTAGATATTACTGAGCACCCTCTTCTTCACAAGAAAATCCATTTATTTGATCATTTGTGTGGAGTATTTTAATTCTCCACAGAATAAGTTCAAACTGTCCTCAATTGACAGGTATTCTTAAAGAAAATTTTACATTACAGTGGAACCACAGTTCTTGAACTTAATTCATTCTGGAAGGCTGTTCAAGAAGCAATTTGTTTGAAAACCAAGTCATACAGGTGACTGAGCATAGTAGAAGCATGAAAAAGGGTTTTCAGGTTGAGAACTGAAGTTTTGTCCCACAACAGAGACATTTTTTTTTCCGTGAACAACTTGGTCGAGAACCAAATTGTTTGAGATGGGAGACATTTGAGAACCGGGGTTTGACTGTATTTAAAATACCAACCAATAGTAGCTATAAAGAAATACATGTACAAGACAATGTATAAAAATCACTCTTCCCATTTATTTTCACTTCCATCTTATACAGTCATGTTTATAACACAAAATCTAATGAATAAAAAGCTGTGGCACATCATTGCAATGAAATAGTACTAATAAATGAAAAAGAAACTAACAACTGACTCACACAATATTGTGGATGGATCTGAAATTAAGTTTTAAATCAAAGAATCAGACACAAAAGGCTACATAGTTTATGATCTTCTTTATATGACATTTTGTAAAGGCAGGACTGTAAAGGATGGAAACAAGGTTAGTGGTTGCTACAGACTGGAGGTGGGGAGAGGGGTGGGGATAAAAGAGATACATGAGAAACAATTTTGACCGGTGGAACAATTCTGTACGTTATTGTGAAGGTGGAAATATAATTACTCATTTGTCAAAAACTATCAACCTGTGCAAATACACTAATAAATACACTTGGCACACATTATTTAAACAAGTGATCAATAGTAACATCACCAGTAACAAGATGTCTCTACATCATGCATGTTCGAAATAATGTGCTGAGAAGTGCTATTGTTCCTAAAAATCCTTAACTTTAATCCAATTTTTAACAAACACTAGATAGTCCAAATCGAGATACATTCTGTCAACTACTGAGCAGTACTTTTAAAAGTACTGATGAAAGGCAAGAAAAGGCAGAACTATCACAGACCGAGCAACTGAGGAGACACGACAACTAAATGCAATGCTGGATCTTGTACTGGACCCTGCAACAAAATGAAACGCCAGTGGATAAATGGTAAAAGCCAAGGAAAGTCTATAGACTAGTAATTAGTACTGTGCCAGTATTAATTTCCAAGTTTTGATTATTTTACTGTAGTTATGTAAGATGTTAGCATTACTGGGAGGGAAACAAAACTATGAGGGATATAATGGAACTCTGTAATATTCTTGTAACTCCCCTGTAAGTCTAAAATAAGTCAAAGAGAAATGGCTTTTGAAATCTCGTGAAGTTCACTGCAGGGGCTGTCTTCAGGTGTGCATCAGGTTGCCACATGGCTAGGCAAAAGCCAACAGAGACAGAAGCATGACATTGATTTCATGTAATAATTTTAAAAAGTTAATGGTATTCAGATGACATGCTGCCTCACTCTATCTCTTCCTACAAGATTTCAGAATTAAAATCCGGTTTCTGCTTTACGTTTCTAAAAGGAACTAAAGGAGTCAACTGCAGCAGTTGTTCATTGCTATAGTATCAATCTCGGCTTTACTTGATTACTGGCCTTTTGACACATATAAATCACAACGTACAATTGACCCTCCTGAAATTATTACCCTCAAGGTCTAGTCCCTGACTCCGTTCCTGAAGGGAATCATAAATTCACAGAATACTCAAAATATGGGAGAGCTTAGAGAGATGATTTGACTCAGAAGTTACCAACTGTTTGATTTCAAGTTTCTCTAAGATGCGTGACAACGGCCTAGGAGACAAGAAGGAAGTCCCGTGAATGTTACTCACTGCTGCTACTGAAGAGTTAGTTTTTACTCAAATGTACAGTATTACTGTTTTAACAAGGTTCATTCTGAGAAAAAAAAAAATCATACACTTTTAACTTGAGTAGTTTCACTTCTGGCAAATTTACGGTCAGTATAGATGGATTGCAGGGGACAAAATAGATCAAAAAACCAAAGTAAGATTTCATTTCTTCACAGCTGGAGAAGAATTAGAATCGCAATTTCTTGCATTGAGGTGAGAACAGCCTTGTGGACAAATGACTCAAAACAGCAAGCAAACAATTGTATTGCAATACATAATAATTAGGGATATTTTTAAGGTAAAACATTTTGGGTTCATAAAAATAGACTACATGCTTGATGTAACTAGACTGCTTGATTGTCTACACCAGGAGTGTCAAACATGTTTTCACTGGGGGCCACATCAGCCTCGCAGTGGCCTTCAAAGGGCCAAATATAATTTCAACTCTTTAACAGTTAAGGAGTACTTACATTTATACAATCCTAAAATTATTTCAGCCCTTTGAAGGCAACCATGAGGCTGATGTGGCCCCTGGTGAAAATGAGTTTGATACCCCTGGTCTACACAATCACATACACTTGACTTGGAATCCCAGCTTAGTCAGAGGCTGTTGATGCCTGCTGTGATTAGAGAAATTTATTTTATCTGTCTGAGCTCAGGTTTTTCATCCCTAAAATAGATGCTCCATTAGAGCAGAGATTTTGTCTCCCTTGTTCACTGACATTTTCCTGGCACCGACAGAAGTTCCTGGATTATACTAACCACTCAGACACATAGTAGATGGAATTTATAAAATGGTAGCATAGTGCCTAGTAAACAGTAGATGTACAATACATGCTTGTTGTTAATTATGGTGATGGTGGTGGTGGGGTCATGATTTGGGGCATAATGTTAAACAAAATATTAAAACACTGTTATAAGTTACACTGATATAGCAAGCCACTCAAATAGGAAGAAAGTTTAAATGGATCTCTGTTGGTTGTCACTAGGCAAAGAATAGTTAGTGCCTTTTAAGTGATTATAGGCAAAAAAAATATTTAAAGTCATCTCTACTTAGACATGGAAGGCTATAAGAAAGGAATTACAAATAATTTATCTTCGCTTATTCATTCAAACTCATTACCAAAATAATGTTTTACCATTTTAAGATTTGTATAAAAAAGAGGTAAACAGGTAGGATTTGGAGAAATATAACAAGATATGCATATATCTAAAACCGCATACTAAATTAAAATATTATATTATTTCTCACTGCCTAGGTTCTCTTGTCTAGATTCACAAAAATAATATTTCCCCAATTTTTTATTAGGCATTTGACTTGGAGCAGCTTTCTATTTCTGCCTCCTTAAGTTTTATTCTAAGCAGTTCGGAGTGTTCGGTTTTAGAGATGAGAGTAGAGTTTAACTGTGTAAGGTAGCCGAATACGTAACTCACAATATGCCCCTTTGGCATAGAGATTATTTTGAGCTAAAGGCAATTGAGAAGCAGATTTAAGAAAAGCTTTGTGCAGTCCCTCTATTTGCCTAAAGGCAGAACATAAATTTAAAAAGCTGTCCCCCAACCACCACCAGGAAGGGCAGAGACTAGTCACCTGAGACAACTTCCAACCCTACCAGCACATGATGGCCCCCGAGGAACCTGCATAACAAACTTTACTAATCAGCCTTCATCTCCCATTAGTTTCTCTTTTTCTTTTCCTACAACTTGTTGACCTAAGACACTTAGTCTTTTTCCTTTGTTAACTTGCTTCTCTAAAAATGTATCGTTCCTTGTCTGAGATGCTATAGAAACCCAAATGCTAACCACCCCTTTGGACTACTCATCTCTGAATACTCCCATGTGTACATAGAATGCTTACAAACTTTTGTTTTTCTCTCATCAATCTGTCTTTTCCCAGTCTGATTTACAGGGACCCAGCTGGAGAACCGAGGAAGATAATAGGAAAATAATTTTTTTCCTCCCCTACAACTGCTTTAGGAATGAAAAGTCTCCAAACTGCTTGGCTCTTCTCCAAAGGTGGTGTGTGTATGCCTGGTGCTGGCCCTAGCCTCCTGTTTGGCTACACCTTCACTGCCGGGAAGGCCCAGAGGAAGTTGACAGTGATCAAATTGAGACATTAATTGAAAACCATCAATAGTATACCACAAGGGAAACAGCCAACATACTCAAAATATCCAAATCATTAAAGTTATTAATGAAAATGAAAAATGTGTCTTTTATTTTATTAAATGAAATTTTTGGCCAACCCAATGGTTTCTTAAATATAGTTGGTCTACAAAATGAGGTTTTTATCCTTAAAAGTCAGGAAAATGCAGGACTAGAACAATTCATCATATTCAATGAGCCTCTCCTTCATCTCATAAGAGTAACCAGAAACTGAAAATTTCCAGGAATAGTCCATGGATCCTGGTTATCTTTGGAGATAAATACATATTACTAAGGTCTTATCATTTAGTCCAATCTTCACCCACTAACCAGTCTATGAGCTGAAAATGACACGAATGGCTAATCATGTCATTTTCAGTTCATAGACTAGTTAGTGGGTACAGCCTGCAGGGATCTGAGTAAGCCCATTTTTCTCCATTCCTATTTGGTTTTCTTGGTGGCTGAGCTTTTGTAACCCTGTGAAAAATGGCTGTTTGATCTAAAAATGTGTTTTATTTCTAGGTAATGGACTATGTCAACTTCCATTTCTTATGGAATTCACAGAGCACAGTCCAGCATTGCAAGACATTTCTTACATTCTTATTAGTTTGTTCTTTCCTACCACACACTTTAATGCAATTGGCATCCCAATCTTTACTTATGTCCCTTGACTTCAGCAATTGGGTTTTCAATTTCTATGGGTTTCTTTTTGTGAAGCACAGACACTTGCTTTGGAACAGTCATTTAGTTTTCCACTCGTATAGCTAGCTTCGAAGAAAGGAAATGTACCTATTTATTGAGGTACTGCCAAGTAAGTGAATTTGGCTTAATCTTCCCCAGCTTTTAGTTCTACCATTAGCATTTGAGAACACTGCAGGGACACTTACTTGTATTTCATATAATGGAAGCGTCCTTACTCTCTCTTTGATGCTGAGAGTATTAAAATTGGGTTCCAAAACCATAATTATAAATTCCCCCAGAAAACTTAGATTAAAACTCATATTATTATCACATTGATTTAACAATATATCATTTTGAAATAAATATGTATATTATTATTAATTAATCTGATAAAAATTATAATATTTTTATTAGAATCATTTGGTTAGAAGTGACTCCCATTGAAGTGACTCCAAATGATGCTGCCCGATGTGTTGGTATTCCTGGTTTTCAAATGGAAATTCAAAATTTTTGTTTTTTAAATGCCAAAATAAAAGTATTTTCTCTGGAGGCCATAGGGCTACAACACCATGCAAACATGGACCTAGCTCACTAAGAGATACAATGAAATTATTTCACTTTCTCCTCTCATTTATTTTGGAAAATTAATTGAATTTTAAAACTTCAATTTATCAATCCTTCTGTGTCGAAGATGTTATAGCCATTAGATGTTCCACACACTATTTTCTTAATCCTCACCCAAGGACATGCTCAGAGATTTTTACAGAGAGGGGAAGGAAGGAGGAGGGAGAGAGGAAACATTGATGTGAGAGAGAAACACCACTCGGTTACCCATAGTGCACTACCTGACCTGGAACCAAACCCACAACCCCTTGGTTCATGAGACAATGCTCCAACCAACTGAACCACAGCAGCTGAACCACACCAGCTAGGACCTGATTATTTTTAAAAGTGTTGATATTTGCTCAATTACCTGAAAATTAAATTAAAATGAAACAGTTAAAATGTTTGTTTTTCTGTACGTATTTCTGGTTCTGAAATATCAAATATAAAATGACAAAATACATCCGATATTAGAGTTCTCAGAGAAATACAATCTCCCAAAAAACAGATATATTTGAGAACTTAGTTCACACAATTTTAGAGGCTGAGAAGTCTCGTAGTCTGCCACTTGCAAAGTGGAGTCCCAAGAAAGCCAGCGGTGTAATTCAGATTTTGTCTGAAGGCCTGAGGATGAGGGGAACCAATGGTATAAATCCTATTCCCAGGACAGGAGAAGATGAGATGTCCCAGCTCAACAGAAGCAGAAAAAAGAGGTGAGCGCCGCCTTTCTCTGCCTTTTATTCTATCTAGGCCTTGAAGGACTACATGATGCCAACCCAGATTGGGGAGGGGAATCTAATTTATTGAGTTCACCAATTCAAAAGCTAATCTTATCTGGAAACATCCTCACAGAGACAACACTTAATCCAGGTACCCTGAGACCAGTCAAGTTGACATATACAATTAATCATCACACTTCTAATGCTATCAATGAGTAAACCAAGCTCAACTAATTAGTATTTCTCTGAACACGTTAGTGACAGCAATAGACCTAGGTACTGGGCTCCCAGTCCCTGCTTCATGTTCTTCAATACGTCACTTTGCTTCTGAAATCTCCACTGGAGTGGGTGCTTATTAACTTACACATTTACTTTAAATGACAATTTGAGTTTTTAAAGTACAGACATTTCATAGGGAAGCAAAGACTTGCAGGCAACCTCCAAGTCCAACTCGTATCATAGGATTGCAAAAAGTGTTGTTTATGTAGAAATACAAAGATGAGATATAAAGAAAATAAGCTATCTTTGTCAAAACCACATATTAGTAAATATCTGATGCCAAAAAATATGTTTCTTACATTTGTTACAATTTAATATTCACAACACCTCTGTCTCAAGTTATTCCCTAATGCATGACCGGTTCCACCTGACACAAATATCCGCCATCAGCTGCTTTCCCATTTTCTGCACTGCATATCCCCGTGTCAGTGGTATGGCATCCGTGTACAAAGGATATGTCTCAAAAGATGAGAATAAATAACAATTTATCTTAATCAACTATATTTCAAGTAGTATACTAAGCATTAATATAGAATATTTCATTTACTTCTCACCACAATGTGTATAGTTATCATTCCCTTAAAAAGATAAGAAAAGTAAATTCCAATACTATTTAGATCATGCAATATTTAATGGTAAAAATAGGAAAATGTTTTTATGCTTAATAGATCTAGTCGACTGCGGTAAGGCAACATGAAGTGAAGCCATTTAAATGATGACTATAAAAAAAGTGGGCCAAAAGAAAAGCATATAATTTGGACATATTATATTAAGCAGATAAAAGTCCATAAAACTCTCATTTCAAATTTTAGAAATATGCGTAGAAAATATAAAAGAAATTAAATGAAAATATAATAAATAATTCAACAAGATTTTCACAAGTAAATGTATTAGAGTGAGCAAATAGGGCATTTAAAAAATTTCTGATTGATTTTTGTAATATAGATATACAGATAAAAATTCTGTTCTCTGTAGAACTTATATTCTGTGTTTATGAAGTGGAAGAATTAATGTTGTTAAAATGTTTATACCACCCAAAGTAATTTATAGATTCAATACAATTGCTATCAAAATTCCAGTGGCATTTTTCACAGAAATAAAACAGACATTCCTGCATTTGTATGGAATCACAAAACACCCCCAAATAGCTAAAGCAATGCTGAGAAAGAAGAATAGTCAGAGGTATCATTACCCCTGGTTTCAAATTATACACCAAGTTATTGTAATCATAAAAGTATGGTATTGACATGAAAACAGAACATAGGTCAGTGGAAATAAATAGAGAACCCAGAAATAAATCCACACATACATGGTTCAATTAATTTATGACAAAGGAATCAAGCATATACAAAGCAGAAAGGACAGCCTCTTCAGCAAATGAATTTGTGAACACAGAACAGCCACATGTAAAAGAATTAAACTAGATTACTCTCTTACAACATACACAACAATTAGATTAACAAGTTAAATTCATGACGTGAAACCATAAAACTCCTAGAATAAAACATGTCTGGTAAGCTCCTTGACATGAGTCTTGGTGATGAGTTTTGATCTGATTCCAAAATCAAAGGCAACTAAAGCAAAAACAAACAAATAGGACAATATCAAACTGTAAACTTTTGTATAACACAGAAAATTATCAACTAAATGAAAAAGCAGCCTAATGAATGAGCAAAAACATTTGCCAATCATATATCTGATAAGGGGTTAATATCCAAAATATATAAAAATTGATACAACTGCAAAACAACCTCAAATAATTCAATTGCTAATGGGCAGAGGATCTGCATAGACATTTTTCCAAAGAAAATACACATATGATCAAAATTACATGAAAAGATCTCAACATTACTGATGATCAGGGAAACGCAAGTCAAAACCACAGTGAGATACCACCTCACACCTTTGAGCAGGTTATTATCAAAAAAGATGAGAAATAACTAGTGTTGGAGAGGACGTGGAGAAAAAGGAACTTTCATGCACTGTCAGTAAAAATGTAACCAGTATGGAAAACAATATGGAAATGCCTCAAAAAGTAAGCAATAGAACTGTCATATGATCCAGCAATTCCACTTCTAGGTATTTATCCAAAGAAAATAAAAACACTGCTATGAAAAAATATATTCATCCCCATGTCCTCTGCAACAAGGAATACTGCCAGAATTTAAGAGGAAAGTTTTGTAGATAAATCCACAGTCAGAGCTGCAAGTTTTAACAGTATCAGTATTAATAGAAAAGATAGACAAAAAACTAGAAAATTTATAGAAAATTTCAACAGCAATATCAACAATAATACACTAATTGATATTCATAGAGCACTTCACCCAACAAGGGCAGAAAAATAATTTTTAAAACTGCACAAGAAATGTTCAGCAAGGTAGGCCATACCTGTGAAATAAAATAAATCTTTAATTATAATATGTTCAAAATATTTCACACCAAAATTTAACTTAAAATCCATAACAGTTTAATAATTAATAACTGAGAGATTGAAAAAGCTCCAAACATAAAAGAATTTTTAAAAATCTACCCTACATTTTAATTTACATGAATCTAAAAAGAAAAGAAATAGGGCATTGGAACATATTTCTGATTTAATGATAATAAAAATACAGCATATCAAAACTCATAAAACAAAGGGCTTAAAAGAAAATCCATGACTTTAAAAACTTATACTGGAGAAGAAGAAAGGTTTAAATCAATGACTTAAATTATCCTTTTAGAAGTTAGAAAAGAACAAAATATACATAGAAGAAAAGGAAATGATAAAAATAAAAAGTTTTAATAAAATAGAAAACAAGAAAAGCTAGACTGGTCCAAAATTAAGAGAGAACACATGAATTGATAAGTAAGGAATTAAAAGGGAATGCTACAACAGATACTAAAGACATTAAAATGATAAAGTAACACACTTAACAACATATGAAAATAAATTCAAGATCATGTATTAAATAGAAAAATAGAAAACACAACTTAGCAAAATGGACATATGGAAATTTGAAATGTGAATAGTCCTGTATCTATTAAAGAAAATAAAATTTTTATCTAAAGCCTCAAACCAGATGATTTCAGTGACTGACTGGTTTTACCAAATATTTCAGGAAGAAAGTATATCAGTGTTACATAATATTCTTCAGAACCGAGAGGAACATTCCCTAATTTATTTTCTGAGATCAATATAATCCTGATGCCAAAACCTGGCAAAATATTACTATAAAAGAAAATGACATCTGGCTGGTGTGGCTCAGTGCATTGAGTGCTGGCCTGTGAACCAAAGGGTTGCTGGTTCAATTCCCAGTCAGGGCACAAGCCTGGGTTGCAGGCCAGATCCCTGGTTGGGGGTGTGTGAGAGTCAACAATGCATTGATGTTTCTCTCCCTCTCTTTCTCTTTCCCTTCCCCACTCTCTAAAAAAAAAATAAATAAATAAAATCTTTTAAAAATGAAAAAAAAATCACAGACAAAAATTCCCTATAAATATGGAAATAAATTCTTAACAAATAGGATTTAACACTAAATTTAGTTCATCGGCACTAAAACATTACAAGAAATGTCTAAAGGACATGTTTAAGTAAGAAAAATATGAGAAATATGAATGAGAAAATATAGGAAGGAATAAAATCTTCATGACAAACAAACCTTTAGAAAAATTAGTGCATCCACTGACCATAAAGCTAGTACAAAGGTTAAAAGACAAAAGTAGGAAGTTAATGGGCAATTACAATAATAAATTAAGAAGTATACACAAACACACACACAAAAAAGAAGTAAAAAAATACCAACAAAAACATAGAGAAAGTGAGTAAGACATCATAGTGGTTTTAGAATGTGTCCCAACTTAAGCAACCATCATTTTAAATGAACCTCTATAAACATAGCTTGGTACATATGAAGCACATTTTAAACACAAACCAAAATCCATAAGATATATAGATATGTAAGAAATAAAAAGAAGGGAATCCAAACATAACACTGTAGAAAGTGACCAACATGTAAGAGAGGAGAGTGAGAAAATAAGAAAGGAATAGAGAAGAACTACCATAGCAATAAGAAAGCAATTAGTAAAATGGCAATCACTAAATCCTATCAATAATTACTTTAAATGTAAATGGACTAATTGCTCCAAACAAGAGAAAGGGTGGATGAATGAATTTAAAAAAATAAATAAACAGGACTGGTACAGATGCTGCCTATAAGAGAGACACTTCAGATTGATGGACACACAAACTGAAAGTAAAAGAATGGAAAAAGATATTTCATAAAATTGGAAATTAAAAAAACAAAGTAGTGATATGTATATCAGACAAAATAGACTTTCAAACAAAAGCTGCAATAATAAATAAAGAGAATTTCATAATGATAAATGGATCTATCCAACAAAAGGATGTAACTTTTGTGAATATCTATACACTCAATGTTGTAACACCTAAATATATAGAGCAAATATTGACAGACAAAAAGGAGAGACTGACAGTAAACAATAGTAGTAGGGGATGTTAACATCATATGGACATCAATAGGTGGTAGATCTTCCAGACAGAAAATCAACAAGGAAATAGTGGCCTTAAATTACACATTATACCAGATGGACCTAATTCATACTTTTAAGACATTTCACCAAAAAGCAGCATATTATACAATCTTTTCAAGTGCACATGGAACATTTTACAGAATAGACCATATGTTAGGGCACAAAACAAATCTCAATAAACTTAAGAAAATTGAAATTATATCAAGCATCTTCTCTGCTCACAATGGTATGAAACTTGAAATCAATTATAAGAAAACTGAAAAACACACGAACACATGGAGGCTAAATAACATGCTACTAAACAATAAATGGGTTAACAATGAGATCAAGGAAAAAATCAAAAATACCATAAGACAAATAAAAATGAAAAAAACAATGACCCAAGATCTATGGCACAGGACAAAGAAGTTCTACAAAATTTAGAGCAATAGCAGCTATAGAGAAACCAGAAAAATCAAAAATAAGCAATCTAACTTTATACCTAAAGAAACTTGAAAAGGAACAACACAAATAGTAGGTAGAAGGAAGGAAATAATAAAGATCAGAACAGTAATAAATGAAATAGACACTAAAAAATAATAGAAAATATCAATGAAAGCAAGAGCTGGTTCTTTGAAAAGATAAATGAAACTAAAAACCTTTCACCAGACTCATCAAGAATAAAAATGAGGGCTCAAATTTTTTTTTAAAAAGGAAAGAAAAAAGAATATGACAACTGACACCACAGAAATACAAAGGATTATAAGAAAATACGATAAACAATTATATGCCAACAATTTGAAGAATCTGGAAGAAATGAGTAAACTTCTAAAAACATAACATTCCAAGATTGAATCAGCAAGAAACAGGAAATCTAAACAGACCAATAACTACTACCAAAATTGAATCAATGACCAAAAAACTCTAAATAAAACTCCTAAACCAAACACATTCATAGCTCTATTTTACCAACATACAATAAAGAATTAATACCTATTGTTTTGAAATTATTCCAGAAAATGAAGAGAAGGGAAAAATTCCAAATCATTTTACAGGATCGTCATTACCCTGATACCAAAACCAAAGACACTACAAGAAGAAAATAATAGGCCAATATACCAGATGAACAGAGTTATATAAATCCTTAGTAAAATACCAGCAAGCCAAATATAGCAATACATTAAAAAGACCACACATAATGATCAAGTGGGCTTTATTCTAGCATACAAGGCTAGTTCAACATCCACTTCAAAGGTACCTCCTGACAAGTGAGGAGTCTCAACCCCATGCCAAGCTCCTCATCCCAGAACACCAGTGCTAACAAAAGAGGCCCACATAATATCTGCTGGTGAAATCAGTGGGGCTTCTGTCCACCAGGGTGAGACAGGAGACTACAAGAAAACCAGCTACTCTTTTAAATGGCCAACACACAAAATCTCATTTATAGGCACATAGCCTGAGCTCCAGGGAAGGGATGGCAGCTCAGGGAAGACTGGAGTAATACAGTAAGAGGTTGGGTTTTGTGGCTTCAAGGAGAGGGATGGAAGGACAGTTGCCAATGATTCTGTGCTGAGTGCCTCATGTACACCACCCACAAACATCATCTTTCTTGGGTCGAGTACTTCCCTCTATAAGGCATCAGCCTCAGGAGATACAGTAGCCAAACCCTGAACCAACTTCACAGTGCATTGTTTCTTGGATGGCTAACAAGAAAGTCTAGGCAGACTCAGTGGTTGTCAGAGATTCAGAAGGTAAGACTGAGTTGTGTGGGTCTAGGGTGAGGGCCATTTTTCCTCATGCAATTTGGATGATGCCAACATTCCTGTACAGAGTCCTCCCTCCACATGGCCATATCTTAATCTGTTTTAGCCTTGTGAACTCTACTTGCCTCACCCTGATGACTCCCGAGACCCCATACCACCACCATTCAGGCATGTGGCAGCTGACAGTAGTGCACACTGAGAATTTTGTGGAGTGGCCTTAGCCCCAGCACTGACACCAAGTTTGAATTTGTTTTAGCCTGGTGAATACTACTAGGTCTTACCTGGTGATTCACTGAGAACCTGCCTCACACAACTTGTGTACTACCAGATGCTCTTTTAGTGACTGAGCCTGTCAGGCAACCAGCAGGCGGAGATGAATCTCAGGGTACCTTGGGCCTTTTGCTGACTTGCCCCAGGCTTGGAACTAGCAGAAGCCAGTGTTGGTATGCAACTTGGACCCTTCCACACATACCTAGGCCCAGAAGAGACAGCCAACTGTGGATCACTGTGTAACTCCTAACAGGTAGCTCCTAACATGCTGCTCAGAGGCAGCATCTAACAGGGAGTGCATTGGAGTCCCAGAACCAACAAATCTGATGGGTGGCTTCAGACCCCATCAGAGTATGACCTGATTAGCTCCACGAGTGGCACACCTTAAGGAAGATCTCAGCAGGCACCAAACCCTGCTGAGGCAAATTCTGATTCATGAGGTAAGCCCCTGCATGGCAGCTCATACATTGTGCTCAGGGTCAGTCCTCACAGTTAGCCAGCCTGAAGGTCAACCCCATCTATACATGGACAAAAAAAAATTAAGATTTAACTACAACAGGAAGGCTCACATAAACCACACAAGGGACATTCCTAAAGCCCCTAGCTCAGGTAATCAGGGAGACTGCACCACTCAGCTCCATAGGATACCTACCACATAAAGCAACCATATTATGACTGAGAGATCTACTTAATACACAGAAACAAAAACAGAGAGGCAGCCAAAATTGATAACAAAGAAACATGACCCCAATGTGTGTGGGGGGCAGGTGGTACAAGAGAAGTCCCCAGAAAAAGAATTAAATATAATGGAGGCAAGTGATCAACCTGGTACAGAATTCAAAGTGATGGTTAGAACAATGTTCAAAGAACTTAGAGGAAGAAACAAATGAACTCAGTACGAAGTTAAACAAAGAAATGATAAGCATAAAAAAATAGAAACCATAAAATAGTCTGAAATGAAGAAGATACTAGAAGAAATCAACAGCAGATTAAATCAAGCAGAGGAATGAATCAGCAATTTGGAAAAAAGGAAGCAAAAAAAAAATCAATCAGAGCAGCAAAAAGAAAATAATTTTTAAAATGAGTATGTTTAAGGTAACTCTGAGACAATATGAAGCATTACAATATTTGCATCATGGGTATACCAGAAGAAGAAGAGGAAGAGCAAGGAATTGAGAACATATTTGAAGAAATAATAAATGAAAACTTTCCTAATCTGATGAAGGAAAAAGACACACAAGTTCAGGAAGCAGAGAGTCCCAAACAAGATGGACCCAAAGAGGCTCACCAGACACGTAGAATTAACATGGCAAAGGTTAAAAACAAACAGAGAATCTGAAAAGCAGCAAGAGAAAGAGAGTTAGTTACATGCACAGGAGCAGGAGACTATCATCTGATTCCTCAACAGAAACATTTCAGGCCAGAAGAGAGTTGTATAAAATATTCAAAGTAATGAATATCAAGGACCTAAAACCAAGGCTACTCTACCCAGCAAGGCTATCATTTAAAATTGAAAAAAAAATTATAAAGAGTTTCTAAGATTAAAAAAAAAAGTAAAACACTTCATCACCACCAAACCTGTATTATCAGAAATGTTAAAGGGGCTTTTTTAAGAAAAGGAAATAAATAAAAAAGAGGAGCATAAATATGTATAATTAAATAGCAGTAAATACATATCTATCAATAATCACTTCAAATGTAAATAGATTTAATGATCCAATCAAAAGATATAAGGTAGATGAATAGATAAGTAAATAAGAACCATACACATGTTGTCTATAAGGGACCCACTTCATATCGAAAGACACACAGAAACTGAAAGTGAAGGGACAGAAAAAGATACTTAATGCAAATGGAAAGGAAAAATAAACTGGCATAGCAATAATTATATCAGATAAAATAGACTTTAAAATAAAAGTTATAAGAGACAAAGAAGGACATTTCATAATGATAAAGGCATTAACCCAACAAGAGGACATAATCATTTTAAACCTTTATAAACCCAACATAGGAGCACCTAAATAAATAAAGCAAATATTGAGGGAGAGGTCAACAGTAATACAGTCATACCAGGGGATTTTAACACCTATTCAATGGATAGACTTTTACAGAGAGAAAATAAACAAGAAAATAGTGGACTTAAATGACACATTAAACCAGATGGATTCAGTTGATATTTTCAGAGCATTTTACCCCAAAGCAACATATTATACAGTCTTTTCAAGTGCACATAAAACATTTTCTGGGATAGATACCATGTTAAGTCTTAAAACAAGTCTCAGTAAATTTGAGGAGATTGAAATCATATCAAGCATCTTCTCTGACCACAATGGTATGGAAACAGAAATCAATTAAAATGTTAAAAGACTGAAATACACATAAAGACAGGAAGGCTAAATAACATGTTTCTAAACAATGAATGAGTAAACAATAAGATCAAGGAAGAAATCAAGATCTGTTGAGACAAATGAAAATGTAAACAAGAGAACTCCATGTTTAATGGAACATAGTGAAAGTAGTCCTAAGATGGAAATTCATAGCCCATCTTAATAAACAAGAAATATCTCAATAAATAATCTAATCTTATACCTAAAGGAACTAGAGAAATAACAACACAGATATCAGAATGAAAATAAATTAAATAGAGTCCAAAAAAGAGTACAAAAGAATAAAACAAGCGCTGGTTCTTTAAAAAAAATAAACAAGAGTGATAAACCTTTAAAAAGATTAATCAAGAAAAAAGAGGGAGGGCTCATGTAAGTAAAATCAAAAAGAAAAGAGAAAAAGTAACTGATGCCACAGAAATACAAACAATTATAAGAAAACACTATGAACAACTATATGCCAAATATTCAGACAATTTGAAAAAAAATGATAACTTTCTAGAAATATGCAATCTTCCAAAACTGAATCAAGAGGAAACAAAACATTGGGACAGATCAATTACAACCAGTGAAATCAAAGTAGTAATAAAAAAAACCCTCCCCAAAAACAAAAGTCCTGAAGTGGATGGCTTCACCGGTGAATTTTACCAAACGTTCAAAGAAGAACTAACACCTACCCTTCTCAAACTATTTCAAAAAATTAAGTGGAGAGATGACCTCCAAATTCATTTTACATGGCCAGCATTATCCTGATTTCAAAATCAGGTAAAGATACTATAAAGGTAGAAAATTATAGGCCAGTAACCTTGATGAATATAGATGCAAAAACCTTCAAAAGAATATTAGCAAACCAAATTCAGTAATGCATCAAAAAGGTCATATAGCATGATCAAGTGGAATTTATTCCTGGTATGCAAGTCTGCTCTAATATCTGTAAATCATCCCTAGTTGGTGTGGCTCAGTGGTCTGAGTGCTGGCCTGTAAACCAAAGGGTCACCAGTTGGATTCCCAGTCAGGTCACATGCCTAGGATGCAGGCCAGGTCCCCAGTAGGGGGCACATGAGAGGCGACCACACATTGATGTTTCTTTCCCTCTCTTTTTCCCTCCCTTCCCCTCTGTCTAAAAATAAATAAGTAAAATCTTCTAAAAATGTCTGCAAATCAATTAATGTAATACACCATATAAACAAAATGAAGGATGAAAATTATATGATCACATCAACAGATGCAGGAAAAGCATTTGACAAAATCTGGTACTCACTTATAGATAAAAACTCTCAGCAAAGTGGGAATACAGGGAACATTTCTCAACATAACTAAAGTTGTATATAATAAACCTACAGCTAACATCATAGTCAATGGAGATAAAACTACAACTGTTTCTTCTAAGATGATAAACAAGACAGGAATGTCCATTTTTACCACTCTTATCAATGAAGATTGGAAATGGCAGCCATAGAAATCAGACAAGAAGAAGAAATGAAAGCCATCCAAATTGGAAAAGAAGTAAAACTGATGTTATTTGCAGATGACATAATACTGGATAGAGAGAGCCCTAAAAACTCCACCAACAATCTACTATAAAGTAATTTAGTTATGCAGCAGAATACAAATAAATATTCAAAAATTGGTTGCATTCTTATACAGCAATAATAAACTATAAGAAACTAAGAAAGAGAAACTAAGAAAACAAACCTATTTATATATACCTCAAAAAATATAAAATACTTAGTAATAAATTTAACCTTAGTGGTAAAAAACCTGTATTCAAAAAAATTATGACATTGAAGGAAGAAATTTAAAAAGATAAAGATAAATGGAATCATATTATGCTCATAGGTAGGAAGAATACATTATTAAAATGTACATATTATACCAAAGCAATCTATACATTCAACTCAGTTTCTATCAATAGACCAATGGCATTTCAGAGTACTAGAACAAATAAGCCTAAAATTTATATGGAACCACAGAAAACCTTGAAAAGCCACAATCTTGAGAAAGAAAAACAAAGTTGGAAGTATCACACTACCTGACATCAAACTATACTACAATCCCATACTAATCAAAACAGCATGGTATTGGCAGAGTATAGAGAGCTATGGAACAGTATAGAGAGCCCAGAAACAAGCCCACATACATGGTGAATTAATATATGATAAAAGAGGCACAAATATGCAATACAGTAAAGGCAGTCTATTCAATAAATGGTATTGGGAAAAATTGGAGAGATACATGGAAAAAAATGAAACTAGACCACCTTCTCACACCACATACAAGAATAAATTCAAAATGAATTAAAGAATGAAATGTAAGACTCAAAACCATAAATTCTTAGAAGAAAGTATAGGTAGTAAAGTCTCTGATTTTTTTTTTAGCAATACCTTTTCTAATATATATCTCTTTGGGCAAGGGAAACAAAAGAAAAATAAACAAATGGGACTACATAAAATTGAAGATTTTGGAAAGCAAAGTAAACCATCAACAAAATGGGAAGACAATCTACTGAATGAAAGATATTCATCCATGCTATATCTGATAAAGGGTTAATATCCAAAATTTATAAAGAGCTCATATAATTGAACACCAAAAAAACTCCCCACAGTCCAATTTAAAAAAAAAGTAAGCAGAGGACTTGAGTAGACATTTCTTCAAGAGGACATATGGATGGACAATAGATATGAAAATATGCTGATTCTCACTAATCATCAGAGAAAGCACATTAAAATCACAGGAGCTGACACATCAAACCTGATAAATCAACAAACAACAAGTATTGGTAAGCACTTGTGCACTGTTGGTGGGAATGCAGATTAGTGCAGCCACTGTGGGAAGCAGTACAGAGTTTCCTCAAAAAATTAAAAATAGAACTACCCTTATGACCCAGCAATTCTACTTCTGAGCATACAGCCAATGAAAGTGAAAACACTAATTCAAAAGAATATATGCACTTTTATGTTCATTGCAACATTGTTTATAATAGCCAAGATATAGAAGCAACCCAAGTGCCCACCAATAGAGGAGTGGATAAAAAAGCTGTGGTACATTACACAAGGGAATATTAGTCATAAGAAAGAAGGAAATTTTACCATCTGTGACAGCACGGATGGACCTAGTGGGTATTATGCTAAGTGAAACACATCAGTCAGAAAAAGACAAAGATCATATGATTTCACTTATATGTAGAATCTAAAAAAACAAATTAATAAACAAACAAAATAGATACAAACTGATGACACAGAGAACAAGCAGACCGATGGTTTCTAAAGGGACGGGCATTGTGGAACTGGGTGGAAAAGGTAAAGGGATTAAGAAATACAAAATTGGCAGTTACAAAATCATCTTGAGGATGTAAAGTACAGCATAGGGCATATATTCAATAATATTATTATAACTATGTATAGCCAAGCGGGTACTGGAAATACCAGGAAGAACCCTTTGTAAAGTGTATGATTGTCTAACTACTATGATGAACACCTGAAACTAATATAAAATAATATTGTGAACTATAATTGGAAAATAAGATTTAAATTAAAAAAAATTCTTGATACTGGATTTCTAGTCTAGACCTTATATCCATGTCTCAGAGTTGGATTTAATTTGACTTATAAAAGCAGAGTAATGTGACATTTCTGGAAATCAAACGTATATAGTAAATCCATTCCCACTATAGTGTTATGCCTTTGGTTAGTGGCATTACAAGAAAGGATTATTTGCTCTGCATTTACTTTTAATTTCAAGGCTGATTTAGCACCAATTTCATACTTTGGGAAAATAAAGATAGGAATATAATATTATAACATATAATTATATTGCAGAGTACAGTGATAAACTATTTCCTAAGAATTTGGCAATTTTAGGATTTTTTCTAATTATTTTAAGATGAGAAATTAGTAGCATATTAACAAAATTCAATAACGTATGTGAATGAATGAGCTCTTCCTACCAGTCTGTGAAATTTTCATTAGACATAGCTTCACTGCAAGTGATTTTACCTCTAGAGGATCCAACATATTCATTTTGTAGGTAGTTCATAAAACAAGATGAGTTATCAAAATAATATTAACATTCTTAGATAGATCATAACATCATTTACTCCCATCCAAACACATGGTGGTTGATTGATGCACCCATTCGATAGGGATTTCTCCAGTGATTTCTAGGAGCAATATGGTGTTCTGGGAACACAGCAATGGACTAAACAGGCAAAGTCCCTGCTCTCATAGATCTACTATTTCAGTTAGGAGAAAAAAATAGAAATAAATGACATAATGAAAACTTAAGAATACAAAGGGGATAAAGTACCAGAGAATGGAGACTGAAATTTATTGAAGTGGTCAGAGAAGCACCGAAAACATATCTATTTAGCAAAACTCAAAATTCAAAATTATGGAAACAGAGCTATCATAGGCAAAGAGATTTGCACAAGAAGGATAAACAACAAAAATTAACATCAACAACAAATCAACATATACCATGAGAAAGGAGCATGAATGTGTCTGTTATGTTTAGGAATAGCAAAGAGGTAAGTATGGCTGGCCAGTGAGCGGAGAGAGAGTAGGGGAACCCAGGGTTAAAGAGGCAACATCAGGGATCACACCATGTAAGTGATTACAGTATAGAACTTACTCTGAATGAAAGGGAAAGCCATCCCATGTAACATGTGAGGGTAGCAATTTAATTCTAGGACAGACATTTATACAAGCATGATGTCCATATATTGTATTTAAATTTCATAGTTTTAACATATTAACTTGTGACATTAATTGAGCAAATAATAAATTTTACTACATGTTCAGTTGCTACAAATGAGATCTAAATATCAGTGGTTAAAACAAGGTAAATGTTTATATCTTTCTTGCAGAAAGTCTCGGCATAAGAAAACTAGCACTGGCAAGACAGCTCCGTAGCATCAGGGACCCAAGTTCATTATAACATCTCTCTCTTCAGGATTTTACCCTTGTCATTACGGTCCAAAATGAATCATGAGCACATCACCACTCTGGTGAGTGAGAAAACAAAAAGCAAAATGTAGGGGCCATATCCTATGCTATAGGGTATGACCAGGCAGTTTTACGCATCATTTTTTCCCTATGCTCCTTGGAGGTTATTTCATCACAGAAATACCTATATCTAAAAGACAGGGATATGTAGACTTTAATCTGGATGGCCATGTGCCAAGTCAAAATTAGGGGTTCTATTATTGGATAAGAAGAGGGTAATGGATACTAGAGAATAATTAATTAACTCTAAACAAATTCAAATAATAACTTAATTTTAAAATGCATTAACCATCCCTAAAGAGTGTGATATAAAAGGAGTAGTACCAGACAAAGATGAAGGATGTTAGTTCTATTCCACATCTACCAAGAAACATTGAACTTCTCTTATATGATCATGTGTCA
This sequence comes from Anoura caudifer, assembly GCA_004027475.1. NCBI lineage: Eukaryota > Metazoa > Chordata > Mammalia > Chiroptera > Phyllostomidae > Anoura > Anoura caudifer. Next base: position 267,998 of record PVKU01001494.1, on the reverse strand, counting down.
CTTAACTATAGGGATAGGTTCTGAGAAATGTGTTGTTAGGAGATTTCGTTGTGCAGACATCAGAGTGCACTTACACAAACCTACTTGACACAGCCCACTACACACCTAGGCTGTGTGGTGCAGCCTATTGCTCCTGGGCCGCAAATCCCTACAGCCTGTTATCACTGAATACTGAAGGCAGATGTAACATCATGGCATTTATGTATCTAAACATATCTAAACATAAAATGCACTGTAAAAATATGGCTTAAAAGATTTAAAAATGGTATACCATGAATGGAGCTTGCAGGACTGGACTAGCAGTTGCCCTGGGTGAGTCGGTAAGTAAGTGGTGAGTGGATGTGAAGGCCTAGGCCATCAGTGTACACTGCAGTAGGCTCTACACACACTATTATTCCACAGGCCCTGTCCCCTGCTTCCTTCCAACATGGTCAGGAATAGAACATCAAAGTTATCGATGCTGCTCCACAAACAGGGGTGTGGGCTGATCTGACTGGAACTATCAATGAAAACTCACTGGGTACAGTGTAGATTATCATAATAGTGACTGTCAGGAGCGGGTGAAAGTGATCATGAGGAAAGACAAATCAAAATGGAGAGATAAAGGAGCAAAGGGGAGTGTCATGGAAATGTTCTTTTGTCTGTTGCAGGTTGGAACAGTGACCAGATTAAGGATCATTTTGGTATTCATTAGAAAAAATAGGGTGTTTACCTCAGAGAGGGTGTAGAACTGAGGACTCAATATTTTTTGACTTTGGAAACTTGTATTTGGTTTCGTTGACCCTATCTGGCACAAAGGGCACTTCAAATACTATTTTTTGTGTCCAAGCTACAAAAGCAGTTGTATTCAGTGAAAAGACCATTTACTTCAGAGTGAAGTAAATCCATTTACACCCAGGATTTGAGTGATGGTTTCACCACTTTCTTATTTTTTGTTAGGAAGATTCAGTGATTCAATGAATATCAGATGTATAAAATAGCTGTCATGTTGTCGGCAATGAAAAATATTAATTTATCTCCCAATTTAAACTTGAGATCGAATGTAAAAGACTCTAAAGTACACTGGTTAAGAGCACAGACTCTGGTACCAAAATATTCAGGTTTGAGTCCTGGTTCTTTTTACTGTTTTCCCACCTATAAATTGGAATAATACTAGTATATAATGCATAGGACCATTATGAAAGTAAAAGGAATTTATTGATTTATTCTGGAGAAAAAAGCCTGGGAGATCAATCAAAGAGAAAGGAAACCTAGAAGCTGCATGGAGTACCAGCTCTTCAGAGCAAAGCGGGTGATGCCATCAGTCCACACCACTGAGCCATAGAGTGGAGAGGAGACAGGAGCTGCCAAGCTAACCATGGACCAACAATGCAGGACAGAGCTTAGCCCCAGAGAAAAGAGTGTGAGTCTGAGACCACCAGTAGGGGTCAGCCTAGAAGATGAGGTAGAATCTTTCAAGATTCTTTGAATCTGACAATCAGTTAGGTTAGGGAGTTTCTTAGGTCTATGCCTCAGCAGTGGATCCTGTTGAGAACTTCACCACTCACACAATCTGGGTCCCTTTGCAACAATTTAAACCTAGTGTTATGTTAAAGGGAAAGCAATCTCTGTAGTCAGTCATATATGAGGTCTGTCCAGAAAGCATCCATCTATGTAATACAAAAAATAGAGACATTTGTTGAAGAAGATACAAGATACAAGAAATATTACATTGTACATAGGACAATGACATCTCAGTTTCCTTCAAAGTAATGGCCTTTGTGAGGAAATCTGGTTCATTGGTAGTAGTTTGAATCAAGTCATTAGCAACTGCAGCACAATGCTCCTTCTGCTCTGTTAACAAAAGCCAAAGAACAAGCTGATTGCAGCCTGTTAACATTCAACATCCTCAGGTGCTCTGCTTCTTGCAGGCCTGCCAGAACATGGATCACTTCAACAGATTCTAGACCATCTTTGAAGTGTTTGTGTCACATTTTCATCTGTTCTGCACTCATTGCATCATCCACAAAAGCCTTCTGAATCATCGGAATAGATTCCATGGAGGAATGTTCAAGCTTAATGCAAAATTTGATGCAGATTCATTGCTCTACTTGCTCAATCATTTTGAATGCTATGGCCACACAGTATACATGCTTACTCAACAACGTCTACCATCCCCACTGACTAGTACAGTGAATCTGTCATTGTTCATGCATGTACATTCCAGTCCACTGTCCTTGGCTGCCAGGTTACATCAACAATGATGTTGCGCAAACCATTTTTATTATATTAACAATGGCTCTAGTTTTTCTGGACAGACCTCATGAGAAGATAGACATCTGTTTCCTCTCTTTTATCCCAATAAAATGGGCATATAAATACTGGAAATAACTTCACAAATAGAGTGCTATCCCCATCCAAAGAGCTCATGACTAGTTGGTATGACAAGCATTCAAACAAAAAAAAAATATTGCACAATTAACTTGAGGACTTCATAATGACACATTGTTTGTGTTGGGTCTTGATGATCATGAATTTACCAGGCAAACAAGGAAAAGGAATCTGGAAGTAATGTGTGATCCAAATAATGCAAATATCATGAGGAAATTCTCAGATGCATGAAGGTGCATAATACATTCCAAAAAAAGTATTTAATTAGAATGACTGTTTCCAGTGAAAGAATGGATGGGAAAGAAGTAGGGAGGGGGCAAGAAAGCAGAGATCCAAGATAGATGGTCGGGAAGAGTTTCACATTAGATATTGAAGGGCCTTTCTTTTATGAGAGAAAGAGCAGGAGATTTATTTTGTAGAAAATTAGGAGCCAGCAAGAAGTTGAACACATGGGACTGTAACATGGTCAAATTTATATTTTGATCTGTATCACCAATAGCAATATGAAAAGTGCATGGGAAGGGAGAAACTGTAGCCTAGAAAACAGGTTCTGTAATACAGACAACGGAGCTATGTCGATAATAACTAAATTTCCAAAAATGAATGGTGCCCCATTTGCTTATTTTTTTCTTTTGTTTCCCTTGCCTGAGGACATATATCTGATAAAATATTGCTACGAGCAATGTCCAAGATGTCACTACCTACATTTTCTGCTAGGATTTTTATGGCTTCAGGTATAACACTTAAATGTTAATCCATTTTGAATTTATTCTTGTGTGTGGTTTAAGAAGGTGGTCTAGTTTCACTTTTTTGAATACATCTGTCCAATTTTCTCAATACCATTTATTGAATAAACTATCTTTAGCCCATCGCATGTGCATGCTTCCTTTGTTGAATACTAACTAACCATAAAGATGTGGATTTATTTCTGGGCTCTATACTCTGTTCTATTTTTCTGTGTGTCTGTTTTTAGCTAGTGCCATGCTCTTTTGATTCCTATGGTCTTATACTATAGTTTCATATTATGAAAGCAACAAAATAAAAAGATAGCCCACAGAATGTGAGAATGTATTTGCCAATAAATCTAATAAGATGTTAATATCCACAATTTATAAAGAACTTACAAAACTCAACACACAAAAAAAAAAAAAACCACCCAATTAAAAAATGGGCAAAGGACCTGGATAGACACTTCTTCAAGGATAACATATGCATGGCCAATAGACGTATGAAAAGATGCTAAACATCACTAATCATTAGAGAGATGAAAATGAAAACCTCAATGAGATATCATCTCACACCTTTTAGAATGAGTATCATCAATTAATCAACAAACAACAAGTGCTGGTAGGGATGTAGAGAAAGCAGAACTCTTTTGCACTGTTCGTGGGAATACAGACTGGTACAATCACTGTGGAAAGCAGTATGAAGATACCTCAAAAAATTAAAAATGGATTTGCCTTTTGACCCAGCAATCCCACTTCTGGGAATACATCTGAAGGAACCCAAAACACTAATTTAAAAGAACTATGTACCCCTATGTTTATGGCAGCATTATTTACAATCAACAAAATATGGAAGCAGCCCAAGTGTCCATCAGTAGATGAACAGATAGAACAACTATGGTACATTTACACTATAGAATACTACTCAGCTATAAAAAAGAAGAAATTTTTTTACTGTTTACAACAGTGTAGATGGCACTGGAGAACATTATCCTAAATGAAATAAGCCAGAGAAAGACAAATACCATATGATTTCACTCATATGTGGAATCTAATGAACAAACTAAACTAGCAAGCAAAATAGAGACAGACTCCTAGAGAGCAGGATGACAGCTAAGGGGCATCAAGGTTAAGAGGTGGAGGGATTGAGCTAAAAGGAAAAAGTATAATGGACCTTGACAGTGTCATGAATGAGGGAGGGTGGGGATATAAGGAGACTAAATGGTAAAGAAAATACAATCATTTTTTAATTTAAAAAATGAATGGCAATAAAAAGGGGACTTTTCAGTCCCAAGTATCATAAGTTATCTCCCTCATTTTTTTAAACAATGCATACAAATCAACTGTGGGGAATAATTTAAAAAATACCTGATATAAGAAATTTTAAGAAAGGAAATAAACACCTATTGCAAATTTGCAAGGAATTAAACATTTAACCTGAAGGCTTATAATCTCCCCAGGCATTAATAAACCATCACAAACCATTAATTTTGTGTTTATCTACTCTGTTAAAACCTCTGACTGATCTGCTACATACACACATACATACACACATACATATATATGTAATGTATAGACACACCTGCACAGAACTAGCCACATGAATACCCCCAAAACATGCGACTCTGATAAGTAAAGTGTCAATTGCTAGAAGTTCAGCTACACATGGACCTCACTTTAGCTCTTTACTTCACCTTTTTTTTTTCTTTTCCAATTTGGAAAAGGAAAGATAGAGTAAATGAGCCATAGTTTTTGGCAATGCATGTTTAAACTAAGGTCTGCCAAGTTAAAAACTGAAAATGCCACAGCTGTTTGCACAAAACATGGGCCAAGAAATCCCTGCATGACTGACAATATGCTCCTGCTTCCGGCCTCACAATCTCCACCCAGGGTGTTTATTTCAGCAGGTGTCAACTAAACCATGAGAAGGAGAGGTTTTTTCATCATAGAGGAGAAGATCCCTAAAGGGAAGGAGGTAATGTTCATATTCAATGAGTGGGGGTGCTTCTAAGGAAGAAATCTCAGTATCTGACCTGTTTGAAATCTACATGGGAACAGAAAAGTAATGATTCTCACAATGTAGATAGATTAGATACAGCATATACCCACATATTTGGAAAATTACCTTACCCCTGAGGCCTATCTCTGGTAACTTGGACTAGAGGATACTACTTCCTATGCAGCATGATAATGCCTTACTGATGCTGGTCCCACCAGGCACCCGTATCTCTGTGATGGCAACAGTGGAAATGGCAGTAGCAAACACTGAGAAAGTGTCTAGAGCAGCACGGTCTCCCATATCAGCCTGCAGCTGTGACAGGACCAGGGCCAAGGGTATTTGTAGAATAGTCCAACAGGGACAATGGCTATTGCCTGGCAAGGGGGCCACCAGCAGATGGAGAAACCTTGCCTAAGGCTCAATATATAAAGAAATTCCACAGTGATAACTGCAGTTCACAGCACTAAAGGACATGGGGATAATTTAGAGAACAAAAACTTCGGGGGAGTTAGAGAACAAATCAGTAACCCTTTCACCTTCCACATTCAACTTCAAAACAAATAGAGAAAGTTAGACAGATGGAGATGAAATGATCACACCTACCACTGATAAAGCTGACTGCAGAATGTGGCTCAAGGTCTGCAGTTAAATGAGCTTTTTAGAACTCGTCCTGAATGAAACATTGGCATATCTGGACAAAAGCAAGCGAGAGGCAGGCTTGCTGGAGAGGACACCAGAATTTTATGCCTATGGGCACACTGGCTCTGAAAAGTAAGGAGAACCTAAGCTGGACACATTAGAAATGGAATATTCCTAATATAAAATTACCTAGTCTTTTATCCACTGGTGAGTGTGAACAGGGAGAGGAGAGAGGGTCTCCCCCTAACTTACCATAAGTTTTCCTCTAGGATAGTGAAGTGGTAATTCTCTCCCCTTTATGATTATAAAGACAGGGGGAAATTATTACATTAACCATAATAATAACAGCAACTATTATTTATTAAATGTTTGTTACCTGCTAGTGTTTTACCTGGTATACATTATCTAAATCCTCACTCCAACCTTATTGGTAGGTATTGCTTTTAAAAACCCAGTTTTACGGATAAGTACACAAAATCTAGGAATCAGATATCTTACCTAAGGTTATATAGTTATTAAGAGCCAAAGTCTGGAATCTGTGCTTCCAACCCCTCGCTTCCCAGGGGCTCAGAGAAGACTGAGCTCTTGTGTACTCCACCAGGAAAGCCAAGAAACCTAGCAAGGATTGAAGTGAGCTCCAGCTCTATACAAGGGTGGGCAAAAGTAGGCTTAGAGTCATTTGTATAAGTAATAATTAATAAGTAATCATACATGAATAAACTCTGTGTTCTACATACTCACAACTATAAACCCACTTTTGCCCCCCCACCCCCTGTGTAACATCTGGGGACAGGCAATGACAGAAGGACCTTGGCCTAGTTGTGACCTCTTTCAGACGCTTGGTTTCACAGTTCCACTGTTAGATAAACTATTTTTTTCAAATCCTCTTCTTATTGTTTTTTAGCCCTTTGTTGAAGTATAATTGACATACAAAAAGCTGTACATATTTAATATATACAATTTGATTAGTTTGCGATGGCATCACCACAACTGAGGTAATAACTGTACCCATCAGCTAAAAAGTTTCCTTGCGTTATTTTGCTTGGGGAGTGTGTGTGTGTGTGTGGGGGGGGTGGGTAAGAAGATATAACAGGAAATTTAGCTTCTTAAAAATAGTTTAAGAGTACTTAAAACATTTTCTTTATCTATTTGGATATCTAGGTTGTTTCCAAATCTTGACTACTGTGAGCATAGAAGGCCAGATATCTTTCAGGATCCAGATTTTAATTCTTTTGACTAGATACCCAGAAAAGAGATTGCTAGATCATATAGTAATCCCATTTTTAATTTTGTGAGGACCCTCCATATTATTTTCCACATTGGCTGTACCACTTTATATTCTCGCCAACAGTGCACAGTTTCCAATTCCTCCACAACCTCACAAACACTTATCCTTTTTTTATTTTTTATCATTTTATTAATATTTTTATTGATTATGCTATTATAGTTTTCCCAACTTTTCCCCCTCTATCTTCCCTCCACCCTGCCCCCTCAACCCTCCAGCATTCCACCCGCCTAGTTTATGTCCATGGGTTGTACATATAAATTCTTTGAGTCCTCTGTTTCCCATACCATTTTTATCTCTCCCCATCTACCTTATGCCTACTAACCATGCTTCTTCTTCCCTGTGCCTTTCCCCCCGCATTCCTCCCTTCCCCCTCCCCACTGAAATTTCTCCATGTGGTGTCCATTTCTCAATTCTGTTTCTGTTCCAGTTGTTTGCTTAGTTTTTGTTTTTGTTGTTTTTTTCTTTTAGGTTCATTTGTTGATAGTTGTGAGTTTGTTGTCATTTTACTGTTCATATTTTTGATATACTTTTTGTTAGATAGGTCCCTTTAACATTTCATATAATAATGGCTTGGTGATGATGAACTCCTTTAACTTGACCTTATCTGGGAAGTACCTTATCTGCCCTTCCATTCTAAATGATAACTTTGTTGTATAGAGTAATCTTGGATGTAGGTCCTTGCCTTTCATGACTTGGAATACTTCTTTCCAACCCCTTCTTCCCTGCAAGGTTTCTTTTGAGAAACTAACTGATAGTCTAATGGAAACTCCTTTGTAGGTAATTGTTGGAAACTGCCCTGCCTGGTTTCAGAAGCTGTAACCCCCCCCCCCCCCCCCCAACCATGGCTAAGGCTGAATGAGCGACCTTTGGACCATGAGCCACTAAGGAGACAAAGTTTATCTCCCTGGCAGGGGCGCTGCTTCTGCTCCTTTTACTTCATCCATAACTGGCCCCCAATGCTTGATCGGTTAGCCAATGACGGGTAAGATTCCCCAAGGGGGGAATGAACTAAGATAGGCATGATCATGTGGAGGCCCCAAGGAAGGACTTGGGAGCTACAGCAAAAAGGGGTGATGGACCCTGGCCCCTTGGTTATCCTGACATAGCCTGAGTCCTCATTCTGTCTGCAAGAAATCTCATAATCCCTTGGCTGCCGAGCTTACCCTGCCTGACTTAAGCCTGAGACAATGCCTTAAGCCTGAAGCAATGCTGGTGGTGGGTGTAGCCCTGTGCTGGAAAGGGCAGGTTCCCTAGGGCGATCAGACCTAAGAAAGAATGTGTAAAATTCTGTGAAACCTGTTTTGTTTAGAACGCTCTCAATTAAATAAGGGTCCAAGCAAGAAGTGAGTTTTTTTCCTCAGAGTGTTATTGTTCTTTAGCTATCTGACCCTGACTCAAAATAGGCCCTCAGAGTTCTTCGTTTGTTATCTATTGTTTGATCCTTACTGCGGACAATGATTAATGAACTTTACCTATATTCCTGTGCAAAAACGAACCCAATAAAAGCCTATTGAGGAAAAGGCCCTTGGCCCTTCTCCTTTGAGAGATCCGCCACCTGTCCTCCCCAAGCAGATCATGTGTTGGTAGACTTATTCTCATCTATGGTGGGGCTGGGGGTGGGGGGCTGCAGGTGGAGCCCCCCCACAGGTAATTCTCTCCTTTCCTCTTGCTCCTTTTAGGATTCTCTCTTTATATTTAACCTTGGGTAGCTTAATGATGATGTTCCTTGGTGTGTTCCTCTTTGTGTCCAACTTCTTTGGGACTCTCTGGGCTTCCTGGACTTCCTGAAAGTCTATATCCTTCACCAGATTGGTGAAGTTTTCCTTCATTATTTGTTCAAATAAGTTTTCAGTTTCTTGCTAGTGTTCTTCTCCTTTGGGCACCCCTATAATTCAGTTATTGGAAGGTTTCAGGTTGTCCCAGAGGTTTGTAAGAGTCTCATCACTTTTTTGAATTCTTGTTTCTTCATTTTGATGGATGTTTATTTTTTTCCTTTTGCTCCAAATCATTGCTTTGAGACCTGGCTTCCTTCCTGTCACTTTTGGGTCCCTGAACATTCTGCTTTATTTCACTTTAGGTATCCTTCATTTGTTTTTTCGTTATTTGACCAAGCCCAATCAGATCTGTGAACAATTTGATTACCAGGGCTTTAAATTCTCCATCAGATAGGTTGGCGATCTCCTCATCACTTAGTTCTCTTTCTGAGGCTTTACTCTTTCATTTGGGCCATATTTCTTTGTCTTGGTGCAGCTGATAGGTCATAAGGGGGCAGGGCCTTAGGTATTCACCCCCACAGGGCAACCCTCCTTGCTGTGCTGGGGCCAGAGAGGCAACAGTGCGGCTGACCTGCTCATCTCTAGTCCACTTTTCAATGAACTCTCCTGTGAAGCAGGGAGTTTCTCCCACCCCTGCAATTGCCGTAGTCCATAGCCAGCTCTGAGTCCCCTAAAGTCAGCCCCTCCCATGCGGCCCACCAAACTCGGCAGCCAGCCCCACCCCCAAGGTCTGCCCTGTCCCCAGTGTTCTCTGAGTCAGCAGCTCAGTACACAGCCTTACCGGTCTGGTTCTTCTGGTTGATTTTTTCTTTAATTCCTTTGTTGTGGGAGTTCCATGCAGTTTGATTTTCTGGCACTTTTGGTTGTTTATTGATTTCAGATTGGTTGTTATCCTCCTTTTGGTTGTGCAAGGAAGTGAACAGTCTCTACCTACATCTCTGTCTTGGCCGGAACTCCTCCCTTTTTTTTTTAATATTAGCCATCTTATAAGACCTGTGTGAGGTGACATTTCACTATATAAACTCTTTAGTGAAAAAATACAAATTTTTTTTCACAGACACAAAGGCTTATTTAAACCTATCACATGTATGGAACATATAGTTCCACATTATAAGCACATATAAAGAAAAGGCTTGTAGATACAATTTTGATTGTGGCCAACATAAGCAAGCCTAGCATCGCTACGCCTTTACCTGCATCTATAGTCTGTAAACATTGCTGGTGGGAGACAGCTATCTGTTCACAAAAGTATATTCTTTTGCAACTATAAGTCAATATTATGCCAAATAGACATAGTCAGTGTGCAAGATACTTACACTGTCATCAACCTATGAAAAACAAACCAAAATATATAGATAATTGAAATGTTTACATTAAAGCTATTATAATTCCTACCATTTAGTGTTGATAAGGGCAAAATAGAATGGAATGCCTATATTCATGCATGATTTAAATAGTTAAATCGAGACCAAAAATTATTGGGATATTTTCATCTCTCTGTAAATTTGTTCTCGTATTCAATAACCCTCATATGCTTTTAAAACTCCAATTTTTTCAATATCTGGACAACAATATAATAGTAAAATAAAAATCAGTTCAGAAGATGTTTAGAATTATCTTTGCATTATTTTTGCATTATCTTTGCATTATCTTTTTATGGCAGATTAGGAAAATACAATATAAAAATAGCATCTCAAAGAAAGATTAGATTTTTGACAAAGTTCTCAATAGCTCACCCTTGGTCTCCAGTGTCCCCCATTCATTATCCTCCATCTGCACTTTCTGCCACTCACACCCCTGTCCTGGCATGCATAGTGCACCTGACCATCTTTCCTCTGTCATGAAGAAAAATTATCTTGTTAATAAACTAATATACATCCCTACATGAAAATATTTTTGTTTTAAAATTACTTTACAGCATGACTGCAGAACTAACACACGGTGATATCTCACCACATGGAATTCCAAACCCAAATACAAGAGAGTAAGGGGGAGGAAAATCTCGTCAGTTCTCTTAAAATTATGCCATCTAAATGATACCCATTATCCTCCTTCCTGGAAGTCAAGACTGCTTCCAAGGATAGCAGTTACAGAAAAGAACTTGGCATGTGTTAAGTGTGGGAATAAATAGAGTAATAGAGTCCAGTAGCTGTGGGAAGTGCTTCCTGCACTCCACCCAGTGGCGGCTATATACTGCTGATTGCTAACCAAATCACAAACTAAGATCCACTTTGTTGCTGTCTTTTATAGGTATACATACACCCAAGACAGATAACATCCTAAACTTAATAAAGCATCTAACCAAATTTTCCAAGATATTTCTGTGTGTCTCACCATGTGCTAGGCACTGAGGACACAAGGATAAAAGGAGCTCAGGAATCAGGTAGGGACCCAGGTATGGGAGCAATGAACTAAAAGACAATGTCATAAGGGCTGTACCAGAGGAAAGTACACAGAGCTGTGGGAGCACAGAGATGAGAGTAATCGAGTCACCAGGAAAAAATCTCAGACTTTCTATAAAGGTAACTTTTTAACTGGATCCAAAATGGGTACAGTTTTTGATCAAAGGAAAAAAGCAGCAGGGATAAAGCTTCAGGGTTGAAAGGACATTACAAGGAAGAAAAGAAACAGGATGTGTGCATAAAATAATCTCTATTTATTTATACCACCTTTTAGGTCATAGAGAAAAAAAAGTAACTATTTCCAAACTCATAGAATATTCATGTATCTCCTCCTAACTAAAGACGTGTCTGTGTATTAATAAGCCCATGTGCTAAAAATATAAACTATTTTGACTCAGAAATGTATTTTGACAGAGATATAGGTAGAAGTAGACACTACTAGATATAAGTCAATAGACATCCAGATAAAAACTTTTTAAATTATGATTTTATTATTTTTCACCTAAATGAATTGGCTGAGTATTTCATATTATTGAATGCCTACCAATTGCCATGTGCTTTACAAGGCACTGGGGATTCACTGGAAAACAAGCCAAAGTCACCTGATTTCACAGAGTTCATATTCCTAGAGAAGAAGATGGAAAATAAACAAGAAACTAACATGTGATATAATTCCAAGTGTAGCTGAGATATTCCAAGATATAGTTCCATCTTGCAAGCAGCTAAGGTGGAATTACTCGCAGAAACCAATACTTCTCTTAGAAAAACATAGAAGATCCATATAAAATAATAAAGCAACTTTTGACTGAAGGCATTGAGGATGGCTGAAGCTACTAGAAATTGAAGAGACAGGATTGCAGAGATGCTGGAACCATGGAGAGGTGAGCAAACATTCCATTGGCCATTCTTTTCTCTCAGGGCAACTCTTGGAAGCCAAATGCTGAGAATTAAGTCAGGGGATTACACACCCCTCTATGCGTGCAGGTGTGAGCTGGCACTCCTTGAGTGGACCTCTGCCTGGCAGTGTCTGGGGAAGAGGAATTAGGAAGTTATGCTATGATATGTTGCCTACTGCTCTTGCTATAAGAACCTGTGCTTTGTCTCTGATCGAGGAGTCTCATGACTTCTGTAGACAATCTCACAGCACAAAAGACACACACAAAAAAATGGAGCTGCCATGCATTCAACTATCTATGAGATGTCTCAAGCCTGTCAGGAGATGATTCCCCATGGGCCTCTTTGTTTCATACTACTTTTTAAGAATGTTGTTTGTAGTGAATAGCCATGGAAGAGAGAGAGTGAGAGAGTGTCTTTCTCTGGAGCAAAGGGCAGGTTGCTTAAGAGATAAATATCTACGCTATATAGAGATACAGATCTATCTTTAGGAATCTATAGATCTAGTCAGGTTGTTTATTTTTCTTGAGTAGTCTTTGACAGTCTGTATCATTTAAGGTATTTGTCCACTTGGTATAAACAGTTGATTGAATTCATGGACATTGAATTCTTTACTGTATAGTAGTCTATGCTTATCCTAGATAAGAAGATAAAGTTGTCATTCAATGAATTTTATCAAATTAACTAGAGGTATTGAAATTATGTTACCAAGTATTCCTGAATTAATAGCAATTTAAGTCCTAAATAGTAAATAAGGAACTCGGATTTGGCTCATGGTATTTGAAACATAAAGATTAGGTGTATTTAGTTTGAATAAATAACCTTAGGAAAAAATTCTTAAAAATCTTGGAAAATAACAGGTTTTGGAGAAGGTTGTTAAACACAGGTCAGTTTCCTACCAGACAAAAAGGCTTGTTTATAATTAATCTGATGGTGATGAAAAGGTTTTTAATTAGATTTCCAACACAGAATGGAAAAGGATAGGCTTGGGGTCTGAAGCACAGAAGAGTTCAGCCATCTGCTGCCAACTAGCTCTTGCCAACCTGTGATTTGCAAGTTAAATCATGCCAGCTGATGACATATGGCACTACTTTCTTCTTTAAATATCTTACTCCAAATGAGTTTACTGCACAACCACTTGGCTCGATACTAAATGCTCTCAGATGCTGAGGTTGGATTTTCAGAAGTCACAGCAGTTGCCATAATTTTCCTTAGTAAACAAATCTAAGAAAGGAACAAAGATCTAAGTTGCTGGTTCATGTATTGTTTTGTGAAGTGATTGTAAGTTTGAAAAACTTGACCTCTGAGATGTTCACATTTGCAATTGGCAAACTTAAAATTTTCTACACAGTTTTAGATAATGAGGTAGAGAAGCCAATGGTCACCTCCCCAGGTTTGATCCATGTCTGAGGAAAGATGACTGGTGGTCTAGAGAAAAGAAGTCAAGACCTATTTGAATTCATTGCTTTATCTCAAGCAAGATGTGTCTATCACCTAGCAAAAGAGTTAAGACTTATAGTGCAGAAGCTCTCAAAAATTTAAACCATTGACACCTTGCAAAAACAACATACTCTTATTCTCAGCAACCCAGAGTTGAAAAATTCTGGTTCTCTCAAGATTTCAGGCTGTTAACCGCTACAGTTTTGCCCTCAGATGTGCTGACACAATCTATCTTGAATTAGGGCCACAACCTTTTTCCTGACCCATTATTCACTGGGCATCCAGAAAAATCTCCATGAACTGTCTTCACATGACCTAACTAAACAAACTTACTTGTGCAAATAACTATAATTGTGTGTGAATATATTTTGACAAGACACTGGCCTATATATCATTAAAATAACTCATGGATATAAATTGGTTTTGTTGTAAAGCAGTTGAACATTAACTTCCCGAAGGAAGGCCAAAAACATGGACATGTGAGTTCTTGACAGAGAATGTGAGGGTCCTCAGCCAATCATACCACAAATTCCTCTACCTGTAATCCTCTTGGTCACCTGGAAGTCATGAACTTGAAGCTGTTAGAATGTAATGATGGAGCCCATGGGTCATATTTTTTGTCCCTGCTGTTTGTAGTGCCTATCCATCCATAAGTTTATAACCATGACTATCTAACTTATAGCTACCAGTAAGTTTTCTTTTTTTAAATTTAGTATTGTTCAGTAACAGTTGTCTTGCCGTTTTCCCCATTGCTCTCCCTTGCCCTTTCCCCTCCATTGTCCATGCCCGTGAGTCCTCTACTTGTGTTCCTTGACTGACCGTTCCCCTTCTTGCCACTGTTATCCCCCTCCACCCTCCCCTCTGGTCACTCACTGTCAGTTTATTCTTTATTTCCAACTCTCTGGTTCTATTTTGCTTGCTTGTTTGGTTTGTTGATTAGGTTCCAGTTAAAGGTGAGATCATATGGTGTTTGTCTTTCACCACCTGACTTATTTCACTTAGCATAATGCTCTCCAGTTCCATCCATGCTGTCATGAAGGGTAGCAGCTCCTTCTTTCTTTCTGTTGCATAGTATTCCATTGTGTAAATATACCACAGTTTTTTTATCCACTCATTTACTGTTGGGCACTTAGGCTGTTTCCAGCACTTGGCTATTGTAAATTGTGCTGCTATGAACATTGGGGTGCATAGGTTCTTTTGAATTGGTGATGCAGGACTCTTAGTTTTCTTTGGATAAGACTCGATCTCCTGACTTACTTGCAACATTTTCTCAAATTCTCACTGAGGACTATATCATTACAAAATCAAATTTTAGCCCCCTTTCTTTTTACCATATTCATCTGAAATACAGCAAAGAATTGATGGCTTTCCTAAACAAGGCAACATATCTTAAACATTCCATTACTATTTGTCACTGTGATCACAAGAGATTGAAAAGTCCTTCAATTTCTGCTTAAACCACCATTTGATAACTATTCCTCCTAAACTCAGAGCAGTTCTGGAAGTGCACTGAATTTAATGGCCCACAAAAGGATGTGACTCAGGCGGGACCAGGAGAGTGTCTATCTTGACTTACCTAAGGAAGGCTAATTAGAATCCCCTTCAAGGGTTGAAAAGGCTGCCAGAGAAAAGATGCTTTCTGTGAGATCATAATCTTTAAGGACCAGCTAGGTCTGGAGCTTCCAGGAGCCCTCTTTTCAGTACGTGGGGACACCCTGAGAACAAAGCCAAGAAGAAACAAGCACAGCATGATTTAGAGTTGTGCCCTCTAAAAATGTTGCCACCAAACACATGTGGCGTTTCCTTGGTTTCTAATAGCCACACTTCAAATGCTCCATAGTCACACAGGCTATCACATTGAACAGTTCAGAAACAGAACATTTCTTTTAACACAAGCATTTTATCAGACAGCATGATCTAGATGAAGAAAGAGTCCTAATTCCACCCTTTATATCTTTGCATCCAGCCTTATCTAAAGCTGAATCCACATTAAATTCCACTTTGATTTAAGCCAAAAATAATGAAATCTTGTTTAAGTTATATTTCTGACCTTTGAAAAAATTATGGGCAGAAACTGGACCTCAGGCCTATTTCCCAGAAGCAGAGTCAAAAAAGAGACAATCTTCTCACATTTTTCTAATTTCTTCCCATGACTTTTCTTGACAAAACTCAGCCTCACCCTCTCCTTCACAAAAAGAAAACAAAAACAAAAACTTTCCTTCTCCTTGGAAGGAGATTTAGAGGTAGGAGTTTGGGAGATGTTACTGAAAAACCAGTCTCTACACTTCAAAAATAAACAAAGCTAGACATTAGTTAGAACTAATAATAAGGAAAAGAGCTGAGTTCCATTCTGATTTGCAGAGGTGAGTGGGGGTTTTAAAAAGAGAATAAGGTGTGAGGAAGGGCTGTAAGCAGGGACTCTACAAGGGACAGGTTAGTGTAAACATGACTAGACCAGCCAGCTGCCTGTGAGCTGGGAGATTACTGAAGTTATCCTTTCAGGGAGACAGGAAGACAGAGTCCCCAGCCTTCTTCAGGATTACATCTCACAGGAATGGCTTTCAGATCCTCGAGAAAAACACTTCTGACTTAGAGGAGACTCATCTACATCTTAATTCATTAGAGAAAGGATTCACAATTGTAAGTTTTTTTAGTAAATGGTCTAAGAAAGTGAGATCAGGTGTGGGCTAAACCAACAGTATATTCTTCTGACAGCTCTAGGCTTTCCCAGACAGGGAGTTAAAGGGGACTTGGTTGTCCCCAAAACACCAGGCCTTACGCTGCTAGAAGCCATGTTAAATTAAAGCTTGGCCAAGCTTTTTAGCTCAGAGATTTGAATGGAGTGTGTGTGCCAAGAGTTCTTTGCAGTTTTCACTACCCAGATTTTTCTAGAATGAATAACCAAGAGTAAATTATGTAATTTAATCCACAAGGCAACATTCTGATGTGGATATCATTATTCCCATTTTACAGGTAAGGGAACCAAAGCTCAGAGGGCTTAAATCACTTGTCCATTCACATACCAATAAATTAAAAATCACATTAGAACCCAGCTTTCTCTGAGAAAAGATTGTGTTTTTCCTCACATCACCTATAACTTTGTCTCCCTACAGATGTCCCTAATTTTTCATGCATGTTTCTGTAACTAGTTTTCACAAAAATACTCTTGCCTTTAAATGACAAAGCCCACAAGATGTTAGTAAGAAAAAAGAAACCTCACGAAATGTCAGAAACTTGTGATTAACAAGCAGCAGGTGTACAAACTGAAAGTGTACGACTCACATCCATTGTCATCTCAGCAAATGGCTTGGTCCCAAACTTGCTGAAGGGGGAAATTTGATTATCTTTGCTTCCCCAGAAGACTGATAAATCGAATTCACAATGCTCTTGTTCCAGATACAGCCCGAATCTTCCATAGGATTTTAATCAGCAGCAGCATTATGTAGCATATGGGAGCTATTTGGCTGAAAGGAGACTCCAACTGTCACAAGTACATCCACCCGACGTGAAAGGAAAATAATGTTACAGAATAATGGGGCTTTCTTATCCATAGAGCAGCTCCCCTCTGAGAAACTCCAAGGTTTACAATCCCATATCCTCACAACATCCTCTTAGGTGGGTCAGAGAACTGCTTGACTACGTTCCTAGATGCTTACTGGCTGCTTCTGCCAACATTTTAACCTCTTTTATAGCTCTTTCTCTATTTCCATCTATAAGTCCTACGTATTCTCAGCTTTCTGTATCTTCTCTGTGGTTTAATGAATAACTTTTACTCATCCTTCCCCATTTACACTTCTCTATCCTTTACTCTTCTTTCTCTGTACTAAGTTTCTTCCTTCCCTACCCTTTTTACAAAAAGCCTAGATGGGAAATCAGGATTTATATAAAAATCAAGTCTACAGCTCAATTCTATTACCCTATTGCTCCATATTGATGGTCAGATGTAGAGATCACTTCACTTATCCATTCCTATATAGTCACCAAAAGTTAGTGACACTTGTTTCAGGATTCAAAGATGAGTAATACATTGCCTTTTCTTTCAAGCATAGAAGAAAAATATAAAGAGCTAATGGCAATGCAATGATGTGAGCATCATAATCTTACTGAGCTGTTGAAGTACAGGAAAAACAAAGAAGGTTAGAGGTGAGTGGTCTGTGGTGGCTGGATCCTAGAACTTTCAGGCCTGGTTCTAGAGCCAGACTCAGGAATCAAACATAAGACTTTCATTCCCCTTTTCTTTCTCTCTAGACCTTTCTCACATGTCTCAACCACCACATGCTCAGAAAGGTTCGGAAGTATATTATGAGAGATTGCTAAGCACTCTTAAACATACTTAAGAATGGCATTGACCAAGCTCACCTCAGAGTGCCTGAGTCAGCTTTTTATTTTAAGTAACTAAGGAGTGAAAGCTAAAGCTTTTAGCATATATTTTTTTTCTTATTGCAGGAAATATGAAGAATGAACCACGGGTGCTATTAGGAAGCAAAACAAGATTTTAAAATAAAGTGTCAAGAGCCATGCTTCCCATCCCTGTATTTTGTCCAAAATGTTAAATCCAAAGTGGCGAGCTAGCAAAGGTCAGTTTTCTGGTCCCAGGTAACAGACTGACTTTATCAGATGACAGAGAGAAGGATGACTGAAAAGACAAATGGCCATGAGTGACACACTCCTGTGAGTGCTGAACCATGTCAGGAAATGTGATTTCCTTCCCCTGACTCTACTAGACCTAGCTAACTGACTCCAAAACTCAACTGCCAAAAGTTATAGGAGGTGCTTTCTGTACCATGGTATTGCCATCGAAGCACTCAAGCCGGGAAAATGAAAGCCTAAAGTAATGGGTGCTTACAAAAGAAAATCTATATTGATTCTCTACAAGGATGGAAATTCATTAAAAGAGAATTCTTTCTTCAGAATCAATATTGGAAAAAAAACCAACAAACAAACAAGAAAAAAAACCTCCATTAGCAACAAACTGTAGGAACAATCAGGCAGAAGAACAATTCTGGGAGTCTCAGATAAGGCCTGATAATGAGACTCTAATCACCTGGGATTCTGAGAGGAGTCACAGTGAGAGGTTTTATACTGAGCACAATGTTAGGTAGTGATAGGGTCAAGGTAGGATTGTAATATAATCTATTAAGTTTGTTTAATTGAAGATATAATCTTTTGTCTTCATATAATCTTATTTCTTCATTTTGTACCTGGGACAAATGATGCCAAATAAATGTTTGTAGCATACATGAATGAGTAAATAAATAGATACTGTTATCAAATACTCCAAAGCAAGATTAAAAACTACTTGCTTAAAAAATTATATATAAAAAAAAAAAAAAAAGACAGGTCCTTGACTTATGATGGTAGTACTTTGTGGTTCAAAAATGATGTGCATTCAGTGGAAACCTTACTTCAGATTTTGGATTTTGATCTTTTCTTGGGCGAGCGACATGCAGTATGATACTCTCTCGTGATGGCAGTGAGCTGCAGCAGCAGTGAGCTCCAGCTCCCAGCCAGGCACACAGTTATGAGGGCAAACAACAGATACTCTGTAGTATACTGCAGTGCCAGAGTTTTGTGGATATTGTGTTTTGTGTTTACATATTTCCATCACATCTACAAAATGCCCAGCACTACCTCCCGCTCTGGCTAGAAGAAGAGAGAGGCAATTACTCTTGAGATGAAACTCAAGATAAGTATCCCACTGTAGGCTAATGTAACTATTCTGAGCACATTTAATGTAGGCTATGCTAAGCTATGGCATCCAGTAGGTTTGGTGTATTGATTGCATTTTTGACTTAATGATATTTATTATCAATCTATGATGGTTTTATCTATCAAAAACCATACGCAAGGGACTAATGAAAAAGTTATTCACAAAAAGTCCTAAATCCACACATTAAACTCCCGACAACTTTGTTAATCTTGATTTGCACAGACAACACTGCTATTGCAAACCTGATAGATATTAGGGTAACTGGCTAACTGTTTAACAAGGAACCCCCCCAAAAGCCCTACTCTCTTTACACAATGGGATGTTCTTTTTTGCTGCCACAGGAGTCCAATGGCAGAAGTGGGATCTGGGGACAAAGAGCTCTGGACCATGAAGTTATTCAGGAACCCTAATCTCTTTTATCTATATTGGTTCTTCCATCTACTATTACCTCAAACCTCTCCTCTGGATCTCCTACATTCAGCCAGCAAATGGTGGAAGACAGAAAGCCTGTGGCCAGTTGGTGTAGGAGGTTTTGTGGTCCAGGCATGAAGACAGGGACATTGCCTCTGCCCACATTCCACTGGCCAGAACTCAGTATTTGACTCTAAGGTAGAAGGGCTGGAGAGTTTCGTTTTCATAAACAAATAACAGGCACTGTCAGTTTTTAAGCAAAGAAATGACCAAGATGATAGTAGGGAATTGTATTAGCCATGCTAAATAAATTAGCAAGATTATACACTACAGACAGGGAGACCTGTTAAGAAGCAATTGCAGAAAAAAAACAAACATGGCATCTGCCATGAGGAGCTTGTTTTCTGATCACAATGGATTTGTTGAATCTTTTCAGAGGTTTCTCAATGGTTCCATCCCTGGAACACCAGTGCATGCAGGAATCTATGAACAAGAAGCTTCCAGGCATAACAGCAAAGATTGGAGAGCAAAAAAAAAAAAATCAAAAACTAAGGTTCTAAGCATTGGGGAGAGGTGCAAGTGAGAAGGATACTCAAATTCTCCCCAAAATGCAGGCTCAATACTGAGGAATTTATATCAACAATGAGGATGTTGAACCAAGGGCTGAACAAATCACCAGATACAAAGAGTTTGTAGCCAAGTCATTGAACCTCAAGAACATGAAGTTTGCTTGACATAGGAGACATCATCTGAATATCAAAATAGTATGATGGAGAAAAAAGAATTTCAGAAGTGGGACTTTATTCATATGATTAGATGGTGTATTATATAAAAGACATCCCAACTACCCTGAAATTATTCCATAGTCTCTTAGCTGTGATGGCCAAGTTTCTTATTATTCTTCTGTCAGGAACCAGTTGCTGGGACAAACTATGATGACCTCTTGCAGCATGTCAGACCGACCAGTCTCACTCAGATGCTGGACAAGTTGGGCAGTTAGTATGAGGGCTATGACCGCTGTCCACCAGGGGCATATCTGACGGTGTTATGAAAATGGAAACCTGCTTTGGCATTTTTTGACAGAAACCTGCAACTTTAATACAAAAGCATCACCTGATCTCAAAGCAGAAATTGTGAAAGATCTGCAAGATCCTAAATTAGTGTAAAAAAAAAGACAGAATGTTTCCTTTTACTAATAGTCTAAGTTTCATAGTGGTTGAGGCATAAATATTAATCATGAGAGTATATTAGAATTTTCATTTTAAACAATGTTGATTATTTATTTTTATGTTAAAATTAGAAATACATCTCATAATATAAATAGAGCACTGCCTCTTATATGTAAAATGTAGAACATGCCGAGCATTCCTGGACTTCCACAAACAATCATATATGATATTGCTGGTCTTTCCTCACCCCTTCTCCAGGGAAAGAGACCACACCAGGCCAAACACCACATAAGCTGGAAAACGAGACAACTAGTTTCACTGGCTTATTGACCATAAAATTCTTTCCATTTGTTGATTGTACTGGAATTTTCTAGAACATCAGTAAAGTGTGTGCTATGGATTCTTTAAATACTAGTAAAGTATATGCTTATGGACATGTTGGACACTAAGAAAGTGCTCATTTCCCCGCTTTTGCGAAGAAGCATTTGTCCTGTAAATTCTCCTACTGTAGTGTTGTCTATCTTATTTTTATTCATTACTAAAAGTAAGC
Source organism: Anoura caudifer (assembly GCA_004027475.1). Taxonomy (NCBI): domain Eukaryota; kingdom Metazoa; phylum Chordata; class Mammalia; order Chiroptera; family Phyllostomidae; genus Anoura; species Anoura caudifer. Next base: position 246,626 of record PVKU01001494.1, on the reverse strand, counting down.
ACTTTTGAGATTACAATTTTTTAAAAAGGTATTATACTAATATGGGCAAAAAATCAAAAAAGAGGCCCAGACCAACATATTAGAAACAAAACGACAAAAAAACGACAAATATGCAAGATATACCGACTGAGCAGAAAAGTACAAAATGATAGTCTTGGGATTTATGCACATATATTTAAATTCAACTTGTCTTTTACATAATTGATACATGTTTGTTGGTTTGGTGTATTTCTCCCCCACTGGGATTAGGAAGATAAACAAAGATTTGAATATGAAGAAGAGTGAATGAAGTGTGGAATCTGTGGGAAGTGAGGGAAATCTGATGAGGAATCAAGGAAAACAAACAAACAAATGGAATGTTTTGGGATACTGAAGGTTTCAAATAATGTGTGACAGGAAATTGTGTCAAAAGTAAAAAAATTACACCCAGAACTTCGCCCCATATTTATTGTGTTGCTATTCACCATAACTTGTCAAACATTCAGATGCAAATAAAATGCTTGAATAAACCATTCCATTTTAACTGTGGCAACTGGCTTACAGCACACATTTTGGAGGGATTCTGTAAAGATGCTATTTTTACTGCTTTGAAGAGAAAAATTTTACCTGGGGAGGATAACTGGTATCCAATTAATCAGATTTATCTAATGGAAATTAATTTTAATCACATTGCTGGTATGCATTGTAGGAATTGACTAAAGCTCAGTAAGTTTAAAATACGCAATGGCCCTGGCTGGCATAGTGGTTTGAGCATAGGCCTGCAAACCAAAGGGTCGCAGGTTCGATTCCCAGTCAGGGCACATGCCTGGGTTGCAGGCCAGGTCCCCAGTGGGTGGTGCACAAGAGGCAACCACACATTGATGTCTCTCTCCCACTCTTTCTCCTTCCCCTTTCTCTAAAAATAAAAAAATAAAATACACAATGTAAAGCCCATTACTTAGACAAAAAAAAAGGGGGGGTGCCATTAATCACTGGGAAGCAAATGTGTACTTTTTAAAGCCTTCCTGCAGTCTCTCCACAGTTTGTGAGAGATGTGGACACAGCAGCAGCGGGGCTGAGCACCCAGCAATCCCTTAGCAATAGTGACAGCCCAAGTGAGGAACCGGGTGTGAATAGGTCTTTCAGCCTCCTCACACACACCAGCCTCTCCACTTGAGTCGCCCCTGGGACCATTCCTAGGGAATTCCAAGGTGTTCTCCCTGTAGAGTACTAATCAAGGTGAAAAAAGAAAGGATGCTTCTTTTCTTTGGGCCTTCTACACATTTAATTCTTTTCATAGGAAGAAACAAATTTACATCTATCCTTCAATTGTTCAATACAAAATGTGTAGAGATACTTTCAGGCATCTATGTCATCTCTAGGCAACAGGAATATTTTTAATAAAGTTGCCATTAGTTGTTCAACAATCATGCAATAATCTACACACATACGTCCTCTAGCAAAATGAATGCCTTTATTATACATATGCATGAAGTAGAATTTGAAATGTTTAAGCACACACATTTAATATACTCCCAAATAGTGTAATAGATTTAGAGTGAAAAATGGAGAAGGTTCTCTAAAAAGGAATATGCCATTGCCACCAAATAATAGAGCGCCAAAGAATATTTGAGCCACTGCGAACCAAGCAGTCTCCACTTAATCCCTTCACAACCAAATGAGGTAAGTACTAACACTATTCTCAGTCAACAGATGAGGAAATGAAAACATAAAGTGATAAAGTGACTTACTGCAGGACACACACTTTGAAAGTGGAAGAGTCAGTGCAGGGCTGGACTAGATACAATGTCTGCCCTTGTAACCACTTGACTGTGTCTTGGACCAAAAGCAGAGATTATTCCACCATAAGAAGCGCCTGCATGGTTTGTGCTTGGGTGGCAGGGCACAGGCAAGAAGAGGAGCACAAGGGATGAGGCAGGAGTGGTAAGCAGAGATAAGTCTGTGGACCAACTTGGACTACTAGAAACAAAGCAACTATCGTTGATGATTCCAATAAAAAATGGTGACAGTCGTAAGGTTCTGGATTAGATGATATATGCAAAAAGGTAATGATAAATCAGTTGGAGCCTCAACTAATTGCATCTATTTTCTGTCTTTTGAAAAATAATTCCTGCTCAATACCCCTACATTGACAGAGACTGGAAAATAAGAAACATTTGTTTCATTGTAATTAACATCAGTCCTCCTTCCTGAGTTGCTGCTCAGTTGCCAAAGTATTGTATCTAGACTCTGTTTCCAGAAGCTTCTGCCAAGTATTATCCTCACATTTGTAGTTTCCTCAGTAAAATTCTCTGTTACAGTTTCCGGGGTACAGACTGTTCTATATCAGCACATGTTTCTATAAGACCAGTTGGCTCATATTTTCCCTTGATAAACAAAAACAAATCTCATAACCTGACATACACAGTTAAATCTCTCTGGCACTATTACTCATAGTACAGCTGCAATCACTCATACACTTTATAACTGTTAATGAAGTAACTAATTTTTATTTCATAAAACTAGAACTGTCATCTGGCATATTAAAATTTATAAATGCACATGATGCACACATCCTTTTTATACACTCTTAAAGTGGATAAGTGGATGGATAAGTAATACATACATATATGTGTGTGTATATGTATGTGTACATACATATACACACACACACATACATAATATAACACAAAGTACCTCATCTTGGACTCTCTAGGAAGCAGATCCAGATATGAAAATCAGCATAATGGTCGATAAGCAGAGAGTGGTTTTAGGATAAAGACCTGTGGAAGGAAGCAAAGGGAAGTAGTTTGAGTAGGGGAAGTAGAGGTGAGATTCAGGTCCCATGAAGGCCCCAGGTGACCACATGTCTCAGGACTGAGATGGCCATTGGGAGTTGTCCCAAGTTGACACAAAGGATCTTCATATGCCAAAATGTGATTAGTCATTGGATGTAGATCCCCATGGAAGATGTGACCATGGGCAAGTTAGGCTCCTTTAAGTGAGGAGCTCTTCTAAATGGACCAAGAGTCTTCTTTTAGGAGCACTTTCAGCTCCTGAATGAATAAACATTAAATCCTAAAGAAATATCTTTGTGACGTATCAAGGTATTCATCAAACAAAAGCACAGCAACTCTAATATGCTAAAATAAAAAAAGTGGGTATATATAACATATGAAGAGGGACCAAACAAAAAATGGAATAATCTTCTGGAGGGGGGACCTCTTGTAGTTCAGGCTTCCCCCACTAGATGAGTGTTCTAGAAACCCATCTGTTTCAGTGTACCAGCTGGCGTTGTTGTGAGAGGCTGCATTTGGCTTCAGTGAAACTTTTTGAAGACTCTTTCAAGTGTTTGCCCATTTCATGATGGGTGATTGATGTGCACACCTGCCCACGCTGCACTGAGTGTTCAGCCATTTTTGACCAAAAATAGTCTGACTCCCATGTCCCATCATCCCTATTCACCTGATCTCACCACAAGTGACTTTTTTTTGTTTGTTTCCTTGGATGAAAAAAGTCCCAAAAAGGGAACATTTTACCAATATAGAAGAAATTAAACAAACAGAAACAGCAGAAGCACTAAAATACATCAAAATTGAACTTCTGGTCAAGACAGTGGCATAAGCAGATATGGCTCATCTCTTCACGCAACCATATCAAAATTACAAATAAACTATAGAACAATCATCACTCAGAAACCTCAGAAATTGAATTGAAGTCTAACAATTATAGAATTAAAGAAACCACAACCATCCAAACTGGTAAAAGGGGCAGCCAAATACAGAATGGGCTGGTCCCACACCCACATGTGGTAGATAAAAATTTGGGAGGGAAATACTGGGAGTGAAGAATTCCAGCCCCACACAGGGACCCTAGCCCAGGGTTCCAGTGCCAGGAAGATAAGTCCCCACAAATTCTGACAGCAAAAAAACAGCAGGGATTGAGTCAGTGGAAGAAACTGTTGGAGCCCTCTTAAAGAACTCACACACGGATTCACCTACTCAGACTCACTCCCTCTGAGCTATAGCACCAGGGCAGCAGCTTGAAAGGAAATACTGGCATACTAGGAGAAACTGCAGTGTCTGGCATCAAGGTGAATAGAGGATATACCCGTACTAAATCCTCCCCCAATTGAGTCACAGAGCTAGCAATCTGGTACCATGTCTGAGACTCCATCAACAAAGCTAATACTATTTGACCTGCCTTGGAGATCACCAGGGACTCTGGCCCAGCCAACTTATGGGCCCACCCAAACTGCTTTTCCATATTAATGGCTGGTCTTGACTCCTACTCCACAACTTCCTAAATCCTCTCAAATTAATAGTAGCTAGCCACAGTGATCTCCAGGCCTGGCACTAGCAGTGGCCAGCCTAGATTCACATTTTGGCTTTGCCTGGGAATCTCCAAGCCCAGCACAAGTAGCAGCCATCTCAGATTGCTCTTTAGCTCAGGTGGAGTGGCCCCGGGCAAGACATAGGTGGGAGCTGATCTTGGTCTGCACCACCTGGGAAACCACAAGAGCAGCACCCCAGTGGACAGCCACAGACCATGTTAGAGCACCACCACCCTGCCCCTGAACAGCTGATCCCCCAAGGAGGACAGAGGTTGGTGGAAACTGGTCACAGCCAATCTTTGCAACTGATTGGCCTGGGTAAATCTCTCCCATTGATCTGCCAACAGCAACCAAGGCTTAACTACAAGAAAAGGGTTTACTCAGCCCACACAAAGGGCACACCTTGAGTACCCAGCCTGGGTGATAGGGGAAGCTGTGCCACTGGACCCTACAGGATACCTACTATATTAGGCCACACTACCAAGACACAGAGTCAAAGCAGCTCTACCTTACATATAGAAACAAACACAGGGAGGCTGCAAAAATAAGAAGACAAAGAAACATGTTCCAAATGACAGAACAGATCAAAACTCAAAAAAAGAGCAAAACAAAATGGAGATAAGCAATCTATCCAATGCAGAGTTCAAAACCCTTGTTAATAAGGATGCTCAAGGAACTTCGTAGGGACCTAAGCAGCCAAAAAAATATCTACTCAGAAATGAAGGATTCGCTAATTGAAATAAAGAACCATTTACAGGGAAACAATAGCACAGTGGATGAAGCCAAGAGTCAAATCAATGATTTAGAACGTAAGGAAGCAAAAAACAACCAATCAGGACAAGAAGAAGAAAAGAGAATCCAAAGCAATGATGATAGTATAAGCAGCCTCTGGGACAACTCCAAGAGGTCCAACATATGCATCATAAGAGTGCCAGAAGGAGAAGAGAAAGAGCAAGAATTTGGAAATCTATTTGAAAAAAAATACTGAAAGAAAACCTCCCTAATTTAGTGAAGAAAATAGACATGCATGTCCAAGAAACACAGAGAGTCTCAAACAATATGGAAGCAAAGATGTCCATGACAAGACACATCATAATTGAAAATCCAAAGCTTAAATAAAGATAAAGAGACACCTTAAAAGCAAGAAAAAGGAGTTAGTTACCTACAGGGTAGTTCCCACAAGACTGTCTGTTGATTTCTAAAAAAGAAACTATGCAGGCTAGAAGGGACTGGCAAGAAATATTCAAAGGCATGAAAAGCAACCTATGGATATTTTAATGATGTCAATTCTTCCAATCCATGAACATGATATATGTTCCACTTGTTTGTATCTTCCTCTGTTTCTTTCTTCAGTGGTCCATGGTTTTCTGAGTACAGATCTTCTATCTTCTTGGTTAAATTTATTCCTAGGTACTTTATTTTTATTGTTGCTATAGTAAATAGGATTTTTTTCCTTAGTTCATCTTTCTGATAGTTCACTTTTGGTATACAAAAAATGCCATAGATTTCTGAATATTGACTTTGTATTCCACTACTTTGCCCAATTCACTTATTAGGTCAATTAATTTGGGGAGTTTTCTATATGAGCTATCATATCATCTGCAAACAATGACAGTTTCACTTCCTCCTTCCCCATTTGGATGCCTTTTATTTCTTACTCTTGTCTGATCACTTTGGCTAGAACTTTAAATACTACATTGAATAAGAGTGGTGAAGTGGGCACCCTTGTCTTGTTCCTGATCTTAAGGGTAAAGCTTTCAGTTTTTGCCCATCGAGTATGATGTTGGCTGTAGGTTTCTCATATATGGCCTTGATTATGTTGAGAAATGCTCTATTCCCACTTCACTGAGTGTTTTTATCATAAATGTCTTATTAAATGCTTTTCCAGCATCTATTGATATGATCATGTGATTTTTGTCTTTGCTTTTGTTTGTGATGTATTATGTTTACTGATTTGTGAATATTGCACCATCCTTCCATCCTTGGGATGAATCCCACTTGATCATGGTGTATGATCTTTTTAATGTACTGCTGGATCCAGTCTGCTTGTGTTTTGTTGAGGATTTTAGCATCTATGTTCATCAGAGATACTGACCTATAATTTTCTTTCTTTGTTGTGTCTTTACTTGGTTTTAGAATTAGGATAATATGGCCTCATAAAAAGAATATGGAAGTCTTTTGTCTTCTTGAAACTTTTGGAACAGTTTGAGAAGAATAGGAGTTAGTTCTTCTTTGAATGTTTGGTAAAATTTGCCTGTGAAGCCATCTAATGTAGGACTTTTGTGTGCCAGGAGTTTTTTTATTACTACTTTGATTTCACTAGTTATCAGTCTATTCAGGCTTTCTGCCTCTTGATTCAGTTTTGGAAGATTATGTGTTTCTATAAATTTATCCATTTCACCCAGGTTGTCTGATTTCTTGTATGCTATTGTACAGGAGCTGCTGTCTCCTCCTTCAGGATCCATCCCTGGTGTCAGCTGGCGTCCAGTCTAGCTTTAGGCAGCCTGGTTGAGGGTGCAAGCATCCACAGTCTGTGGCTGTCTCCTTCAGGCTCGGCTGGTCTTTGCAGTTCTGCCCTGCTGGCTTTTTATCAGTACAAGGCCCAGGGTGGTTCATCTAATATCCAATAACACCACATGTACCACCTCTACCTACCCCCAGAGGGGGCCTCTGGGACAATCAGGAAGGTGGGATCCTCGGATCACACCCTTGGAAGTTTCTGCTCAACCTTCAGGGAAGATGGTAGATATTCTTTAGGGATTCTCATGTTCCCTCCTCATATTAGTCTTATGTAAACATTAGTAGCTTCTATAAACCAATCAAAATGCAGCTCTTTAATAGGTTTTATATCTAATTTATTTATTTCTCCAAATGTTAGAGAATATTTTTTGAAAAATGAGTATAGGCTTTTCTCAGTTACAGACACATAGATACATCTTGTAACTTTAGTTCTGTACCCTTAGTTATGAATTGAAATAAACACAGAGAACAAAACTTTCAAATCTAGAACTCAAAGAGTTCTTCATCATTCCAGTGGAAGTTGCTATACCCTTGAATAAATAAGCAAACCAATGAACAAAATTTTCTGTCATCTCTCACCCAACTGAACAGGTCTCCACCAAAAGAAGATCATCAAGTAGGCAAGCCATAAAACCTAACTCACAAACATGCTTGGCAAATAACTTATGGATTACATAAAATCCTGTACCAGAAATAAAAACAAAAGCACAGAATCTGGAGCAGGGATATGGGGGGGGGGTGAGAAAAAAAGAGTCAGTGAAAGTTCTAGTGCAACTTAGGATTTGCATCAGGAGTGAAGAAAATATGATATTCTCAGGTGACACAGTTTAATTGATTCTAAAATGTGCATTTATTTCAATATTTTGGTGGAAACTCCAAAGTTATCAAAGCACAATGTTCCAAATTTGAAAACATGAGGTAGGCTTGACAACTAATGGTTGTTGGCACTAATTCAACCCCAACAGGAATCACTGGATTGGGGTATAGTGAAGAAACTTTATTCAGTGCAAAACTGCTCAACAGTGACACAGCAGGGCTGCGAGGCAGTGGTGAGTCCAGTCCCTTCTTCCTCCAGGCAGCTCATCTCAGCCCTGCTTTGCCATGGTTTGTCTCTCTGCTGCTAAGCAGGTCTGCCCCTTTCTGCGCTGGGGAGAGGACTGTGGTGTTTGAACTCCAGGTGGGGAGCTGCAGTGCTCAGTTTTTGGTAGAAATGGCATGTGTGTTTCCAGAACCAGAGGGGAGCTGGCTTGTATAGACAGAAGTCCCCGCCCCTGGTCCCTGATTAGTCTTGTCTTCATGCAAATAAGATTCTAAATTCTCAAGCCTCACAGTTTCCTCGGTCCAAAAGGAAGTGTCCTGATTGGCCAGAATGGAGGTGTTCTGGTTGCTCAGGATTGCATAGCTCCAATTGGATGGGGAAAGCCTCAGTCCTGTTGCCTAAAATAGGATACCAGAACTCCTTTATAAAGGCTGGCTCAGGTGGCAGAATCACACTGCAGCAGAGTTTCAGTGTAGAGGTAAGCATCTCAGTGTAGGCTTCTCTCCTAAGTGTAATATGTGTGAAAGGCCCCTGTGCAGAAATGGCTGCTAGGCTCTGCTTTTCAAAATTTGAGTCCAGTTACCAGCAGCCCTTCTTAGTAGGTGTCTTTTTTCTCAGTGTTCGCAGAATAAACTTGTGAAAAGATTTATTCAGCTCACTGATGAAGGAACTGGGAGGACTATAAAACTCATTCATTAATTCTATTTGTAAAAAAATTGTTAAATGATACCTAAACTCAGATCTCCTAGGAGGGAGCATTACAGTTTTGCAAGGTTCAAACTCAGACAGATTTTTCTTCCCTTGTGACTGTTTTAATGAAAGCTGTCCTGGCTCAGACACCCATTTCTGTCTGCCATGTCCATGCTACGCTAAATCCTGAGTATGCCTCCATCTGTGTTGAGCTGCCTTTCTGACTTATTCAGGTTATCTCCTAGAACATCTATCATTGTTTTTATTAGTATTTTGGTAACAAGTTTTTGTTTTTATTAACTCGATTTTCTCAAAATGCACATTATTCCATCATATTGTGGTGTGTGTGTGTGTGTGTATTCAGAATTCAGTAAATTTCCAAGTATGGGTATAACGTGTTAGAGACTAAGTTTCTCCTCCACCCATTATTTTTCATAAACTAAAAGTAGAAATAAAATGGATGAATTCAACCTCTGATAGGCTGAGGCAAAAACTTATCCTAATTTTCTTGAGAGATCAAGAATCTAAAGCCTCTTTTATCTGGTGTCTACTATGATGGGAATTCACCCAAGCATGTGACTCGTCTTCCCTCCATCAGTCTTATTCTGACATATCAGAGCAATACTTTGACAACTACAGGAAAGCACAAATATTGAAGCAAGAAGCATTTTCAGACTTTTTCCTCTGCTAGTTGTCTAGGGAATTATACTCCAGTAAATAATAAAGCACTCTAAAACCTATTCCGCAAATTTTTCTGATTTAAAGTTTCTGACACAGCATGATGTGGCTGATTGTGCCAATGAATTTTCCCCCTTAAGCCAAGAAAAACTGTACAACAATAATTACCTAATTAAGATTTGCATAATTATGATTACCAAATTCCAAGAAAACTGTTGTAGTAACAGTATAACAATTTATCTGAGGCCAATTAAGCTGTGTTTGCTTTCTGCTATAATTTATTTTAATCTAAAAGAGCACTGAACAGGATATGTCTAGTTGATGATTTAATTAACAGTATATTAAAGAGTTAGAAATTGTTATGAGGCTGAAAACTTTAAATCCCTTTAAGGCTGGAATGAATCTAATCCTTATTCCCTAAAAAGTTTAGGATTTTCACAAGTAAGGCTATCATTTAAAATAAGATCAATATACTACAAAATTTAATGATTCTTGGGGTGTTCATTTAATAACTGAGAAAGGGAAAGAACATGGAAAAATTATTTTAGTGAAACAAAAAGGATTAGTTTAATGTCTTTGAAAGTCATACTGGAAAAGCAGCAACACAAAGTCGAAACTCCATTTGCTTTTTGAAATGGACAGAGCATTCAAGGACATAGAAAATAGGATCAAAGAGAAGGTGTGATATGGATTTCGCTCAGGGTTTTTGATTCGTATATATTTCAAAAATCTCTAAGACTATTCTTGAAGAGAAGGACAAGAGAAAAGGGATGTTAAAATTTTCAGTGTTTCACAGTCCAAAATCAAAGGTACCAACACAATCAGTAAACAAAAAAAAAAAAAACCCAGAGGAATATTGAGCTAGAGTCTTCCAACTATAATGATAAAAATCTGAAAAAAAATTCTTACTCCTTTGCTATGACCCTAGGTTAAAGAATGCATTGGTTTCATAGCTGTCAATATGTGATCACATAATCAATCACTCATTTTATAATAGCTACACACAGCATGAGAAGCTGCCCATATCCACACTTATCCATTTTCAGCTGAAACTTCAGTTCTTCTTCCCAGTACTTCTGGCATGAAATCCAACTTTTCATCTGCCCATTTTTTACATCTTGTTTAATCTATCAGTTGATTCTCTTTTAAGAGATAAATCAACAAAATTCTATTTCCCTTTGACCTCTATGTGCTGATACAGTCGGTTAAAAAACCATCACCAAAATTTCCTATTAAATTCAAGGGAATTGCATTTAGTTCCTTTAGAACCATTAATGTTTAGCATTTCCCGAGGATGATGGGTTCACACAGTTCTACAAACCTGTCATCCATGACATTTTAAAGAGATTTGTCCTGAGCATTTCAAACTATAAAAAAATGATATTTAACTAAAATATCATCAAATGGTGCCTGCTTTAATGTTTTTATCATTTTCTTAACATTTAAGACTTCTCCAAGCATTTATTTTCTATTTAGAAACTAGACAACCACCACTCCAGATCAGTAATCCCTAATATTTTTCACTCCCAACATCTGTTTATATGCACAATAATCATAGACCCAGGTATTTCAGATTTTACAGTTGGGGGGTGGCAGACTAGGGGTTATACACATTTGCTTATACAGGCTAACACTAACTGCACTGCTTTTTCACAACCATTAGAGACAAATATGTGAGAACTGATGTCCTTGATTATTCTGTTGAAAACTAGCAAGTGTTTACTGCCTCTCATAGAAAAATCCCACTCTCATTTCTGCTCGTCTTGATATTTTGACTCAGAATATGTTAGAAATACACAAAACGCACCGGCAATTGGGGATTATTATCTTTGCTGATTCCCCAGGCAGGAACCTCTGTTACAGATGAGTAAACAGTTTTTTAGCAACACAAGTTATTTGCCCCAGATTGGTAATACAGATTTTTGTTAAAACAAAAATGTCTTTTCCTCTATACCACTAAGCTGTTCTTTATTATTTCTATTTTTCTAAAGACCCCTGGGTATCCTGGATTCCTTTTCTACAATTCCTTAATCTTACTTACATGTACTTAATGTTAACCTTGACTTTCTGAAACTTGAACAACTCTGGCTTGAGTATAAGATTTTAAGATTGGCTAATCTTCATCTACACTGGAGTAATATTATTCAAAACACTTTTCAACGTATATGAAGCATTTTTAAATGACCAAATATTAAAAGATTTCATTTTAAATTATGTGGTCCAAAGCCATTAACTCACACCACTTTTTGCCTTTTTATGTTTACAATGAAAGGTTTTCTTCCCAAGGGAGGTTCTGAGTATCATGGTAGCTCTTTTCCTGAGGCAATCTCTTTTTTGTCAGGACCCTTGAATTGCTTTCTTGCCTCAAGGAAGCAATCTTCCTCTATGATAAAAAAAAGTAAATAAAAAATAAAAATAAATAAATCTGTGATTAGATAAAGAAAGTGAATAAATCATTTGCAAAACATTTAGGCAGTTTCAGGAATGATTGTTGTTTATAAACAATCTTTATAATGGAGCATATTCCTTGAAGTTTCTTGTTTTGAGTTAAGAACTTAATACCTTTTGTTCTAAACTCCAAATCAAGGAAATGGGGCACCAAAGAATACAAAGTTTTGCAGTTTGGCAGTTTTAAATATGGACTATTTCCAGGCAATTTACAATTCTTGTATTTAGCTCATAAAATTTAAAAGCCCAATTTAAGATTTGTTAAGCTTATAGAGAGAAGGATACTATTGAGAAGATGAAAAAATCTGAACCTAAGCCTTTGTAATTGTCATCATTAAGGAATCAATGGTATTTTTTAATGGCCCTAATCTTATGGAATTTAGATTAAGTTCAGCAGTTGTTTCATGCCCACTTTACAGGTAGTTACAATGACATAGTCAAGTAATCCAAAACAATGTGTGCCAAATCTGAAAACAGTATGAGATTTTGTTTGATTACTTAACCAATTTTATTATAGTAAAGATCCTTGATAAAGGCAGCAAGCCTTTATAAATAAAAAATATCAAACATATCAATCCCTCAATATGTTTGACATTTTAAGAGATAAAATGTTAGTTCAAACACATCACTGGTGGACATTAAAGATTATCTTGTTTCTTTTTCTCTTTCACTCTTGTTAAGAAAACATGAGATCTTTATTCTGAAATATGTTTCTATTTTTCAAAGGAAATTAAATTTGCAATCCTTCGTACCAATTAGCATTCATAAAATATTATAATCTCTTATTTCTTCTTTCATCTGATAATTAATGAACACCTATTACATACACTCTCACCTGTCCTCACAGTATTTATAGTCTAGTATGGGTAGGCGATTATAAAAGGGTATGAGATCATTTAAAACAAGTACATAAAGTGATATCAGAGCCTTTAAAAGGATACCTTTAACCTGAATTCAGAAGCATAAAAGGTTTCCTAGAGGAACTGGAAATTTGAAAAAAAAATATCAGTTACCCAGGTGACACGTGAGAAATATATCTCCTAGGTAGAAGAAACAGCATTAAACATCATGCGGGAGGTTCAGGAGGAGAGTTTAATGATAGAAATAAAAATAGAAACACAGAGAGAGGTTGATTAGAGCATCTGAGAAAGTAAAAAAAAATAAAATAAAATGATAGATAAATTAGAGAGGAAGCCAATGGCCTTAATATATATAGGAGCTTTCACACCAAGTTGAGCAAGGTTTTGCCTTTATCCCAAATATCAGTGAAAAGTCATTAGAGGACTTTAAATACAAATATGACAAGATTAGATGTGTGGTTTGTAAGTGAGGACTATGCCTGCTTGTGTGATGATTAGCCTGGCTGCATGTGGAGAATAAACTAGAAGGAAACAATCTTGGTTATAAGACCATTTTTAAGTCTATTCCCAAAATCTAAGTCATGCCCTAAACAGTCAGTTGGAGTAGCGCTGGGGAATGTCCCCCACCGGCCAAGATGGTGGCAGAGGGAGGTTCTTACACTGAGCCCAGAAAGCTAGAAACCTGAATGGATATGGTCCCAGCGTGCCAAAAGCAAGCGAGATAATTGGATAGAAAAAAAAGTCTTTCACCCTTCAGGTATCAGATTGGGGTGGGACCAGAGGAACAGGCACATAGATCATAGAAATCGAAATGGCGCAGGCAAGGTGCTGGACCAAAGAGGCCTGTCAATCTAACCTGGGAAGGAGGGATTGGTTGGGAGGTGGACCTGAAGCATGCAAAAGTTTGAGAAGTTGATTGGTCATTATGAAAAAGACAAATACCATATGATTTCACCTTTAACAGGAACCTAAACAACAAACAAACAAACAAGCAAAATATAACCAAAGACACTGAAATAGAGAACAGGCTGACAATGACCAGAGGGGAGGAGAGAATTTCAGGAGGAAAGGGGAAGGGTTTACAGGAACAAGTATAAAGGACACATGGACAAAAACTAGGGGGGGGTGGAAATGGGAGGGAGGTGGGGACGGATGGGGCGGTGGGCTGGGATGGTAGTAAAAGACAGAAAACTGTACAAGAACAACAATTAAAATATATATATATATATATTTTTTTTTTAAAGAAAAAGCACCTGGTTCATCCCAGTCCAAGCTAATGTAATGTCGGGGGAACAAAGACACTATCTCTTGCCCACCAGGTGGTGTTCTCACCACATGTTTGCATGCTGTCTTGGGAGCACCAGACCATAGCAGCCATACGGCCAATGGCCATGTGGGCTCCACAGGCAGGCTCCAGGAGGAAGCCTGAAATGGACAGCAACTAGGAATAAACTAAGCTACCTTGTTGGGTCCCTAGACTGCTTAGCAGCTGCCTGCAGGTTCCAAAGGACTATACTTTAAAATGAAGCAGGAACTCAGACACTGGTTTTTATCTTGGCCTTGCTGAGAACATGGTTGGAGTTTTTCCATGGCAGAAAGAGGAGATGGACTTTATTTAGGGAGTCTACTATTCCACCAGGGAATGTAGCACCTGAATAAAACCTCTTTCCTTTCGTACCGGCATCTGCCTCATGAGTTTGGCTTTTGTGGCGACAGGCAGCTGAACCCCCATTTTTGTTCAGTTACATAAGGAAAACATGAAGTCATCTAGATTGGGGAGTGGCTGTACAGAGAGAGAGATGTTTATAGAGAAGTTCTCTTATGTGATTTGTGGATTCACTGACTTGGGGAGTGAGGGAGATGGAAGAATCAAGAGTAATTTCTCTCTGGTTTAGGTGAAGGACACATGAAGGTGGCACTAACTGAGGGTACAAAATGGTGCACCTTTGATAGTGCAGATGAGATTTTAGTTTTGGATATGCTGTATATGAGATATCTTTGCATTATTGGTGTGAATGTTCAATATTAGAATCAGGAATATAATAGAAATTTTTAGGATTCGTGTAGAGAATAGTCTCAATCATCTAGGAGGATAAAAGGGCTAAGAAGAGAACTTGAGAAGCCCCAATAATTAAGAGAAGTGGAATAAAAACCTAAAAAGGAAATTGAGGAGAAATCAGCAGATACTTAAGAAATATAAAACAAAGCAGTGGAGTATCATGGAATTCTAAGAAACTGATGTCACACTTGGGAGGCATAATGATGGCCCCCTAGAAATATCCAGGTACTAATTATCAGAAACTACAAATATTATACCCTACGTGGCAAAAGGAGCCTCGCACATATGATTAAATTAAGGACCCTGAGATAGGAGATTTTACTAGATTATTATCTGAGTAAGCCAAAAGCACTTACAAGGGTTCTCAGGAGAGAGAAGTAGAAGGGTCAAAGTCAGAAGAGAATCAAGGATGGAAACAAGTGACAGAGAGATGAGCCGAGGAATACCAATGACCTGTAGAAGCCAGAAAATACCAGGAAATGGATTTCCCCTTGAAAAAGGAATGAAGTCCTGCCAATGCATTTCAGACTTCTGACCTCCAGGACTGTAAGATAGTAAATTTATGTTGCTTTTAGGTACTAATTTTGCAGTAATTTGTTAAATCAACAATGGCAAATGCACTACATTATGTAAGAGCTGAATTTAGCAATATAGAACTCAATGGTGACATTTGAAAGGGAAGTATTCTTTAGAGGAAAAGTTGTGGGATTGCAGTGTTTTGAGTGATTTAAAAGAGTAAATGACTTTTTTGGATCTTTTATTACATCTCTGCCCTTAGTGTTTCAGATTGATGGCTTCTTCAGCTCCAAGTCCAATGAGGCAAAAAGAAAACCCCAAGGAATTCACCACTGTATCATTTCCTGGGTCTCAAGATCCCTAGCTGGTCTGCCTTTCTCTTTCCACCTTTCAGAATGTTTTTGTGTTTGCTTTATGTATAATGTTCAGGGCTTTTAGTTGTACTTAGCAGAAGGAATAAGGGAAAATATCCCAAATTTATTTTTTAAGTTTACATTTTAACTTCTTGCTCATTTGAGTTTTCCACAATTTTTCCATTGTGTTAGGGTAGGCAGCTCATTATTAACAAAGAAAGAAAGTAAATGGAGCTAGACATATAATAAAGCCAGATTAACTAGGAAGGGGAAGCTTCAAAGTCACTCTGGGCAAAGTCACTCTGTTCACTCAAGTGGACAGAAAAGACCAACTTTCCAATATCCCCAGGGAACACCGGCCCCTTCCCACGGATTACCAAGGGGAGGGAGAGTCAGTAAAGGAGAATTCCTTTGTTAGGTACATGCACAGGAGAAACCAAGATGGCAAATATAAAGGTGAAGTGTCTAGCCTGGGAAAATATGAGGAAAGGATTAGATAGGATAAGAACACAAAATCCCTGGAAGATTCAGGAAAGGGATTGGAAAGAGGGACAGCCCAGCACAAGCACATGGAGAATTAGGAAGAAGGCTGAAGGTTTAAAGGAAAGCTTGCTTGTTCCCGAAACCAAGAAAATATCTGGAGAATTAACAAGGATCTCAGAGCAGTTGCTACCAGAGCCTACCCACTCTCTACATCCACAAGGGTATATTATTTCTCCCCCCCAATAAATCTTGCCACTACACTTACACTTATCCCATGCATGTGCCCTTTGAAATTATTTTTCTCACGACACCGCAAGGACCACTTTCTCTGCCAAAAATTGGACGTGAATTACTTGTATCTTAAATAAATATGTTTATAAAAATGTAATGCATAGATTGGCACTTTACATGTCACATAGTAAACAATATAAACATTAAATTGATTTTGCATAAAATAAAAAATTGAAACATAATAGAAATATATAATAAATGTCCCCAATCCTACATAATATTTAACTCATCAATGACCCAGCCTCTCAAATGACCTTTTCTAAAATATATTCTATAAAAGGCGATTCTCACAAATACTTAACAACTGGTGTGATGCAAGCAGGAACTATTAAGAGTGATTACCAGCAGAAAGAAAGGACTGTCTAGCACAATGAAGTGGGGCACATTAGCCTTTGTTCTGCAGAAAATCTGATAAAAATTCTAAGAAAAAGTGTTCAAAGGACAAATACCTTTAGGAAATAATGTTTGTTATTTCCTTCTCTTGGAAATTCTTGTCAGAAAAAAAATCCATAACTTCATTAAATGCAGATTTTTATTTTATCGTAAAACTATTTTCTCACAACTTTTTATTTTTACAGCCTGTAGCACGCACTTTGCAAATGCTCCCTCCAGCGCCTTTGTGCTAGACTTTATTCCATCAAGCCACTTCTTGTTCATATTCTTTTCTGCCAGTTATTGACTCCTAAATAGAATTGATTTTGTTTACTGATTTATTGTACATCCTAATGTGTTTAAGAAGAGACATATCTTATATTAAGTCAACTGAGATATTAACACTTCCCTGTACCTATGGGGACATTCATTTCCTAGATGGATATCAGCAGTAAATAAAGCTGCATGTTAGAAAAAGGTGAAAAGGGGGAAAGGGTAAGTTTAAAGCTAAAACCGCATTTTGATTTTCTGTAGTGCCATTTCTTATCAATCGGTAGGAATTCTTTGCTGAGAATTCTGCAGCTGAATCTTGCTTCAGATGGAAACTGCAATGTTAGCCAGTGATAGCTTTCATCACTACAAGATGAATAAGTGAGGACCTGCATGCCAAGTGCTTTGTGTCTTTTCATGGGATACAGTTGAAAAAGAATTATATTACATATTGATCTACTTCCTCCTTCATAGTTCAGAAGGTGTTTTTTTAGAGAGGAAATACAATTTAGACATTTTCTCAATCTCTCGACAATTGGAGCTGAGATGGGAACCTGCTTCTGCCTGACAATAAAATCTATGCTTTTTTCACTATGGTATGTTGTGATATTTAGATAATCCATGAAAAATGTGTAATGAGATACCTGTAGGGGTAATTATATTGAAAAAAAATGCATTTCAAATTTGAAAAATATGATGCAATTTAAATGTATCACTGAATACAGCAAGTACAGTCAATTGATTCTCATCATTCTCAAAATAATTTTATTATATATCATAAAATAATCAGTAAGAGATTATTATAAAATACTGTATTTATATGTGACCCAGGATATTCACATCTAACTCCACCATAAGTGAATTCAAACGCTTCCATAAAAATTCAGAAAATATTTCTGTGAACAGAAAATAGAAGAGAACAAGCAGTGAACAGGCCTAAAGCTGCGGGCCTTCTTGCTCTGAGTACAGAAGCAGGCTGAAGCAGCCAGGATTAAAAATGGCCAAGGTAAGAAGAGAATTGTTTCATAGCTAGTTTATTGCTTAGGACTGAGTCAGGACTGGCCTTCTGGTGCCTGAAAAACAGCTAGAGAAAACTGAATGTGGACACAGTTTGTATAAAATTACCAGATTGAGAAGGCAAAACATAGCTTCAAAATCTGGTCCTAATCCAAGCCACTCACTGGACAAGCCACATGTTGTGCAAAATTCCAAAAGCCCTAAGAGCAAAAAACTCTGCATTGCTGATATACTATTCCTTCCTGGAAGAGGATTCAGGAGCCATTTGGTGGCAGCAGCCACAAAACTGCTGGCCAAGAAAAACAAGAGCAAAATGGGGAGAAAAATTTGTATTTCAATGAAGACAAGGTGCAAAGTAAAAGTCCAAAATACATGAAGATAACCAATGCTACCAACTGCCAAACAAACAAAGTGAACAAGTAAACAAATAAAAAGTTGTTTCAAAATATGAGCAAGTACAAATGAAAATGAATCAACATTTTTGAAATTGAAAATATACCTACTGAAAGTAAAACAATGTCTATAGTAGTCTTAAGTTAATGAATTATTAAATTTGAAGCGAGCGATACAGTATCATTATAAACATGAGGCAGAGGGTTAAAATTTTTTAGAAAGAAAGAAAAGGAGGAAGGAATAATGGAAGGAAGGAAGGAAGGAAGGAAGGAAGGAAGGAAGGAAGGAAGGAAGGAAGGAAGGAATAGTTAAGAGACATGAAAAATAATTGAGAATCTCCAAGATGGGTTGAATAGGAATGCATCCCTCCTTAAAAAAAGAAAATGGAAGAGAAGCAATATTAAAAGATATGATGGCTAAGTGTTTTCTTTTCCTTTTTCTTTTTTCTTTTTTGCCAAAATTAAGAAAGAAGAAATGACAAATCAAAAGCACATCCAATTACCCACTGGAATATTTTAAGTCTATGTTAGAATTGGCATAGTGAAATATAAATTTTAAAATTTACCAAAAAGAAAAGATAATTATTTACCAAAGAATGACAATTGCATTGGCAGCAGAATTCGTGTTAGTAAAAGATAAATGGTAGAAAATACTGACATATCTTCAAAGCATGGAAGGAATGATATTCTAGCTCAATCATCATCCAAGAGTGATGTTCTATATCCGGCAGTGTGACAGACTGATTTCTCTGAGAGAGTCTCCCACACAAGTTCAACTAAATACTGGACAACACAGTTCTCAATGTATTCAGTATTCTCAGGAAGCCGGAAGAATTTGTCCCTCCTCAAACTAGGAGTAAAAGTGAGAGCAGTGAAATGTGAACAAGTAGGAGAAATGTGATTGCTCCAAGGGCATGTGCCCATAATACTATTGCAATTATATATTAACCTTTGGTCCATCAAGCATGTAAAGAAGCTGAAGCTGAGAGTTCTATTTTAAGCTAGGACACCCTGAGTTTAATGTAGTTCTAGACCCATGGTACCCCAGGAATCTCAACAGAAACAGAAGCTGAAGGAAAGCATTCCCACTTTAAGCCCACAATATCCCGGATTAATGTCAGTCAACTGTAAATTCCTAAAAAAATCTTCAAGCAAATGAAAATGCAAGGCACCATGACTGAGTCAGCAGAAACAAGGAGAAAAAAGATTTAACCAACCAAAATCTTAAGACAGTGGAGTTAGCAGGTAAAAATGTGGAATTTAAAATGTGCAAAGTAATCAAAGATGAGTTTCACACATGGAACAAGCCACAAGAGACTTTCAGAAATGATCATGCAATTCTAAAAAAGCAACCAAATGAAATTCTAGGTATAAAAAATATAATTGCTGAAATGAGAAAAACCTAATTAAATATGTCAAGTAGTGGAATAAGCGTCGCCAAAGAAACATTTGTAAAGGTATATCTAAAAATTTGTCCACAGCAAAGAGAGCCAGAGGCATACAAAAAATTAAAAGATCCAGTATAGAAAAAGAGTGAAGAATAAATGGAAGAAAGGTTTGTCAGTAAATTTATAAATGTAGCTAAAATTGACAAATTCATAAAAATAAAATTGCAAACTCTTAAGAAGTACAATGTCTCAATAACACTAAAATTATTATGAAAATTGATCAATACTAAAAGAGAAAAAGTCCAAGTTTGGTGATTTACCATGCAACTTCTCACACACTTTCAATAAAAATAAAAAAATTAAAAAATTAAAAAACCACACCTTTCTTCTGTTATATAAAGTCTTCCAGATAATAGAAAAAAGAAGGGAATATATTTCCCAACTCATTCAGTGAGACCAGTCCACTGATGTTAAGGTACAAACCTGTATATGTTTGACAAAGACAGTTTAAAAAAGGAAAATAGTCCAATCTCCTTCATAAACAGAGATAATAATTCTGAACAAAATATTATCAATTCAAATCAAACAATAGATAAAATATGCAATCCATTAACAACAATTTGAAATTATCCCCAAAATCCAAGAATGATTTAAATTAATAATGAAATTATAGAAAAGAGAAATAAAATCATATATTCATTTCAACTGCTGCAGAAAAATAGCCATTTGAGAAAAAATAAACAGGACCAAAACTCTTAGAAAAACAGCAGGAGAAATGAATTTATTTCCTGATAAATCTTACAAAAGCCTATTGCAAATGTTGCTAATGGTGAAATATCAGAAGCATTTGTATTGAAATCTGAAATTTGACAAGAATTCAACTGCTTCAATTCAACATTTAGTTGTAATGTCTAACTAATGGCATCAGACCAGAAAAAGAATGGGAGACTAAAGTTAAAAAAGGAAGCAATAAACTTATTAGTCACAGTTCACAGGCTGGCTATCAATGCACTGAGCCACACCAGTGAAGGCATTTACATGATGGAATACTACACAGCAGAAAGAAAAGAAGGAGCTCCTACCCTTCATGACAGCATAGATGGAGCTGGAGAGCATTATGCTAAGTGAAATAAGCCAGGGGGTGAAAGACAAATACAATATGATCTCACCTATAAGTGGAACCTAATCAATGAAACAAACAAAGGAGCAAAACAGAACCGGAAACATGGAAATAAAGAACAAACTGACAGTGATCAGAGAGGGGAGAGGGATAACGGGGGAAAGAAGTGAAAGGGGAAGGTCAAGGAACATGAATAGAGGACTCATGGACATGGCCAATGGCAGGGATTGACTGTGGGAGCAGGGAAGGGAGGTGGGGCAGAGGAGAGCAATGGGAAAAAGTTGGGACAACTGTGACTGAACAACAATAATAAAAATCATCAAAAACCCCACAAAAACTTATTAGTCGCAGATGATATAATCAAAAAACTCAAAATTACCTACCTAAAATTTGTAGGAATTGATGAAATACAGCCAGGTTGTTGGTTATAAGATAAATACACAAAAATCATTTGTTTTTATATCATATCAACAAATTATTAGGGGAAAGGTTTTTAAAGAAACATTTACAGTAGCAAGAAATACTATAAGGTTCCTAGAATATATCTAAAAAAAAACTTGTTTAAAAATCCATATAGAGAAAATTTTACCAGTATTAGAAAATATTCGATGATAAATTAATAAAAATGTATCCTATATGTATGAATGTAGAGGCATTTTTAAAATGTTAGTTCTCTCCCAATTTACCTAAAGATTTAATAAAACTTCAAACAAAATCACCATAGGATTTGTGGTAAAATTTAACAAGTTGATTTTAAAATGTTTATACAAGAGTCAAGAGCCAAGTATATTCAAAGCACTTATAATCAAAAAAAAAAAAAAAATGAGGAAAGACTTGCCTTCAGTGAAAACATAGCTTCTTGTAATGCTAGATTAGTTAAGACAATGTATTACAAGTTATGGGAAAAGCAAACTGTTGAGTGGAATGAACTAGAGATCCCAGAAACAGGTCCCTATATTAATAGAAACAAGTGAGAAGGTGGCATTTCAGGGCCCAGGGGAAATGGGGTTTTCTTCAGTGTTTGGTGATGACAAACAAATCAATTCACATGAATTCATGGTTTAAATGTAAAGGCAAAACTTCAGGGCTTTTGTAAAAAATACAATATAATATTCTATATCTCATAATTTGGAGATAATTTAAGGCATTATGATGTTAACTATTAAAAATTTAAATTCCACATTACTTTCTAATGAGTCATACAAATGTATACATTAAACCTTTATTTAACCAATATGATTGCTTTTCACATTACATGGCAGATGGCTCATAGACAACAATGAACTGATTTCAAAACATTTTCAATCATAAGTAATCTTGCAGAGCAAATAAATTCAACTAATACAGGTAATCTATGAATATTCAATAATTATCTCTAGAGAAAAAAATTAATTTGAGTGGCTTGTACATAATAATTATAGTTAAAAGACTGACATAAACTAGAACTATATTTCTCTTTTCTTTTGTTATCCTAGCCTGAAATACATGTTTTCTTTTCAGACCAATTTTTTTCATCCTAAAGTATTCTCACTCCTAAATAAAATACACCAACCCTAAAAATTGCTCTTTTAAACTAACCAACAATTTAAGCAAGGATATAATTGGTGAAAATGATACCTACTATTTTCTTCCATTGTATTTAAAGCATTTTTTTCTATATATCAAATATTATTACTACAGGATTTGTATCTTCTCATTTTATGCAAACCCTGGAATTTTTAATGTGCATTTAGCCATCAGGTTGGATGAAAACTGAATACCTGTGGCAGGGGGCTCTTTCCACAGGGCCCCCCTGTCCGCCACAGATGAGAATAAGTCTACCAAGACATGATCTGCCTGGGGAGGAAAGGTGGCCAATCTCTCCAAGGAGAAGGGTCAGGAGCCTGTTCCTCAATGGGCTTTTATTGGGTTCAATTTGCACAGGAATACAGGTAAAGCTCATCAGTCATTGTCAGGCAGTAAGGATCAATCAACAGATAACACACAAAGAATTATGAAGGCTTATTCTGAGTAAGGGTCAGTTAGCTAAAGGGCCATAAAACTTTGTGAAACAAAATCATTTCATGCTTGGACACTTATCAGAAAATTGAGGGCATTCTTAACAAAGCAGTTTTCACAGGATTATATGCATTCTTTCTTAGGCCTAATGGCCTGGGGAACCACCCATTCCCACCCAGGGCTGCACCACCCTCCAGCATTATTTCAGGCTTAAGTCAGGCAAGCAAAGTAAGGTAGCCAAGAGATTAGGAGACTTCTCCCAGACAGAATGAAGACTCAGGCTATGTCAAAGCCAAGGGGTGATGGTCCATCACCACTTTTTCCTATAGCCCCTCAAGTCCTTCCCTAAGGGCCCCTTTGAGACCATGCCTGTCTTAGGTCACCCCTCCCTTGAGGAATCTTACCCATCATTGGCTAGTCATCCGTCCAGGGCCAAGCAGGGTGAAGTAAAAAGGGGCAGAGGTAAAAGGCACCCCTTCCAGGAAGATAACCTTTGTCTCCTTAGTGGCTTATGGTCCCAAGGTCTTTTTACTCAGCCTTAGCCATGGGGAGGTTACAGCTTCTGCAACCAGACATGGTGATTCCCAACAAATATCTTTAGTTTATTAAAACTTTCCTTGGTTTTCAAATCTTACTGACCATATTCATTAATGTTGAATAATTTGACACCTACTCCCTAGAAATAAACCTAGGTAGTGAATGTATACATAAACTGTTATACAAACTATTCCCTACAAGGGAATATGTTGGAAATAGGTAACCTCTTTTTGCAAACTCAAGTGTCATTAACTTTAGGTAAAAATAGTCATTTGTAGAATATATACATATGCAGTTATATTGTATCTTATTTGTTTTCTGCTTTTTAAGGGTCTTCCAAGCAACAGATGGTCATATAAATGCTCAAAAATGGCCAAATGAATATTATCTGTCAACCTATTAATTAAAAAAACACATTCCAACCATTTAATTAAAAAATAAATCTTTACAAATAATATTCTCAACTCTAATGAATTTTGGTAACACAGCTCAATTATATTTCTTTGAAATTTTGTCATCTTATTACTTGTACAAAACTCAATCTAAAAAAATTAAAACCATAGAGACAGCATTAGTCTGTCTTCCAACAGTGTTGAAAAATACTTTAAAACTGAAGAGTAGAAAGAATTGCACAACTAACATTCAAAGTGGCAATTGTAATAGTCAGGTCTTGTGCAATTTGCCTAATGATTTTCCAAACATTAAAAACCCAGTGGGATTGGTGAATTGGTGGTCATTACAACACCTGTCAACACTCCTGTGACCAGCTTTGCCTTGTTTTATGAATCAAAGAAATCAGGGAGGGAGGAGGGCTTGGCTGGGGGGTGGGGAGTGGTGGGGGGTAAATGCAGACAACTGTAACTGAACAACAATAAAATAATTTTTTAAAAATCAATGCTGAATGGCTCTTCCCAAATAGATTGTAAACTCCTCAAAAGTAGGACCATTTGCTCCCAGTGTTATTTCTCTTATAGTGCCTGTGTATTATTAATTGCGAAAAGCAAAATTAAAATTAAAACAGCAACTTAAAATAGTGAGTAGAATTGACATTTGTGTGAATTCTCTTTACTCTCATCCCCTTTAATGATACTATGTGCAAGTATACTATTCAAGTTCATGCACTTAAAGAAGTCCCCTTAAATATGAATAACTATTCTCTCAAGCTTCATGTAGCCACCAAATACATTATTTCTGAGGCTTTGTTTAAAATACCTAAAAATAACATGTTTCTCTTTTTAAGATGAGAATGCAAAAATGTCTGATTGAATCATTTAAGCTTTTAGCCCTTTACAAACAGAGCAGTCACAGAGGCTCAGCTGCATCCTGGACAAGCGCTTTCGAGGGAGGCTGTTTGGGGCTTTAAGTCCTTTCTGAATCGAGCTGCTGAGTGTTTTAGGTTCTATTCTTTGTGGTAAACAAGAATGCCATCCTCCCTTAAAAAGATAAATTGAGTTTTGTTTTCTTCATTTCATACCTTTCAGCAGCACATTCAGAGTAAAAGCTGTCCCTGCATCTTTTTACTGAGTGAAAAGTCACTTGGGCTTTTGCCCATGAATTTGTGTCTAAGCAAATATCTCGAAAAATAACTGAGCACTAGCATTAGCTTACTTAAAAGACACCCTTTCTTTTTAATTTCTAATATCTTCAAAAGAAACATAGATTCAGAAACTGGAGGCTGTAGCGCTCAACAAGATAGACTTGCCTGCCAGACTTAATTAAACATTATGAATTCTATGGACTTTTCTATATCAATAGCTTTTAAAAAAAACCTCCATAAATAAGATGACAGTGGGAAGGATGCTGCTGCCGTGATTGTTTGGCATAAAATTCATTAGATTCTGGTCTGCATTATTTCAGCATCATTTACAGCTACAAGAAAAGCCAACAGCACCTCCAACAGCAAAGAAACAAACAGTGAACTCTGCAATGCATCTATCTCATGACTATTTTGATAAGGGACCTCTATTTGTTTCAATGAAATTTTGATGAGCAGGAGCAGCAGCAATGAGTTCATTTCCCTGAATTTTTAAAAATAATCTAAATAGCCTAAGTGATTACCCTTTCACAGAAAGACATTTCTGTGACCATTTCATTAAATTGTAGCTAAGAAGAAATGTTTTCCATTTTTCATACAGCTCACACTGAACAGCTACCCTGAGGATTAACTTTTATGAGTCATCTTTTACTGTTACTTTCAAGAAATAACACTATTGTTATATTTTGAAATCATTTCAGTATTACCTATTAATAAACATTTATTGTATTGATGTAAAACTTACTAAATAATCTCTTATTAGATATTCAAATATTTCTTTTATTCAAATGACTATGTAAGAAATATGGACAATTCACATGTTAAGTTTCAGTAGAAGCTAATATTTCAGCAAAATTGCCTGCCTCAATTCTCTAAAAATTGTTCAGAAAACTTCTTTCTAATGACATCATAATTAGTATTAAATCTGGAAAAGAATTTAAAAGAGAAAAAAAGGAAACAAGAGTTGGTGACCCAGAAGAAGATACTTTTATCATAGATCCATAGATCCAGGTTCTCAACCTGAACTTCGAGTCATCCAATTTGATCTAAGTTGCCCTCAAGAAGAATAGCAGTGAACAACAAAAAAACTATTTTCAATAAATGAAAATACTATGATATAAAGTTAGAAATTTATAAACTCATGAATAGTTTCAGTGTCCTCAATATATCAATCACTGTATGAAAATGTTTCAAGTTAGTTCTGACAAGAAAAGAGTGAATACATTTCATTTTGCTATTATAATACATTCCATAGTCTAAGAAGTTCTGAAGCTACCATTTGAGGTGATTATTTAAGTTACAATTGTTTTTCCAAGTTTATGAAAAAAGTCATAGCAGGGCTTTTTTAAATATAGCAAACCCTGCAGTAATTAAGTACTCACTTAAAGACTATTTTCTTTGTTGCTGTGGATCAGATAAAGGCCTGATAAGAATGGTTTAAAATTTACCAGAATGAGAGATCCAGCAACTTGGAAAATAGGGAGTTATGGTTCATTTTTTTATTTCATTTACAAACATTTTTCTTTCTGAGATTTATCTCTGTGAAATGTATCAGGGTACAAAATACAATTGAGTATTTAATTGTACTCTGTACTTAGTAGTATAGGCAAATTTAAATGGACTTTTTCCATCTAACAAAAATATTCATGCAATACCTACTACTACCAGTTGTTAAATGGGAAAAGTAGAGACATAATGGCGAACAAGGTAGATGAGACGCGGTGGTATTACCGTGGTGGTGTTCACATTTCAGTGGAAGAAATAGACAAATGATCAACAACTAATACACAGTGTAAAAAATAGTCTTTGTATCATGTTACAGGAATACGTTATGAAGGAAGAGTTGAGGAAAGCTCCACAGGAGTTGTTTGGGTTTTTTTAACTGTAACATAATGGATAAATAAAAGTTAACCAAGTTGAAGCAGAAGGAAGTATCTCTATCAAAGAGAATAGCAAGTGTAAAGGCACAGTAACGTTCAACCAAATGACAGACAAATGTAGAGAATAGTGAAAACTTAGTTACGAGGTCATAGATAATTTGGAAGTGCTGAGGGAAAAAATGAAGAAGTAGTTTTGGGCTATGTTATGAATAGCCTATAAACAAGGCTGAAGAGCTTGATTTTTTGTTGTTTTTTGTTTGTTTGTTTGTTTGTTTTCCTTTATAGTGAGGAATTCAGGAAAGTTGAGAACAGAGAAGGACAGCACAAGAAAAACAGCTTTTATTTTACAAAAATGTCAAAAAATTTTGAGGACTGACTGAAAGAGAGGTTTTGAAGGTAAAGAACTATTATATTTTGATAATAGTCCAGATGAGAGATATGAGAGATAGTAAGGATGTTTGGCAGTGAAAACCAAAATATAAGTGATTTTAGAGACACCTAAGAGATAAAGTCAAGTATAACTTGGTAGTTGGCACCATTTGGAGATGGTAAATTGGTACCACTTGAAGGCTGTAGATCATTGAGATGAAAGGATTAAGGATGACTCAACTCCATTTGGATGCGGGACCATTTTGAAGGCCCTGCATACCACATGGATGTGGTAGTTTATTGACAGGGAAGAGTTGAAGATGACTTCAATGTGCACACTTGGCTTTTTGAGTAAATGATATTACCATTAACCAAGATAAGAAATCTAGGAAAAGGATCAGCATTGGAAAAAACAGAAGAATGATGCTTGATTTTTTTTTAGGCAACATATAATAGAATATAATCTCAAAGAAAGCAGTAATTTCAGATAGACTTATTATTTTAATAGTTTTGGTTTTAAGCTTTAATGTAGGAAAGGGAACAACTTAGTGATTTTATACTTAACATTTGGTTTTCCTAAAAAAAGACTTATGTCTAAAATTATGTATAACTATGTAAATAGAAACTAAATAAGTGTGTAAATAGTGTATATTTACACTATATGATAAGTGTGAAACTATATAAGTGTGTAAATTATGTATAACTATGTAAATAGAAATTATATAATAAGTGTATTATAACTTAAATATATACATACTAAGATGAAATTGTAAAGAAAAAATGAGATATAAAGAAAAATAACAGTTTTTTTAAAGTATAATATCAGATATTAAAAATATAGGCATTTAAATTAAAAATGTTGTAGATGTGTTTTAAAAACTGGTTATACACAACTAAGGACAGATTTATCTGCAAGATAAGTATGAAACAATTGCATCATATACAGCCCAGATGTATAACAGGTATTTACAGGAAAGAATTAAAAGAGACAAGGAGAACAAAATACAAAAATTTAATATACATCTAAATGGAAACACAAAAAGAAAAAAATAAAGAAAATGATGGAGAGGCAATGCCTGAAAAGAAATGTCTGGAAAAAGTAAGCTGCCACCTTGTGAGAAAACCTGTGACAATGGCTGTCATACGAACCCTGGGTGGTCTCCAGGAGCTGAGAGTCGTCCCTGCTAACAGTCAGCAAGGAACAAGGACCTCAGTCCCACAGCTGCAAGGAACTGAATGCTAACAAAAAATTTGATGAGAGTCGAGAAGAGCACCCAAAACTCCAGAAAGGAACATAATGTGGCCAGTGCCTTGTTTATTCCCTTGTTACAGCCTGAGCTGAGGACCCACTGAAAATGTTCTTCTGACAGAGGAAGCAAGCACATACAAAGGGATAAAGACAGTTTATTCAATAAGTGGTGTTGGAAAAATTGGACAGATACATGCAGAGAAATGAAACTGGACAACCTTCTTAAATCACACACAAGAATAAATTCAAAATGGGTTAACTTAAATGTTAGATCCAAAACCATAAAGATCCTAGTAGAAAATGTAGGTAGCAAAATCTTGGATATTGCTCATAGAAATTTTTTATCAGATATATCTCCCCAGGCAAGAGAAACAAAGGAAAACAAAAACAAATGGAACTACATCAAAATAAAATAATTTTGCACAGCAAAGGAGACTATCAACAAAATTAAATAACAACCCACAGAATGGGAAAAGACATTTGCCAATATATCTGATAAAGGGTTAATTTCCAAATTTTATAAAGAACTTACAAAATTCAACACCAAGACACATCATGATTACACTGCCAAAGGTTAAAGATAAAGAGAGTCTTAAAAATAGCAAGAAAAGCAGAGAGCTATCTACAAAGGAGTTCCCATAAGACTATCAGCTGATTTCTCAAAAGAAACTTTGCAGGGAAGAAGGGACTGGCAAGAAGTATTCAAAGTCATGAAAGGTGAGAACCTACAACCTACATTACTCTATACAGCAAAGCTATCATTTAGAATGGAAAGGCAGACAAAGTGCTTCCCAAACAAGGTAAAGCTGAAGGAGTTCATCATCACCAAGGCATTATTACATGAAATGTTGAAGGGACTTATTTAAGAAAAAGATCAAAACTATAAACATTAAAATGGCAACAAATTCACCACTATCAACAACTGAACCTGAAAAACCCAAACTAAGCAAACAAGCAGAACAAGAACAGAATCATAGACATGGAGACAATTTGGAGTGTTATCAGCTGGGAGGGGGAAGGGAAACAAGGAGGGAAAAGGTGTGGGGATTAAGAAGCAAAAATAGTAGGTGCAAAATAGATAGTGAGAGGTCAAGAATAGTATAGGAAATGGAGAAGCAAAAGAACTCATGGACATGAACTAATGCGGGGGAATGATGGAGGGAAGGGGGGTACTGGGTGGAGGGGGAAAATGGTAAAAAATTGGGACAACTGTAATAGCAAAATCAAAGTAATATATATATTTTTAAATCTCAACACGAAAAAAACAAAGAACCCAATTTCCAAAAATGGACAAAAGAACTGAATAGACACTTCTCCAAAGAGAACATAGAGATGGCCAAAAATCATTTGGAAAAAATGCTAAACGTCACTAATCATTACAAAAATGCAAATTAAAACCACAATGAGATACCATCTCACACCTGTCAGAATAGCCATGATCAATAAATCAGTAAACAACTAGTACTGACAAGGCTGTGGAGAAAGGGGAACCTTTCTGCACTGTTGGTGGGAATGCAGACTGGTGCAGCCACTCAGGAAAGCAGTATGGAAATACCTCAAGAAATTAAAAATGGATCTGCTTTTTGACCCAGAAACCCCACTTCTGGAAATATACCCAAAGGAAGCAAAAACCCTAATTCAAAAGAACTTATGCACTCTATGTTCATTGCAGCGTTATTTACCAGCATTATTGCCAAGATATGCAAGCAACTTAAGTGTCCATCAGTAGATGAGTGGATAAACCAACTATGAGACATTTACACAATGGAATACTTGATTGTAAATTAAAAAAAAAAAAACAGAAAGAGAGAAAATTTTATCCTTTGCAACAGCATGATGGACCTGGAGAACATTATGCTAAGCGAGATAAGCCAGTCAGAAAAAGACAAATACCATATGATTTCACTCATATGTGGAATCTAATGAACAAACTGAACTAACAAGCAAAATAGACATAGACTCATAGATAGAGAGCAGGATGACAGCTTAGTGGGGGGAGGTTAGCAGGTGGAGGGATTGAGCAAAAAGGAAAAAGAACTCATGGATATGGACAACAGTGTGGTGATTTCAGGGAGGAAGAGGGTATAAGATGACTACATAGCAATGGAAAAAATACAATTAAAAAATTAAAAATAAACTATCTCTGAACTAAAAAAAATCATTAAAGAAAAAAAGAAACTATGAAATAATAAATCAAAGGACTCATTTAACTGAAAAATAGAGGTGACAAACACTCCAGAAGTGGGAATGGTGACGATGAGCTCTCTGTGATGAGATGTTCCTTCGCAGAGTGGATAACCAGTTGGTGGGGATGTTGGAAAATATCTGAACTTTCTATATGAAGAGTGGGATGAATCGATGCCTCTAGTAACACTTTGATGTGCCTCACCAAAGTCAATATCTCAATATAAAAGCTTCTGCAATAAAAATATGCAGAATCCATATAGATTCAGACTAAGCCCTCTTGATCACATCGAAGAAAATGTCAGTGTCCAACAGGATGTACCAAAATTCTGCCATAGGCTTTGCCTATTTACATTCTTTCCATTCTAAAAATATTCTAGGCCCCCTGATACAGAATTTTGCCAATATTACCAAAATAACAGATCATGCATTAAATACCTACTATGTGCCTATCATATGTTAGTTTTCTTTCACATTTAAAACATGATGATTCATCCTATGTAGTCATGTGCATGCTCCAGAATGTACTTGCAGCATGTGTCCTTACCAAGAAACTATGCTATTATGCTTTTAGGTAACTAGTGTGGCTTCCCCATGAAATCTTCTCACATAGGTAATAAATCATGTTCATCAGGTTTGTGAATAGCTCCACATTATGCTCACTTGAAGCCAATCTGGGATATTGTCCTGATAACTATAGAAGTGAGCCAGGGAGATCTTCCAACATCAGGGATTGAAGTGGAAGTGTCAATCCACATCTGGGACCTTAAGTGATGGAGAATGTTAAATATTATTATTCGGTGTTACTCCTATGAACTTACTGGCAAGCACCACAGAAACAGTTGCTGTGTTTTTATGGAATATAGCTTAGGGCATGGGCATAGTTTAAATTAATTTTTCTGAAAGCAATTATTATTGACTTCAAATACAAATCCTTAGCTATTATAGGACATTTAAAAATATATAATCAGAAGATAAACGTGATTATTTATGAAATATATGTCATAAAGAATCATACGATAACAAACACTCATGCATCTACCTGTACAGTTTAAAGAAACTGACATTTTTTTTTTGTCTGATATAACTGTGAGCCTGAGTAGCTTGAAAGAAGACTCTGATATAAGATGCTCCTAACACAAGTCTGAATCAATTAAAAGTGGCAAAGACCTGACATAAGCTATAAAATAAAGTGATTCTGTGCTGAACTATGTCCCATTCCTTTTGTTTATGACACCCTTCTACCTTCTCTAGTTCCAAAATCAGCTCATCTTTTAGATACAAAAATAGTTACTTGATGGAATAGCCCTCTTTGTCCTGGTCAGTTAGGGATGTCTCTATCCAAACTAACCCAGCATCTTCACATGAGACCTATTGTCAAACTGCCTGGTTGTGGGTTCTCCCCCATTTCATATTCTATCCCATTTTCTAAGCTCAGTGGTGCCCGAATGAAGCAGTAACACCAGGAGTGTTTTTCAGTGAGAAACAAAAACCCCTCTTTACCCATCCAGGCTGCTACAACGAAATACCATGGACTGGTGGCTTCAACAACACAGATTTATTTCTCATGGTTCTGGAGGCTAGGAAGTCACAGAGATGAAGATGTCAGCAAATCTAGGTCTGATGCAGTCTGCTTTCTAGTTCAGATGGTCATCCTCTCTCTGTAACTTCCTATGGCAGAAGGATCAAGGTAGTTTTTTGGCTGTGGTCCAATTTTTAAGGGCACTTATCCCATTTATGAGTGATCTACCCTCATAACCTCATCACTTTCCAAAGGACCACCTCCTAATACTATCACAGTGGGGAGTTAAGATTTCAACACATGAATTTTGGAGGGAACACAAACATTCCATCTGTAGCAAAACCCCAGCCCCAATGTATTTGACATAGAATGTCTCTCTGATAGGGGATGTATTTGTTTTCTATGGCTGCCATAATAAATTACCTCAAGTTTGGTGGCTTCAAAAAATAGAAACGTATTCTTTCACAGTTCTGAAGTCCAGAAGTCTGAATCCAAGGTGTGTGCGAAAGCTATTCACTCTCTGAAGGTTCTAAGCAAGAATCTATTTCTTGCTTCTTCCAGCTTCTGGTGGAACCAGGTATCCTTAGCTTGTGACCACCTTACTCTATAGTCACATTGCCTCATCTTCTTAGGTCTCAAAACTCCTTCTGCCTCTCAGTTATAAGAATGCATGTAATTGCCTTTAGGACCTACCCAGATCATCCAAGATTAGTTTCTCCTCTCATGATCTTTAATTTAATCTTTTTTTTTTCCATATTAGGTAACATTGACAGATTCAGAGGATTAGGATTTGGAGATTTCTTCTTGGGAACCACTATTCAGCCTACTGAAGAAGATGATCATTTGAATGCCCAAAGGAAAATCGTTAACGAGTATCAACAAAATTCTAGTCAGCGCCTCCAGATACACATAAACTTAGGAAGAGCTGCTGAACCTCCCTCCTGGAACCTCCCCAAACCTCCGCACGCCTGCCACTGGAACTAACGCCCCCACCCCTCATGGTGACTCTGGCATGCTGGTGCCAGAAGCAGTACAATATCCTACAGTGTTCAATCAAACTGGTTTTTCAGGATAATCCCACTTTTTAGATACATTTTTGTCTGGCTTGGCATTTTATGAGATAAAGATAAATGATGGATCTTTTTTCTTAGAAAAAGGAATTCATTTGTGTAATAATAATTATTATTATTACTCAGATACTCATCTTTTGATTCACTGTAGTTTTTTTTTTATTAATTCTGCTGTTAGAAAAATCATTTAAGCTCTGGATTTCAATTTCCTCAACTAGAAAACTCGTTGAACTATATGTTTTGGTATGTCAGGAACTACATAATAAACTATTTTGTAGGGAATAAAACATAACAGGTGAAAATCAGCCACAATGAATGAAAACATGGAGTCTTATATTTAAGAATATATAGAGAACTTAATAATCAGAAGTAAGCAGACAATAAAACAAACAACAATAACAAAAACCAGCTTAAAAGTATGCAAAGTAAAAAGACAAATCATCCTCAAGCAAATAAAAACAGACTGTTAGAATACTGTTCCTTAGCAGTAACAGAGGAAGAAAACAAGGAGTCTTTAAACTGCTGAGTTAAGATATTCAACCCAAAATTTTATGCCTTGCTAAACCATAATTCAGATGTAAAACAAAGGGAAACATTTTCAGATTTAAAAAAACATCACCACTCACACATGCTTATTAGATAAATTATTAGGAGACATAATTCAGGAAGAAGGTTAGAAATTCATGTTAATAAAAGAAGTAGGGTACAAGAATCAATGGTAAGCAATGAAATTAGCAAGCATAAATAAATCTAATCAAGCATTAATTGTTAAAATACTGACAATAATAACTAATCTAGGGACAAAAATAGGTGCAAATAATATATAAAAAATGATAGCTAATAGCGTTTCCATGTACTAGAAATCCTTTAGACAAATATTCTTATAACAAATATATGGAGCAGTTATTAATAATATCCTCATTCACAGATGGAGAAACCAGGTCAAAATAGGCTAAGCAACTTGTTTAAGAAACCACAGCTGACAACTAGTAAACCCAGAATTTGAATGTAGAGAGCCTATATTCTTCATCAGTAACCTGTACTGCTACATGAGTTTGTAACATGGAAGAGATATCTGAGAAAATTATCAAAAGAAAAAATGTGGACAAAAAATATAATATGGAAAAGAATACTTGGAATTAAAATTTTTCAATTTTTCTTTTATCGCTTTGGGAGAGATTAGAGACCCTGATTAAAATTAGACTTTACTAGGAAAAATAAGTAAAACAAACTAGATCTTTTATGTGCCACTGACAGAAAATAGTGTGGTATTATTTAGTAAATTTTGAAGACATGTATGCCTGTGACCTAATATCTCTGTGTCTAAGTATGTATGAGAAACTCTTGCGCATAAGCACCAGAAGAAATTCATGAAAACAGCACATGTCATAGAAAAAATCTGTACACATTGAAAATGCCTATTGAGCCCTGTGTGGTGTGGCTCAGTTGGTTGAAGCGAAGAAGGAAGTCCTGTCATTTGCAGCAGGATGGACCTTGAGGGTATTATAAGTGAGATGTCAGAAAGAGAGAGACAAATGCTCTATGAACTCATTTATATGTGGAATCTAAAAAAAAAAAAAAAAAAATCATTGAATAGCCGGCCAAGATGGAGGTATAGGTAGACATACTGTGCCTCCTTGCACAACCAAAATTAAGGACAACAAAAATTTAGAAACAAAAAAAAATCCAGATCTGATAGAAAATTGAGCTATAAGGAAGTCTTATAACCATTCATCCAGACTGGTAAGAGGGGTAGAGTCAGCGGCTGGTGGAGAGGGTTCGCAACAGGAAAAAGCTGTGCTTGGTGGTCCT
Source organism: Anoura caudifer (assembly GCA_004027475.1). Classification (NCBI taxonomy): domain Eukaryota; kingdom Metazoa; phylum Chordata; class Mammalia; order Chiroptera; family Phyllostomidae; genus Anoura; species Anoura caudifer. The sequence goes on along the minus strand of PVKU01001494.1, from coordinate 211,663 downwards.
GGGCATACAGGTGGCAGCTGGCAGGCTCTGGGTGTGGGGTGGCAGTGGGCAGACCCAGTGAGGCATGTAAGGAGGCTGGCTAACCACGGACACACATTCTCGAGCAGATAATCCAGGCGAAAACAGGGAGCGAGACAGAGAGCGAAGCCCAGGGCCCCAGGGTCTAAGAGCACTGATTGAAAACACCAGTGGGGGTTAAGTTGCTGGGAGAGACTCCCAGCCTAACAGGAGAGTTTGTTGGAGAGACCCACAGGGTCCTAGAACATACACAAGCCCACCCACCAGGGAACCGGCACCAGAAGTGCTCAATTTGCTTGTGGGAAGCAGAGAAAGGAACTGAAATCGGAGAGAGAGCAGAGCAAGCACCGTTGTTCCCTCTTTGACCCCGCCCCCACATAAGCGTTACAACCCAGCTACAAAATTGCCCCACCCTGGTGAACACCTAAGGCTCCGCCCCTTACTACATAACAGGCTCCACCAGACCAAAAAAAATTTTTTTAAATGGTTCAAACAGAAGAACAGATCAAAGCCTCAGAGCCAATACATTTAAGCAACAAAGAGATAGCCAACCTATCAGATATACAGTTCAAAGCACTGGTGATCAGGATGCTCACAGAATTTGTTGATTTTGGTCACAAATTAGATGAAAAAATAAAGGCTACACTAAGTGAAATGAAGGAAAATGCACAGGGAACTAATAATGATGGGAAGGAAACTAGGACTCAAATCAATGGATTGGACAGAAGGAAGAAAGAAACAACCAAATAGAAAAGAATGAAGAAACAAGAATTCAGAAAAAATGAGGAGAGGTCTAGGAACCTCCAGGACATCTTTAAACGTCCCAACATCTGAATTATAGGGGTACCAGAAGGGGAAGAGGAAGAGCAACAAGTGGAAAACTTATTGGAACAAATAATAAAGGAGAACTTCCCCAATCTGGCAAAGGAAATAGACTTCCAGGAAGTCCAGGAAGCTCAGAGAGTCCCAAAGAAGTTGGACCCAAGGAAGAACACCAAGGCACATCATAATTACATTACTCAAGATTAAAATGAAGGAGAAAATTCTAGAAGCAGCAGGGGATAAGGGCACAGTCACCTAGAAAGGAGTTCCCATCAGACTGTCAGCTGATTTCTCAAAAGAGACCTTACAGGCAAGAAGGGGCTGGAAAGAGATATTCCAAGACCTACATCCAAGATTGCTCTATCCAGCAAAGCTTTCATTTACAATGGAAGGGCAGATAAAGTGCTTCTCAGATAAGGTCAAGTTAAAGGAGTTCATCATCACCAAGCCCTTATTATATGAAATGTTAAAGGGACTTATCTAAGAAAAGAGGGATAAGAAATATGAACAGGAAAAAGACAGCAAACTCACAGATATTAACAACCACACCTAAAACAAAAGCAAACTAAGCAAACACCTAGAACAGGAGCAGAACCACAGAAATGGACATCACATGGAGGATTAGCAACAGGGGAGGAGGAGAGAGGGAGAAAAGGTACAGAGAATAAGTGGCATAGACGGTGGGTAGAAAATAGACAGGGGGAGGGCAAGAATAGTGTGGGAAATGTAGAAGCTGAAGAACTTGTGACACATGGACATGAACTAAAGGGAGGGAATGTGGGTGGGGGGGTTGCAGGGTGGAGGGGAATGATGGAGAAATGGGGCAACTGTAATAGCATAATCAATAAAATATATTTTTAAAAAAATTTTAAAAATCATTGAATAGAGAATAGAAACTGAAATCAGATTAGTGGTTGCCAGAAGTGTGGAGCATGGTGGCTTGGAGGAATGACAAGAAGTTAGTCAAAAGAACAAACTTTCAGCTATAAGGTAAATAAGTTCAGGGGATGTAATGTAGAAATTGATCACTGCAGTTAACAATACTGTATTGTACATTTGAAAGTTGCAAAGAGAGTAAATCTTATAAGTGCTCATCAGAAGAAAAAAATAACTATATGATGTGATGGATGTTACCTAATCTTGTTGTGGTAATCACTTTATAATATATACATATATCACATCATCACCTTGTACACCTTAAACTAATACAACATTATATGTCAACTATACCTTACTAAAATTGGGGAAAATGTTTTGACTCAGTCGTCATTTTTTAAGCCCAACAAGTTGTAAAGTAGACACCATTTTGACTTCCATTTCACAAAGGAGAAAACTGAGACATGAAGGGGCTGAGTGATTTGCTTAAGGTCACAGACCTAAAAAGTGGAGGAGCCTGGATTTAATCTCGGTGTCAGGCTCCCAAACTCATACATCTACGTACTGCTCATACTGCCTTTCAACTATGAAGTGTGTACAAAGCAATATCCCTCAAAATGAGGGATGTGTTACTATTTTCCTCATTTTACAAATGTGAACACTGAGAGAAAGACAGAGAGGGAAAATTAATAGCTTTTCTAAGGTCATAAACTCAAGCTTCCTGGCTGCAAAAATCTGTGTTCTAAACCTCCACTCCACAGAGTCTGGCAGAAGTAACACCTGCTTCAGTGTGGTTGATAGGGAAATAATATGGGTATAATAATTTATAGTTTTAATTTGAACACTTCATCTAAAATGTCATATGGTGTGCTTGAATATGCTACCATTATGTTACAGAATTACATGCTTATGATTTTGTAATAAAAAAAGAGTCATTATTTGTGCCAGACTCTGTATATTCCTCCTGGAAATATTTCAGAACTTAGAGATCCAAGGGGACAATGGAATTTTCACATCAAACATGAACAGACCATTCTTTTTCATTTGCAGGATGAAAATGAAAAATCACAATAGAAGCCTCATCCTTTTGTAAGAGAGCATGCACAGTGTTGCATTTTTTACAGTTATGTTTTAATCAGGAAACTTTGATGCTCAGTGTAGTAAGATGTGGTTTAAATTTAGATCTCAGGCAAAAAAAAAAAAAAAATAGAGCCTTTGTCTTTTCACATGTGAAAACAGATGCAAAGCTAGGGAAATGATACAGTCACTTTGGGAGAGTGTCAAAGCCTGTGGATATTCTGTGGGGTTTACTTCTAAGAATCTTAGGTTTGTCAATTACTTTCTCAGTACCTCAACCCAGGGACAGTGACAGAAAGAGGGGTTAGGATCCCTCAGCTATTGTTGGCCTCTAATAAGCACACCTGAGAGCTGCCTTACGCAGAGCTCAGCAGTGGCCATCAATTGTAATGTGTGATCTATTGAATTTGCAAACTAGAAATGCAAAATACTCACTTGTTCCTTCAGACGTTTCTTTGCCCACTAACACCTTGTAGTCTGAATGCTGTGAGATTAGTTATATTCTGCCAATTAGGCTAAGGAAGTTTAACCCAAATAGTTGTTTAACATCTTTTCTGAAATGCTCACCCATTATGCCCTACAGGGAAGAAAAACAACACGCCAAACGCAGTAAGTATTAAAAAAAAAAAAAAAGGAGCAGCTGTGGGGACATGTATAATCACACATGTGCGCATGTATATGCCACACACCACAAACTGCAAATCATCTGAAATGTACCATATTCTATCACACTTGAAAAATCACTAAGTGAATGATTTAATTGTTACTAAAATATATTTATGTGAAATATTTATTTTATATTGTCACCAAAAGCAGTCAGCTGTGGTCCCCTCTCACGTGTTTAATAACTATGGATGGTGACAGATGGTTTACTAGACTTCTTTTGGTGATCATTTCTTAAGGTACATAAATGTTGAATTATCATGTTGTACACCTGAAACTAATGTATTATATGTCAACTATAACTTCAAAATTTTAAAATAAAATAAAACAAAAAAAGGCAGACTGGAAAAATAAGTAAATAAATAAATAAATTTTGTTGAATGAAGAAAGGAAGTCAGCACGCGATGCCCTCCCACGTGTGATCAGTGACTGCGGGTTTCAGAGTAGAAACACTTAGCACACCTGTCTTCATGCTCTCTCCCCAAAACAACTTTGTAAAGCAAGTTGTTAATTTTTTAACTAGAAGTTTTCTTTTAACTTTAAACACTTTTTTTACTTGTAGCAATCTCCATTTGATGCACCAATTTATTTTATAAGACACAACTCACTTTTGAATGAGCAAGCAAACCAATCAATGCAGGAGCAGCAGCGGCCAGAAAAGAGATGGAAACCAAGAAGGAAAGGTTTCTCTCTGTTTTAGATGTATTAGGTTGGCCAAAAAGTCCATTTCAGTTTTTTTCTGTAAAATAAAAGACGTATTTTTCATTTTTACCGATAACTTTATTGATTTGAATATTTTGACTATGTCAGCTATCTTCTGAGTAATACACCATTGATTTTTCCCAATTAATGTCTTGATTTGCCTCTATCAACTTCAACTGGTCTACCCTACAGTGGAGCATCATCCAGCGAGAAATCTCCAGCACAAAACTTTACAAACCACTTTTGACATGTTTGATCGGTCACTGCACCCTCTCCATACACTGCACCAATCCTTTTTTCGCATTTCAGTTGCATTTTTACCTTTCTGGAGATAATAAAGCATAATACATGGAAAATGTTACATATTTTCTTCCATTTTCAATATTAAAATGGCTACACAAAAATTCACCTATTTTGATAAGTTTTTAAAAATGCATACTTGTGGGGGGGCTCTGCCTGCAGGGCCCCCCTGGCCACCACAGATGAGAATAAGTCTACCAAGACATGATCTGCTTGGGGAGGAAAGGTGGCCGATCTCTCAAAGGAGAAGGGCCAAGAGCCTCTTCCTCAATGGGTTTTTATTGGGTTGTTTTGCATAGGAATACAGGTTCATTAATCATTATCAGGAAGTAAGGATCAAACAATAGATAACATACAAAGAACTCTGAGGGCCTATTTTGAGTCAGGGTCATATAGCTAAAGAGCAATAAAACTTTGAGGAACTAACTCACTTCTTGCTTGGACCCTTATTTAATTGAGAGCATTCTAAACAAAGCAGCTTTCACAGGATTTTACATATTCTTTTTTAGGCCTGATCACCCTAGGGAACCTGCCCTTTCCAGTACAGGGCTACACCCACCACCAGCATTGTTTCAGGCTTAAGGCATTGCCTCAGGCTTAAGTCAGGCAAGGCAGCCAAGAGATTAGGAGACTCCTCACAGACAGTATGAGGACTCAGGCTATGTCAAAGCTGAGGGTCCATCACCCCCTTTTGCTATAGGCCCCCAAGTCCTTCCTTGGGGCCTCCATGTAATCATGCCTGTCTTAGGTCGTTCCCCCCTTGGGGAATCTTACCCTTCATTGGCTAACAGACCAAGCATTGGTGGCCAGTTATGAATGAAGTAAAAGGAACAGAGGTGGTGCCCCTATCAGGGAGACAATCTTTGTCTCCTCAGTAGCTTAAGGTCCCAAGGTGGCTCACTCAGCTTCAGCCATGGGGGTTGGTTACAGTTCCTGAAACCAGGCAGGGTGGTTCACAACACATACTGACATGACAGCTGTTACAACACAGCCTAACAAAATTGTTTGAGTGAAGTTAAACACAACTATGCTCTTATAGAGCCATCTTACCAAAAAAAATTTTTTTGGCCATTTGATATTACCTAATATAGCTCAATCATCTTTTTTTAAGTCACTAAATATAAAAAAAAAATCATGTTACAGTTGGAATATGTTCTTATTGCCAAAGAAAGAAACAAATAAAAGGGGGAAAAAATACATGATTTGTGTAAGTGTTACCGAGCAACAGAAAAGGTCCGTTATTGTCCGCCGCCTTACGGAAAGATGTCTCTCAAAGCCAGAGATTTGTGAAAAGGAAAGGAAATGTTTATTTAATGCTATACAGAGTTAGAGTAGTGACTTAACATCTTCATTAAAATATCAAAGTCCTTTAGGATACCCACAAACACCCACAGTGCTTCCTATCTCCCTCTGCCCTAAGTCAGGGTACCGTACTTGCAAGGAAGAGAAGCAAACGTCTGGGATCCAGGCTCTTGACACCGTCAGCTGTGTCGTCATCCAGGCAGGATCTCTGGTTAATCTGAAGCCATGTGGCACCTTCTCATGGCCTACTGGCAAGAGTTCTTTCACCCTTCTTCCAGGCAGTCTCTCTTGCTCCCAGGCCACACAGCCGAAGGGAGCACCCCAAAGCCGTGTGGTCCCTCCTCTACCAAAGCTGTGGGGAAGGGGTCCCCACTGTGGAAAAGCCTCGTGGCTCTCCCTCTTCACCAAAGCTGCAGGGGTCTGCACTCTGGTGAAACTGCATGGAATCTCTCCCTCTGGCAAAGCTGCGAGAGGGTCTCCACTCGGGCAAAGCCTAGTGGCAATTCTCTGCTAAAGCCACATGGTGATTGTCCCTCATGGAGCTGCGGGTCCTGCTCTCTGGTGAAACCGCATGGATCTCTCTAATGGCTGCCGCATCTCTGTTTTAAATACTGGCGCCAAACCTCCTCTGCAGCCCTGTTTCCGCCTCCTCCTACAATTGGTTACACCTGCCAGCATTCCCGTATATTTCCAAGGTTATTGGGATGCCATCATGAGTTTGGGCAGGCATGTCCTCATTTTCTGGAGCCAATCTTCTCCAAGCTCCCACACAGGTGCTTTAACTTAGGGTTCCTCCCCCAGTCACGTCCTGGGGGAAGTCCTTTCCATCCCCCCTGGCTCAGAGCATGGCCACAGCTGTTTAACATATCTATAAAACCAGTTAAAGGTTATAGATATGTTAAATGACCATTCTGGAGGTTACCTGCAAAACCATTCTTATGCAAAACAACTCAATGGCCCTGCTCCATGTGTCCCTTCCCCCAACTCATACCTGTGGGGGAGGGGGGGAGGGCATCTTATATGTCCCTCTAATATTTCCTGGACACCGTGAGTTCTGGGCCCCATTCCAACTCCCTTTTTGGGCCCCCCCTCTTGGCTGCACCCTGTTACATAAGCTCCAAAGTATTCAGCAATTTGAATGGATCCAACTTTCTAACATATATAATTCCACATTTTCACTTCCTCCCCTTTGATCCCTTTTTCTTCCATTGTTCGTTTAGCAAACTTGTTTCCTTCCCCCTTATATCTACAATAATAAATAATCCATACACCAATGCACAAATGGCCCAGAAAAACTATCATAACTTTAGTTTATAAACTAGTCTCTACCTTCTACAACATAATTTTCACACCCCAAGCTCTTTAGCATGTAAAATCTTTGTGGGGAATAAACTGCAATAGGCAGTTTTGTCAGGTTTGCTCAGTTCTCATGTTTCACAAAAGAAAGCTAAAAATATTTTACAAAGGAAGAATACAAGGAAGAGGAGAGGAGGAAGTGAAGGAGGAAGAGGTATAGGAGGAGTTGGGGAAGGGTAACTATGTGTGTTACAGCTGTGTTTGCAACATAAACTATTTTTTAGTATTCAATCAGAGCTAGCATATGAAAATTAAATAAAACATCAAAAATTATATATTGGCAATGGTTTAGTAGACTTCAAAAATGTAATTGGATGCAATTTTACACTCACTAGTTATATGAATGTGGAAGAACACTTAATCTTTGAGTCTTAGTGCAAAATTGGTAAAGGGATAATAAACAACCTATGTCACTGAGATGTTATTTAACTAGTCACAGTTCAATGAGATAATATGTGAAAGTGCTTTGTAAACTGTGACAGTCTAAAGATACTTGTTTCTGGTTATTGTCATGTTTTCTTGTGAAAAGAAATGCATGTTTAAAGGAAATAAGATAAATTAATTCATCAATAAAACTGTTTATAATCAGTCACTGAGTTTATTCTTGGGTTTCTTGATAAAACATAAACTAATTATTTAAACTATTGATATTGCTCTTTTTCCCATCTTCTTTCTTTTCTCTCATACTATTTTTTCTTTTTTTAATTATTTTTTATTGATTATGCTATTACAGTTGTCCCATTTCTCCTCATCATTCCCCTCCTCCCTTCACACCCCCTCCCACACACATTCCCCCCTTTAGTTCATGTCTATGTTTCACAAGTCCTTTAGCTTCTACTTTTCCCACACTATTATTGCCCTCCCCCTGTCTATTTTCTACCCACCGTCTATGCTACTTATTCTCTGTACCTTTTCTCCCTCTCTCCTCCTCCCACTCCCTGTTACTAACCCTCCATGTGATCTCCATTTCTGTGTTTCTGCTCTCTAGCTGTTTGCTTAGTTCGCTTTTGTTTTAGGTGTGGTTGTTAATATCTATGAGTTTGCTGTATTTTTACTGTCCTATTTTTTATCTTCTTTTTCTTAGATAACTCCCTTTAACATCTCATATAATAAGGGCTTGGTGATGATGAACTCCTTTAACTTGACCTTATCTGAGAAGACCTTTATCTGCCCTTCCATTCTAAATGACAGCTTTGCTGGAGAGAGCAATCTTGGATGGAGGTCCTTGCCTTTCATGACTTGGAATACTTCTTTCCAGCCCCTTCTTACCTGTAAGGTCTCTTTGGAGAAATCAGCTGACACTCTGATGGGAACTCCTTTCTAGGTGACTGTGCCCTTATCCCTTGCTGCTTCTAGAATTTTCTCCTTCATTTTAATCTTGGCTAATGTAATTATGATGTGCCTTGGTGTGTTCTTCCTTGGGTCCAACTTCTTTGGAAATATGAGCTTCCTAGACTTCCTGGAAGTCTATTTCCTTTGCCAGATTGGGGAAGTTCTCCTTTATTATTTGTTCAAATAAGTTTTCCACTTGTTGCTCTTCCTCTTCCCCTTCTGGTACCCCTATAATTCGGATGTTGGGACATTTACAGATGCCCTGGAGGTTCCTAAGCCTCTCCTCATTTTCTGAATTCTTGTTTCTTCCTTCTTTTCTGTTTGGTTGTTTCTTTCTTCCTTTTGGTCCACTCCATTAATTTGAGTCCCAGTTTTCCTTCCATCACTACTGGTTTCCTGTGCGTTTTTCTTCATTTCACTTATTGTAGCCTCCATTGTTTCATCTAATTTATGACCAAAATCAACCAATTCTGTGAGCTTCCTAATCACCAGAGCTTTGAACTGTGCTTCTGATAGGTTGGCTACCAGTGCTATGAGCTCTGCATCTGATAGGTTGACCACCTCCTGGTCACTCAGATGAATTAGCTCTGGGACTTTGATCTGTTCTCTCTTTTGAACCATCCTTGGTTTTTTTTGTTTTTTTTTTGTCTGGTCACAGCTGTTACATAGTGAGGGGTGGAGATATAGGTGTTCACCAGGACTGAGCAGCCCAGTTGCTGGGTTGTGATGCTGGATGTGGGGTCAGGGTCAGAGAGGGAACAATGGTGCTTGCTCCACTCTCTGCCAGATATCAGTCACTTCCACTGCTCCCCCCAGGCAAACTAGACCTCTCTGGTGCTGATTCCTGGGTGCGTGGGCCTGTGCACGTTCCAGGACCCCATAGGTCTCCCCAACAAACTCTCCTGTGAGGCTGGGACTCCCTCCTGGTACCTCAGTCCCTAGAAGTATTTTCAATGAGTGCTTTTAGGCTTCACTTCCCGGTGCTGGGGCCCTGCGTCATGCAGTCTGTCTTGCTGCCCGTTTTCCCCTGGTTTATCTGTGCACAAATGTGTGCCTGTGGTCCACCGCTTTGTGCACCCCGCTTGGCCTCCTCATGTTCGGCAACGCTGCCGCCTGTGTGCCTGGAGTGTGCCTGGAGTGACTGAGCGCTAGGGACCCTCGCTGGCTTATCCCGCCACGATCTGAGTCTGCCAGCTGCTCACTCTACCCCTCTTACCCATCTGGGTGAATTGTTGTTATTGGACTCCCGCACAATTCAATTTTCCCTCTGTCCTGGTTGGGTTTTTTTGGTGTTTTTTTTTTGGTTCTATATTTTTGTTGTCTTTAATCTTGGTTGTGAGAGGAGGCACAGTGTGTCCAGCTACACCTCCATCTTGGCCGGAAGTCTCTCTCATACTATTAAGGGGAACAAATATACTGATTCAAGTACTTACCATCATTCACTGCCAGGATATTAATTTAGCAATGACTTTGTATGTAGTTATCATTTGGACTTAACACAATCCCTTTCTAGTTTTTGTAAATAAGCTATATAATCCTAAAAACAAGAGATTTCTTTAGAGGTAATATATGCATTGCTTAGGAGAATAACAGATATGATTTAAACTCTTCAAACATACACAGTAATGTCCCAACATTATTAATAAGCTGTCTTCACTTAAAAAATCAACTCTTCCTCACATGAAGCATTAGCATACTCACCAATTAACTGATTCCTCTAGATGACCTGTCTTTACTCTCTAAGTTTCACTTTGCTTTGCTTTCCCTCACAGTGGAAGGAGCTATTTATGTTCTTCAGGACCCTAGTGACTTTGATGGAAAGGACTGGCTTCCTACTAGCGGTACCATGAAGACATTCTTCTCAGGAAATCATATTCACATATCTCTAGTACATTCAGGTTAGTGTAAATAGAAGCAGCCAGTAAACTTCTGTCATTTTAAAACCAGCAGTAGGATCCCAGCAGTTGGTCACAAACAGACCATTTGGCTGCCCAAAGCATTGCTTATCCACTCCACTATGAAATAGAACATTCCATGCTTTTCATTTTCAAACTTCCTGTCTTACAATAGGCATTTCCCTTTCCTCAAAAATATTAAATATTTTCTTTCTATGAGGCAAACATGTGTAAGTGTCAGGAATACATTTTTAAAAATTATTTCTCTTTAAAATGCAGTCTGTACCATGAAACTACTCATCATGAGAGCCAGGAACCAAACAATGAAAGTCACTGCCATGAAATGGACAAGTCCATATGTGCACAAGGTAGAAAGACAGCCCTGGGTTGTTGCTGCTGCTTTTTTGTTTTGTTTTTGAGGTGGGAAGGTATTCAGAAATCTCAATAAGGGTAATTTTTAAACTTCAATTTAAAATGTGAATCGAATTTTTTTTTACGTAGAGAAAGGAATTTCAAAAAAAAAAAAAAAAGTCTATTCATGCATCCCATCAATTCTCCAGAATTAAAGAACATGAGAGTCCAAGTTAAACTTACCCACTGAGAAATTCTACACAATACATGAAAAGATTTCACACCAAGACACATCATGGAAATCTCTCAGGAAACTAGTAACAAAGCAGTCACTGATGTATCTAGAGAAAAATAATTCACATACAAAGGAATGAAAATTAAAATTACACTCAACTTTTAAAATGTTTTAGAAATCTAGAAAACTATTTGGGGAAAATTACTTCCAGTTTAGTATGCTACACCTAGCCACAATAGCAATCACATGTGATGTTGAAATTAAGATATTTTGGCTATATAAAATGTGAAAGAGTTTAGCCATCTTGCACCATTACCTAGGAAACAACTGCAAAGCTACATCATTGACTAAAGAAAAAAAGCCAAGAGAGATGAATAGACAGATGCGTGATCAAGGAAGCGAGGGTTCAACACAGAAGAGAAGGGAATAAAATAATAACGGTAAAAGTAGTCTTGGGAAAATAGATGTGCAGTACGTATGTCTGAGAGCAATCAGTGCACTTTGGAGAGGACAGTCAGACAGCTCCGAAGATATGCCTCTAAGGAAAAAGAAGTGAGATAGGGACACCAGGATGTTAGACACGCTGGAAAGAGACTGAGTTTCTAGCAGTGTTGAAGAAAATAAGCTTGTAATAAGTAATCACAAAACTAAGCAATTAAAAATTAAGATCATTTAACTTCATGAGAACAAAATGACTCAGCTGTAAATAATATGTACATGGCCCTAATAATGCAAGAATATGGAATACAGACTGAAGCAAAATTGTATTGAGGGATGTATAGCAAGACCAACTCTTATCTCTCAGAGTTGAAAGAAATACGTTTAATGTGAATATTAAAAAATTTAAAATGAAAGACAAGAGTGTATTTTAAACTATTCAGGGAAACAAGAAGCAAATGGTAAAAATCATTAAAAAGGATTCCTAGGGAGTAGAAACAAGGAGTAGAAAAGATAGAAGACTTGTGGCTTTTAGTAATGTCATTTTTGAATGATTTAATTTTAAAAATTATCTACATACATAAATTTTATAGTAATAATATTAAATTTTAAAAAATAACTTATTGGAGTTATAGAGAGAATGAAGTTGTCAGAAGAGGTAGCAATCAAGCAGGGATGAGCTTTGTATGCTGATCTACCACATTTACAAAATAAATGGTAAGTGTTTGCAAGCTTCAAATGCTTTTAAAAAGACAATTATATTTAGATTTGAAAAGAGCACTCAGGTAGTGATATGGGAAGGAACAAAAGAAGGGGCCAAGAAATCAATTATTCATCAACTGTAAACAAATTTGAAAAAAACATGATAAAGAGTTACAATGTTAATAAACCAGAACTCTTAACATACTACAAAGTCTGTCCAGAAAAAGTCCAGCTATTATTAATATCATGAGAATGGTTTTCATGGCATCAATGTAACCAAGGAGAGTGGACTGGAATGCACAGTGTGAACAATGATGACTTCACTGTACTAGTCAATGGGGACAGTAGACGCCATTGAGTGAGCATGTGTACTGTGTGGCCACAACATTCAAAATGACTGATCAAGGAATCTGCATCCAATTTTGCATTAAGCTTGAACATTTCTCCACAGAAACTATTTGGATGATTCAGAAAGCCACAGCTATTGGCAACTGGTGATTGGCAGCTTCATCAGGACAATGCGCCTGCCCATGCATTTCGTCTTGTACAGAGTTTTTTGGGAAAACATCCATCACTCAGGTGACTCAGCCCCCTACAGCCTAGAGTTGGTGCCCTGTGACTTCTGAATTTTCCAAAAACTAAAATTACCTTTCAAAGGGAAGAGATTCCAGACCATCAATGAGATTCAGAAAAATACAACGGGACAGCTGATGGCGATTGGGAGAACTATGGAAGACCCCAAGTTGCCTACTTTGAAGGGGACTGAGGTGTCCTTGTCCTACATACAATGTTTCTTGTATCTTGTATCTTTCTCAATAAATGTCTCTATTTTTCATAGTACATGGCTTGATACCTTCTTACAGACCTCATATAACTAAAGAAAAGTTATATCTAACTGGGGGAATAGGTGAAGGTGGTCAAAAGGTATAAACTTTCAGTTGTAAGATAAGTTCTAGTGATATAATGCACAACATTGTGTCTATAATACAATAATGTATTGCATATTTGAAAGTTGCTAAAAGAGTAGATCTTTAAAGTTCTCATCATAAGAAAAAAATGTAACTGCAATGATGGATATTAACTAAACTTAATGGTAACCATTTTGTAATATATTTATATATCAAATCATTGAGATATATACTTTAATACAATGTTATATGTCAAATATAATATATCTCAATAAAACTGGGGAGGAAAAAAACAAACCAATTGAAACTTTAGCAAAAGATGTAAACAGGCCCTGGCCAGTGTGGCTTAGCTGGCTGGAGAATCATCTCATATACCAAAAATTGCAGGTTTGATTCCCAGTCATAGCACACACCTAGTTTGCAGGTTTGATCTCTTATCAGGGCACATATGGGAGGCAGCCAATTGATATTTCTCTCTCTCTCTCTCTCTCTCTCTATCTCTCTAAAAGCAAGGAAAATGTCCTTGGATGAGGGTAAAAAAATATTTTTAAATGTAAATAGAAAATTCACAGAATAATAAATCAAAGTGGTCAAGCAATATAAAATATATTTTAAAATATTATCCCTGGCTGATGTGGTTCAGTGGAATGAGTGCCGGCCTGCAAACCAAAGGGTCACTGATTCAATTCCCAGTCAGAGCACATGCCTGGGTTGTGGGCCAGGTCCCCAGTGGAGGGCGTACGAGAAGAGGGCATACGTGAAGCAAGCACACATTGATGTTTCCCTCCTCTTTCTCCCTCCCTTTCCCTCTCTCTAAATAAATAAATAAAATATCTAAAAAATAATAATAAAATATTCAACTCACCACTAATTCCAAGCATGGAAATCAAAACAATGATACTATTTTTGACCAAATGATTAGCACAAATAACAACAAAAGGTGAACAGCTCGGCTTTTATAAAGTGAGTGAAATAGGCACACTCAATTGCAGATACTATAAACAAATTGCTACAATCTTTATGAAAGCTGAACAAAATACTTTAGCCAAGAGATAATTTGTGGTACAGAGTGGACTCTTCCCTTTATCCTCAGTTTCTCCCCTTCTGTAACTGCATTTTGCACATGGCTTTGACACATCAAAATAACAAACCTACCCCATCTCTCTAAGATCTTTCACTGCAGCTCCTTTTGACTAACTGGCAGCTTGTATTGCTCTAGTTCTGAATTTTCAAGATATGAGTTCACCAGCAATGTTCATGAGATATATATTTCTGGTTGAGCCCTTTGTGTGCAGAAGTTTATCTGATATAAACCTGACCAGCATTTCCTTCAGCCTGGCCTGTGCAATGGGATAATTGACCAACAAGGCAGCTGAAGATGGGTGATTGCCTGAAAAGCTACTTGGAATTTATGTATTGTGCAATGTAGAGTGACTATGAGGACAGACTCAGGGGCCAAATGTTTCTATCACTTACTAGCTGGGTGACCTTAGGTAATACTTAACTCCTCTAGCATGTGTCCTCAACTGAAAAGTGGGAATAATAGTGGTCATCTAAATGATAGTGTTGTCTAAAGGGCAGCTGGCACATAATAGATTCTTTCTGTCATTTTTGTATTAATCTTGTCATTTATTTTTTTAATTTTATTTTAATTGTTGTTCTTGTACAGTTTTCTGTCTTCTACTCCCATCCCAGCCCACTGCCCCAGCCCTCCCCAGCTCCCTCCCATTTCCACCCCTCCTAGCTTTTGTCCATGTGTCTTTTGTATTTGTTGCTCTAAACCCTTCCCCCTTTCCCCTGAAATTCCCTCCCCTCTCCTCTCTGGTGACTGTCAGCCTATTCTCTATTTCAGTGTCTTTGGTTATATTATGCTTACTTGTTTGTTCTGTTGATTAGGTTCCTGTTAAAGGTGAGATCATATGGTATTTGTCTTTCGCCTCCTGGCTTATTTCAGGGACCCCAGTGTACTGTTGGTGAGACTGCAGACTGGTACAACCACTATGGAAAGCAGTATGGAATTCTCTAAGAAAACTAAAAATGGATCTACCTTTTGACCCAGCAATTCCACTGCTAGGATTATATCCTAGGAACTCTGAAACACCAATCCAAAAGATCCTATGCACCCCAATGTTCATAGCAGCACAATTTACAATAGCCAAGTGCTGGAAGCAACTTAGGTGCCCATCAGTAAATGAATGGATCAAAAAACTATGGTACATCTACACAATGGAATTCTATGCAGCAGAAAGAAAGACGGAGCTCTTTCTGTCATTTTTGCTATAAATAATATAAGAGAAAAATGATATTGGCTTGAAATATGGTATAGGAAATGGAGAAGAGAGAGTTTTATTAGAAAGTTCTGTTCTCCTCTCTTTTGTTATAAAATCCTCTGCCTCCACTGAGAGGTGGAGATGGGCTTTGTGATATAAGTCCCCATCTTGTAGATGGTCAGCATCTGCAAATAAACCACTTTCCTTTACACACACACACACACACACACACACAAACACAAAAGTAAAAGTTCAATGTAACTTTGGCTCTCCTCATTTTCCCTTTTTTCATGATAAGTATAGTTTTAAAACATTCAGACCAAAAGTGCCATTTAGTTTGGTTCTTAATAATGTGTATATATAACAAATACCTGAGGACCAAACACCTGATAATTCTTTCAGGAGTTCAGACTGCACGTCTATATCCTCAGTAATCTAATGTGACCTCTCAAAATACCTTAGTCTTCAAAACCTATATTATAATGTCTATCATGTTGCTTTTGTGATGTGTTAATATTGACCCTTAACTCATCATAAGCCTTCAGAAAGCAGTTAGCCACCCTGACATATTAATCAGGTTTTCCCTACCTCACACAGTAGCCTCTGGTCCTAAATGAGTAAGAGTATAATGGACTGTTTGGACTCCAGCTCTGTGGATTCTCCCACTTGTGATTCTTTTGAAATTTCTTTAATTTTTAGAGTTAAACCTGTCTCCAATTTACCTTCAGCTTCTCATACTCTTGGTTTATTTTGACTCTACTGTGCCTTAACTTTCCCAGTCAAAACTGTAAGATTTTGTTAAGCTGTTCTCAAAGTTCATTCCCCAAAGCTGTCAAATGCCTGTGCCCCAGTGCCTTAGGTATTCAAGTCTTCCTTGTTTTGCAAGAGTGCTAGCTCAAATCCCCACTCTTCCAAGTAATCCCCACATCATTGTTTATATCCATGGGTCATGTGTATAAGTTCTTTGGCTACTCCCTTTCCTATACTGTATTATACATTGCTATTGCTATTCTGTAGCTATCTTTTTGTACTTTTAATCAACTCACCTCTTCACCTACTCCCCTACACCACCCTCCCATCTGGCAACCATCAAAACACTTTCCATATCCATGAATCTGTCTCTGTTCTTCTTATTTGCTTAGTTTGTTTTTTAGATTCAGTTGTTGATAGGTATGTATGTATTGTCATTTTATTTTTAATAGTTTTCTTCTTCTTCTTCTTCTTCTTCTTCTTCTTCTTCTTCTTCTTCTTCTTCTTCTTCTTCTTCTTCTTCAAAAGGTCCCTTTATCATTTCACATAATAATGGTTTGGTGATGATTAAGTCCTTTAGTTTTCTCATCTGGGAAGCTCTTTAGCTACCATTCAATTCTCAATGATAGCTTTGCTGAGTAGAGTAATCTTGGCTGTAGTCCCTACTTTTTATGACTTTGAATATTTCTTGCCAGTCCCTTCTAGCCTGCAAAGCTTCTTTTGAGGAATCAGTTGACAGTCTTATGGGAACTCCCTTGTAGGTAACTAACTGCTTTTCTCTTGCTGCTTTTAAGATTTTTTTCTTTATCTTTAACCTTTGACATTTTAATTATGGTGTGTCTTGGCATGTCTCTTTTTATTTATCTTGTTTGGGACTCTCTGTGCTTCCCAGATTGCATGTCTATTTCTTCACCAAATTAAGGAGGCTTTCTTTCATTATTCTTTCCAATAGATTTTCAATTTCTTGCTCTTTCTCTTCTCCTTCTGGCACCCCTATAATGTGAATGTTGGACTTCTTGAAGTTGTACCAGAGGCTGCTTATACAATCCTTGCTTTTTGGATTATTTTTTCTTTTTGTTTTTCTGATTAGTTGTTTTTTGCTTCCTTATGTTCCAAATCATAGATATGATTCTTGGCTTCATCCATGCTATTGCTGTTTCCCTCTAAATTGTTCTTTATTTCAATTAGTCTTTCCTTTGGTTTGGACTGGATCATTTTTATGCCATTAAGGTCCTCACCAAGTACCTTGAGCATCCTTGTAACCAGTGTTTTGAACTCTGCATCTGATAGATTGATCATCTCTATTTTGTTTAGCTCTTTTTTTGGAGTTTGATCTGTTCTTTCATTTGGTTCATGTTCCTTTGTTTCCTCATTTTCCAGCCTCCCTGTGTATGTTTCTATGTATTAGGTAGAGATGCTATGACTCCCTGTCTTGGTAGCATGGCCTAATGTAGTAGGTGTCCTGTAGAGTCCAGTGGCACAGCCTCCCCTATCACCCAAGTTGGGTACTTGAGGTGTTCCCTTCATAGAAGCTGAATACACCCTGCTCTTACTTTAGTTGAGCTTTGATTGCTGTTGTCAGAACAATGGACAGGACTTGCCCAGGCCAGTAAGCTTAAAGGACTGGCTGTGACCACTGACCACAAACCTCCTCCCTCCATAAAGTATCAGCTGTGTAGGGGCAGGGTGGTGGTGCTCTGACACGGTCTGTAG
This sequence comes from Anoura caudifer, assembly GCA_004027475.1. NCBI lineage: Eukaryota > Metazoa > Chordata > Mammalia > Chiroptera > Phyllostomidae > Anoura > Anoura caudifer. Next base: position 193,953 of record PVKU01001494.1, on the reverse strand, counting down.
CTGTCCACTGGGTGTGCTGACCCTGCAGTTTCCCAGATGGTACAGGCCACAGTCAGCCCTCAACTGTGTTCTACCTAGGACCACCTTGCATGAGCTATAAAGCAACCTGAGATAACTGTTACTTGTGCTGGTATTGGAGATTCCCAGGCACAGCCAAGTTGTGAATTTAGGCTGGTTCCTGCTAGTGCCATGCCTGTGCCCACTAAAAAAAAAAATGGTATGGGGGAAGGGGGTTCACTGAGGCCTGCTGTTGTTTGTTTGAAATGATTTATTAAGTTTTAAAGCAAGAGCCAAGACCAGCTATTCATATGAAAAGGTTACTATTAACAGCTATAAGTTTTGTGGGACAGAGCCTCAGAGAATCTCCAGGGTAGGGCAAACAGTATTAGCCAGGTTAATGGAGTCTCAGATATGGCACCACCCCTGCCGGCTCTGTTGCTCTGGCCATCTTTCCGTCTGGGAGAAAGCTGTCCCCCAGTTATCACCTTGATACCAGATAGTTCAGTTCCTCCCTGTATACCACTGGTGCCTTTCAAGCTGCTACCCCAGTGCTGGAGCTCAGAGGGAATTAGTCTGAGTAAGTACATGTGTGGTTTCTTTAAGAGGAACTGCTTGGGACTCCAGAAGTTTCTTCTACCAACTCAATCCCTGCTGGTTTTTGCAGCCAGAAGTTATGAGGACTTACCTTCCTGGCACTGGAACCCTGGACTTGGGGGCCTAGTATAGGGCTGGGACTCCTTGCTCCAGAGATATCCCTCCCAAATTTTTATCCACCACACATGGGTGTGGGACCAGCCCATTCCACGTCTCTACCCCTCCTACCAGTCTGGATGGGTATGGTTTCTTTAATTCCATAGTTGTCAGACTTCCATTCAACTCAATTTCTGCCAGTTCTGAGTGATGATTATTCTATAATTTAGTTGTAGTTTTGATGCAGTTAGGCAAGGAGGTGAGCCATGTTTACCTATTCTACCTCATTTAAAAGAACTAATAACCAATGAGGAAAATGTTTCTGCTGCATATAGCTATGGGGTTGGCTGCCCTCCTCTACTGATCAACAGAGGAAAACAATCAGCCAAGTTCTATACAAAAGAAAACATTTTTGTTTTTAGAAAGAAAAATTTATAAAGTATTTCCTACACTGACTTCTAATTGTTACTAAAAAAATAAGGCTTAAGGGTTAGGGCTTCTGGTAAAGATGCTGGTGTAGGTAAACGTGGTGCTGGAAGCCTACCACAACCGTGTCAAAATTACAACTAAACTACAGAACAACCTTCCTTCAGAACCACCTGAAATCTAACTGAACAGAAGTCCTACAACCAAGGATATAAAAAAGAAACCACTTTGAGATTGGTAGGAGGAGCAAAGATATGAAACAGGCTGGTCCCATATTCACATGTGGTGGAAAAAAAAATGGGAGGGTTATTTTGGCTACAGAAGTGCCATCTGAGGAGCAAGGGGTACCAGTTGTCCCATACCAGGATCCCATCCTAGGGTTCCAGTGTCAGAAAGAGAAGACCCTATTACCTCTGGCTGAAAAAACAGCAAAGATTGTGCCTGAGTGAAACAGAGGGCTTCTGGAATCCCAGGCATTTTCCTTAAAGGGCCCAAGCACAGATTTACTCAGACTCACTCCCTCTGAGCTCCAGCACTGGGATGGTAACTCAAAAGTCACCAGGGATACCTGGTGAGGAACTGAACTGTCTGTCATCAGGGTGAGAGATGGAGGTGCAGCTTTCTGCCAGAGAGAAGTGCTTACAGAGGCCACTTGTTCCTTTTCTGAGCCCTCCCTATTCAGGGCCAGCAGGTTAGCACTGTACCTGAGTCTCCATCAGCCTGGCTATCACTGTTTGCCCCCTAATCATGATTCCTTGGTGACTGCCCCACCCAGCCTGCATGTCCACCTAAGATATTTCCAGAGGCTTTTGCATACAAAGAGCCTGTCATCACTTCTGCTTCGGACTTTCCTAAATCTCCCAAACAAGCACTATCTGGCCTCTGCATGCCTGTACCTATCACTAAGTGGCCCAGGACCATCACTACTGGCAGTCAGCCTTGATTTGCAGCTTGGCCTCTCCCAGGAACCTCCAATCCCAGCACAAGTAGCAGCCATCTGAAGATCACTTTGTAGCTCATACTGGGTGGTCCCAGGAAGAACACAGGTGGTGGCTGACCTTGACCTATACCTCCCAGGAGGCCTCAGAACCAGCACACCCAGTGGACAGCATCAGACCATGTTGAAGTACCATGCCACCACCTCCACAAGTGGCACATTCAAGAGGTGGACTGAGCAGGCACCAGAGCTCTACTGTAGTAAGTCCTGCTCCATGGAGTGGGTCCCTGCACAGCTGACTCTCCACAGTGGTCACAGCCAGTCCTGCAGCTGATCAGCCATCAGGTAAACCCCTCCAGTCAACATAAAAACAACAATATAGGTTCAACTACAACAGGAGGGTATACAAAGCCCACAAGGTGTAGGGGTGTACCTGGAATGCCAAGCTCAGCTGAATGAGAAGACTGTGCTACTGGACCCTGTGGGACACCTTCTATCTGAGGTTACTCTACCAAGCCAGGGAGACATAGCACCTCTACTGAGCACATAGAAATAAACACAGGGAGGCTGCCAAAATAAGGAGACAAAGAAACATGTCTGAAATAAAAGCACAGAACAGAACTCCAGAAAAAGGACTAAACAAAATAGAGACAAGAAATCTACTTGATGCCAAGTCCATAACACTGGTTATATGGATGCTTAAGGAACTTAGGGAAAGAGTAGACAAACTTAGTGGAAATTTCAACAAAGAGACAGAAAACATAAAAACAGAACAAGAAAACAAAAAAAATAACCTGCCATAGATAAAGAATACATTAACTGAAATAAAGGACATGTTACAGGAAATCAACAGTGGAGAAGATGAAGCAGAGGATCAAATTAGAGGTTTTAAAGATAAGGAAGAAGAAAGTACCTAATCAGAAAAGCAAAAATAAAATAAATAAATAAAAATAAATGAGGATTCTATAAGGAGCCTCTGTGGCAACTTCAAGTATATCAACATTTGCATCATGGGACTGCCAGGAGGAGAAGAGAGACAGCAAGGAATTGAAAACTTATGCAAAAAAAAAAAAAAAAAAGATAAAAAACTTCCTTAACCTGGTGAAGGAAATAAACATACAAGTCACAAAAGCACAGAGAGTCCCAAACAAGATGAATCCAAAGAGGCTCACATCAATACACATCATAATTAAAATGCCAAAGATTAAAGACAAAGAGAGAATCTTAAAAGCAACCAAAGAAAAGCAGTTAGTTATCTACAAGGGAGTTACCATAAGATTGTCAGCTAATTTTTTAAAAGAAACTATGCAGGCCTGATGGGATTGGAAAGAAACATTCAAAGTGATGAAAAGCAAGGAACTATCTATAATCAATATTACTCTACACAGAAAATCAATTATTTAGAATCAAAAGACGTATAAAGGCATTCCAGACAAGAAAAGGCTAAAGGACTTCATCATCACCAAGCCAGTATTACATGACATGTTAAAAGGCTTTCTATAAGAAGTAGGAGAAAAAGATAAAAATGTAAATAATAAAATGGCAATAAATACACATCAATAATTGAATCTAAAAAAAAAAAAACAAACAAAACAAAAGAACAGAAACAGATTTATAGTTACAGAGAACATTTTGATGGTTGCCAGGCGGGAGGAGTTAAGAGAATGTTTGAAAAAGGTGAAGGGATTAAGAAGTACAAATTGGTAGTTACAGAATAGTCATGGGGATGACTATTCTGGGGATGTAAAGTACAGCATAGGGAATATATTCAATAATATTTAATAACTATGTATGGTGCCAGATGGGTACTAGATTTATTGGAATGATCACTTAGTAAGTTATGTAATGTCTCATTACTGGGTGTACACTGGAAACTGATATAATAATGTATACCATCAGTAATTGAAAAATAATACATCATTTAAAGTAAAAATACATCCTTATTAAATAAAGTTATAGGATATGAATTCATAACCACACTAATACAGTAAGTGTGTATTAACACATATTAAGTGTTAGAGTGAAGAAGCCATTCATGAACCGTAAAATGATTTTATGGACTTTTGCACAATAAAATGCAGGAGGGATTATGCAGGCAGATATACTATGCAAGGTAGATGAAGCCATAAATCAGAAGGTGAAGAGGAACAGGTGCCCAGAAACTGTTGTTTATAAAGGAACTCAGATACACCTGAAGCAAAGAACTGTCAGGCCTAGAGAGCAAGAAAGAACTATAAAGAATCAATCAAAGAAATAATTTAAAAACTGTCCGCATCACTGCAGCTTGGCTCTCCCCAGCATAATCCCACTCCCAAGTGAATGGTGAATGACAGGCCTTGCACTTTCAGGGAGAATAAAACAAAGAACTTGTTTCTAAAGAAATTGAATCAATTGCTTAGGAATAGCTAATGTTCCATGTGTGGGATATTGTGCCCAGATTAAAGTCATCTTTATTCCCTCTGGGGGAATCTAGTGGCAGACTGCCTGCCTACTTCTCATCTATATACTTTAAAATGAAATCTGCAAATCACCAATAACATCACACACACACACACACACACACACACACACACACACAACCTGAGTTACAGTCTGCCCTCTTAGATAAGAAAAATATTAGTTTAATGGAGAGACAAATCTGCAGAGCAGAAGAAGAAACATTTTCTAGCAATTTAAGTCAACTAGCATTGGGCTTTAGTAATAAAGATGAATGAAAATCCAGTTATCATGAGACAATTAGGAAAAATCATCAGCACAAAGGAAAGTATCATGAAGAAAAAGCTAAATAACTCATCCCCAAACAACACAGGAAGTTAGGGAAAAAAATAATCTCTTCAGTTCCATTTGATAAGACAATATATGCATGTAACAGGAATAGAATGCCATGAAAAAGAACTATAGAATATCTAAGAATGAGTTCTTAGGGATTCAAAATATTATTACTGAAATTGAGAGTTCAGTAAAAATGCTGACATTAAAAGTTGAAATGACAACAAAAATTGTTTCCAGACCTTCCAAATGTCACCTGGGGAAATGAGATCATCTCCATTTCAGAATCACTGGTCTAAAGCAGTGAACTATAATTTGATACACAGGAAATCCTGAGTATTTTAAAAGATTATAAAAGAATGATATCAGCTTGGACTGAAAGGAAAGAAATAGGACAAAATAAAGTGAAACTCTGTCTTTGAACATCTAAACAGGAAGCAGCCTAAGAGAATTACTTAGCTGCAAACAGGAGTTACTTTTATAAAAGGGATAATCCTCCCATCAAGAGTGGGGTTTGTACCCCACTTAAACCTTGGCAGGCTATGTGATTGCTCTAATAAAATATTATGCACGTTACACTGTGTCAGGGTCCAGGTCACAGCCTGGAACAGGCAGTTAAGAAACAGGCAGCTTTACTTTCTGTCTCTTTAAACATATTTGTGGAACTCAATTGCCATATAAGAGATGCCTAAGATGTATGGAAAGGCATGCCACTCTAGTCAACAGTCCCAGCTGGCTACCCATTCCGCAGTAAGCACATCTAGCCAAACGTGTGGCCCTTCTTGGACACCCAGTCAGTTGAGCCTTCTGATGACTGCAGCTGAAGCCTCTATCTGACAGGAACCATAGGAAAGATCCTAAGTAAGAATCACTCAGCTGAGCTTCAGCAACACACAGAACCATAAGAGATAACAATACATTGTTATTTTAAGCCACTGCATTTTACGGTGGCTTGTTATCCAGCAGTGATAACTGGTGATCAAGGGAAAAGTTCTGGGTTAGCCCCCTGACCTCTTGGAGATTCAGCTTGTGATTATATCACCAGGCAAATTCAGCTACACTTGCTGAAGTGCTGGCCAAAATGGTAAAGTCTAAAGTGGCTTCTAGAGGAGACAAGACGATGAATATCCGTCACGGTTTTGGAAGCAGTGGTGCTACCGAGGACTGTTTCACCAGGTTTTCACTAGTTACACTGTCTCTACACTAAGACTCCTGTACTAAATTTCATAAGGATTCCAGCTAGTCATCACCTTGAAGTATCAGAAACAGAGCGGACTTAATGAGAAATATGAGCAGATTTACACAGGGCAAGGAGTGGACCAGACACCTCTGGTACTCTGGGCCGTATTCCACCAACCCACAACTGATTTCATTCTCAGCTGCAGAGACAATTCCAACTGAGCTCAAGCTTCTCTGATGCTCACAGCATCCCACATCCAATGTGTATCTTTTTTGTTTTTTGCCTCAGAACCTTCTCCAACATTTTGAGAATTTGGAAATGCTTACACAACAATTGTCAGTGTTAAAGGCAGATTTAATGCACCTAAAGAGAAACAATCAATCAATAAGAAGTGGAAACCTATTGATCAAGACACCGGCCTCCTGTCCTCCAAGTGGAAAACTCCTGGCAGTATCATGTACACTTTTCATAAGGTGTGGGAGGAATTGAGTCCTACTGACCACAGAAGCTACTCTGAGAGAGTATGCTTAAGTTGAATTTTATTCCTTACCAACCTCACTCTACCCATTATCTCACTTCTGATTCCTTGGATTGACACCAAAGCAAATTACTTGTACCCCAGCCTTTGCCTTAGGCTTTGCTTTCATGAGGAACCCATATTAAGACAATCAGATTGATAATAGATTTGTTATCATCATTAGTATACACAAAGAATGTAGATTTCTAAACCTGGTCCTATTATTATCAAGCATTTAAGCAAAATGTATTTCACACTTGCAAAGATACATAATTCCCTCTTTGCTTACATCTTTTCTTTAAAAAGAAAGTTAAGATGTAATCTAGGAATTTGGAAATGTATTCTGAGAAAAAAAAAACAAACAAACTCGAAGTCCACCAAACAACAGAACTCAGGAATGTAAAAGTAAAAGAAATTCCAGATGTTAATAATGCAGGACATGTAGTGAATATTCAGTCAAAATTAGAAATTTAGAAAGGCAGAGGACCCCAAGCATGCTTTCAAGGAAATATAAGCTCTACAAAACACATCTATTATTGAGAACCTGGAAGATATTTGTAATATGATGAAAGTTATATAGTTTATTCCATTATAAATATAAAAAAGCAATAGAAATTTTTAGAAAAAATATTATAAAAGAAAGATATATTCCATATCTAAAGCAACTAATATATGGTATGATTTACTTTAATTTACCTTTTTTTTACTATGAGAGTAAAATTGGATTTTTTACTTCACAGTCCCATGAGTATTAATACATGTTAATATCACTACAGTCAGGATACAAAACAGTTCCCTCCACCCCTACACCTCCATCATGCTCCCCGCTTGTAGCTACGCTGTCAACACCCTACCTCTAACCTCTAGGGACACCCTACCTCTAACCTCTGAGGAACAAAGCCTGATATTTGCATCATCGCTACAGTTTTGGCTTTTCCAGGATGTCAAATAAGTACAATGACACAGTAGATAACTTTTTGAAGCAGGCTTCTTTAACACAGCATAATGCCTTTAAGATCCATCTATGTTGGTGTAGGTATCAACAGTTAACTCCTTCCCATTGCTGAGGACAATACCACTGTACGGGGTATACAATATTTATTTATCTGTTCACCCATTGAAAGACTCTGGGTTATATCTAAATGTTGGCAATTATGGAAAGAGTTGCTATAAATATTTGTACACAGGTTTTACATGAGCCTAAGTTTTCATCCCTCCAGGGTAAATACTTAGAAGTGGGATTGCTGGGTCATACAATAAATGAATGTAACTTATACCAAATTGCCAGACATTTTTCTGAAATAGCTGTGCCATTTCATACTCCCACTGGCAAAGTATGAAACGTGCAGCTACTTCACATCCTCATCAGCATTTAGTATCTCATGTTCGCTGTATTTTGTTTTGCTTTTCGGCCATTTTTCAATGTATGTAGTTGAAGTATCTCTTCTGGTTTTAATTTGCATTTCTCTAATGATGAAGCATCTTTTCACATGCTCATTTCCATCTCTATACATTCTTTTACGAAATGACTGTTTATTTGCCCACTTTTAAAAGTGGGCTGTTTGGTTTATTACTACTGAGTTTTGAAAGATCTTAATATAATCCAGATCTAACTCCTTTGTCAGATATGTGTTTTGCATAATTAATAACAATATAAGTGGCAAAATTTAGAAGGTAATGAGAGATATTTGTTAGTAGATATGAGTTAATCCTCATCAAATGAAAATGTGAATACAGCATGAAGTCACAAGACATTGTCTCAACAGAAAAAAATTAGCAATGGTTCTTTACTACTACTGTATTTTAAATTGTTTAAACCTCTATGTGCTTATGTTAAATAAGTATATATTTATATTTATATTTATATTAAAATACAGTTTTATGTTATGGATAGTTGAGAGTGTGCTAGAATAAGAGGATAAAAAGCAAGGGGTCTTCGGGGAGAAGCATAGAGAAAAAAAATTACAAAGAAAGTGAAAGACAGACAGGCAGAGAGAAGGAAAAGGGTATAGAAATAAATTAGCACTGACAGAAAGACAGTGACAATAGGGACATCAGTGATGGAAACTGACCTTTCGGGAACAAGCCTGTTGGGATATTGCAACTAGAGAATTTTTCAAACATTTTAAAACATTGCAAAATTTTGTAAAATGTAATGTGTCTAAAGGGTGATGATTCAACTTTCTTTCAAAGTAAGCTGTCACTCACTGTGAGTGAATATTTTCAATTAAACAAATATAAAAGGAATATTATCTAAAAATCCAACATTTAATCATTAAATCCTGACTAGTTTACCTATTCAACCAGGGCATATAAAGTATACTCATAAGTTTACTCACAGAAGGCTAGTATAATTGGAAAGATCCTCTGAATATTCAAGACACTTGATTAGACTTTTTCTGCTTAATAATTGTTGAAATGGGAGACTTGAATATCTTCTTTTTCTGTAACTCCTGTCAGTAAATTCCATGGTTACACATCTAAGTTCATAAACACTACCCATGACACCTTGAACACTGCCTTTCAAGCTTCAGTAATCCTCATCAATGAAGTGTAGGGAAAAATAGGACTCACAATAACTCTATTTGAATTAAAAAGTTGGTAACTTCTTTTGAACCTGTAATTGGAGAGTTGATTTGTAGCACTGAGGGAGGGGAGCAGACTGGAGAAAGGGAAGCACTGTTCAGGAGCAGGTGGCACTGATGCTATCAAACAACTATATGGATTTGTGCAAAAAATATATATATAGCATCTTAGGAGCACTGTGAAACTCAAGACCAAAATACAGCATCTGTGGACACAGTTATTGGGTTGTCTTCAGTGAAAACTTTGCATCAAAGAAATAGCCTTACTAGAGAGTTACTTTATTTATTTCTACATCCTGTACAAAAATTTCAGCAATTGTGCAAGTGTAGTTGTGCAAGTGTAGTGTATCATGGAAAGAAATTCAAGCTTCCCAAGTATACTAAGGGAGAAATCTGCATAGTTGAAGGCCTTCTAACCACCTTCACCTCCTGTTATCACATGGCAACATGGGGACCACTGGCCTAAACACAAAGGTAAATTGCCTGAACTCCATGAAACAGAAAATAAAAAAGGAACGAATTTTTGTAAGTGGAGAATAAATTTTTTATTGCATTTTACTCCTTGAGGAAGTTGAAATAGCTATATGAGTTCAATATATTTCATTTCCAGCCATTTCAAGCCTGTTTCAATTTGCTTTCAAATGTTCGTCAATGTGGAAATGTTTTACGTACTTGATGTGGACCCATAATAAAAAAAATAAAAGTTTCAGTGTTCCAGAGCTAATTGTTTGTATTTTTCCTAATATTGTTTCAGCAGATTATTGCTCCAAGCTTTTGTCAAGTGTGGTAATGAACTGCTCTAAATTCTGAAACTGGGAAACTCACCATAGCATTTCAGACAGGCCACAGTAGATTTTCAGAATGTGTTTATTTTTGTTTAAAACTGCTGTGTGAATTATTATGATTAAAGCCAATGAATGACTCCGTGGTGAAGAACAACCCACATAAAGGAAAAGATGTATTGTGGACCAACAGTTGACTTAAATTATTTTTAGCTTGCTTAAATACATACAAACATCAACAGTATAAATCCCTCATGTGCCTATTTTTCTCCCAACCATAAAACCAAGCAGTTAGAGCAAACACTTAAAAATTTAAGAAAATAAAAATTCAGAGTAACAGCATTAAAGGAATGTGATGTATGATGTTTTGCTGAAACTAAATTAAAACTTAAAATATAAAAAATGAAGTAACCACTGTAGTGTAAGTTAGATTTCAGCAATCTGTTGGTGTAATACCATGGTCCCCTGCCTCTACTTCTCTTTGGTATCATTTGACCGTTACTTGGTGCCAACATTGCATTTGTATTTTAATCCACCTCGTTTACCTCTTCTCAGTCAACTAAGAGTGATACATTACACCACTTGGATGTTCTTTCACAATCTCAGATGCCAATTTTGTATGTAGTTTAATAAAGTCAATCAATGAAATTGTTTTCAACAGAAATTTATCCCTATAAATTTGCATAACTATTAAAATCAAACATGAAAATAGTGTCAGATAATGAATGATTTTATCATTTTGATATGAGGACCCAATGTTAGACATGCTTGCAAAAAAATGAAACAGGAATATAGTGACAGATAACATCATTTTAACATTAGGAAATTCTAAGATATTGCAGCTATACTCACCAATATATTAAAATCTAAATGCTACCAATATGGTAACCACTTGGTTTACATAGAATCACAAGCCTAATACTAAATCAACAACTAAAATAATTAGGAATACTAAATTTTAATTGTTCATTGGGTAACTCAGAACATGCTCAAGCTGATTTGAAAACTAACATTGAAATAAAAAGACCAATGTTAATGTTTCAATAATACAGTATGTGTGGGTCATCTAACCTTTCCTGACAACACATGTACAGGATATGATTTGAGGGATACAAGATTGTTCACAGTTTAGGAACCACCTGTAGAGAAAAAATTTTAGTCTGTGGTCAATTTATTACTTTGAGACATGAGCCAACAGTTGAAAAAAACATCTCCACAGATGTGAGATTATCACATTTTCTGACTTATTATTTCATCCGCTTATTTTCAACTATACTAAAAACAGAGATAAAAAGCAATTCATTGACATGCAAATTCAGAAAAATTAATTCAAGTCATTTAGCAATAGCAATTTTAAACATCCATGTGGATATAACTCTTGGTTATATCCATATGGATATAACCTTATATTTAGAAATGAAAAAGACCAGAGTTTACCTAACCTTGATAATTTTACATAATACAAAACACGCAATTTATATTCTGTATTTAGTACAGTATATCAACTTCAATTGGGTTATGAGTATAATTTAGAACTCTAATTCTAACTCCAGAGCTGTATGTTTGAGCTTTCCTGCACTTGCAGAGTGAACATGATGAAGTTGAGTGCAGTTATGTTTAAACATAGCCTGGAAGGAAGTTGAACACTGTCTTCCACTTTGGCTTAGGAGGTAATCTCAGAGAGGAAACTTTGAAGCCGATGTAAGTATAATATAATGCAATAAGCCTGTGTAAAATACACAAGACTTAAATTTTAGAAGGTCTCTATTTATAAGTTCTGTTCCTATTACTCACTTTTTATTCAATCCTGAGTCAACATAGAGGGTAATGAGAGTTAAATGTTTAAAATAATATGTAATATAAGCCATCCTTTTTATATTCAATTGTAAAACTTAATTTTGATTGTTGTTCTTTATGAGCTAAAAATGGTGGTATAATGTTATTTATAAGTTTTCAGTTTAGTAACCTAGGGCATGTTTTTCAGAAAAGACATCATCCATAGTGGACACACGAACTCACCAATCTTTTCTGATGTCTACAATTCTTTAGGATAGAGAATAATAGTACTTTGTGCATTCTTGAAAACAAAAGATTAGTTTGCCTTCATAATATTTGTCTACAGACATCAATATAACAAACATTCGTTGGACATCTTCTATGTTTTAACAATTGAGGTAAGTAATAATGATATAAATATGTCAAAAAGATCCAATTATCATAGACCTTTCAGTTTAATAAAGATACAAATGGATGTCTACTTAACCAGAGAACATACGATAAACAAAATGGAGTGTATACAAAGTGTTATGGAAGAAAACACAGAGACTTTCCAAGCTGGGAAATATTGGTAGTATCCATGCAAGATGTGGCATTTAGCTTATACTGTGACAAAGAAACACTTTCAACTTGTGGGAATGAATGCATATTGGAAAATTCAAAGTAAATAAAATCACAAACCCATAGAAAGGAATTGAGAAAAGAGATTTCATATTTAGAGAACAGTAAATCATTTTATATGTCATGATTTTGAGATTCTTTGAAAGTGTTTTGGTCTCTTCTGTGTCTCCTTCATTTCTCTTTTTAAATGAAAGCCAAGCCTATGTAATTGAAAAAGAGTTTCAAATCAGGTCCTGAAAAGGAGTATTATCATTATTATACTTGGAAAAAGAAAATTAATTTTAACATGGCTTTTTCAATGACAGATTAATTAAAGCTGAATTGAATGATAGAGTTTTAGTTCCATAAAATTTTAAGGATTGCAGCAAGATAAAATAATTTATGTTCTCTCAAAACAGCTTTGTAGTATGTAAGTACTTATTTTAAATGCTGAGTTTGTGATAAGGTCTATCTTTAAAACTGTTTAATGGTTCCCTTAAAATATTTTGTTGCCTGCTATAATCCTTAAATGTAGTTTCCCATAAGCTGCCAAGTAAACGCTTTGAAATGTCATTTCAACATAATTTGAAATTATTCATAAAGATTTTAAGATTTATTTTTATAAGTGTTTATAGGAGATAAGGTTGAAAATAGGCTAGTGCCAAATCATGGAAAAATTTGAAAGTTAATTTAAGGAATTTGTATTTCCAATAACTTATCATTTGTGTTCTTGAAGAGAGGAAGGCCATGAATGGAGATAGAATGGAAGAATAGACCAACAAGGAACATTACCAGGTCTAAGGCATTCCTGGACTAAGAATGTAGAAAGAAAAGAACAGACAAAAGCATAACACATAGCCAGAATCTACAGAACTCCCTGATTGATGTAATGTGTGAAAAGGGAAAAATGTATTATATACTTGAATAAGAGTTTCAAATCAGGACTGGAAAAGGAATATTATTATTATATCTGGAAAAAGAAAGTTAATTTTAACAAGGCTTTTTCATTGACAGATTAATTAAACCAAAATGAGCGATAGAGTTGAATTGCCATAAAATACAGAGGAAAAATGCATTATATCATTTTGAAGTTTGGTCTGCGGGCAGCTTAGGAAATGCTGACAGCGTTCCAAAGAGGGCATAAGAAAAGGGGCGGAAACGGAAAACCGGAGTTAGAGGGAAAGCATGAGTTAAGTGAGCACTGAGATGAGGTCGTTAACTCTGGCACCACTTTTACTCGCTAGAATATATAAAAGACTCTTGCAAACCAGTAAAGAAAAAAAGAAGAATTCAATGTAAATTCTCAAAAGATATGCACAGGCTGTCAGCAAAGGAACATCACCTAGAAAATAGTAAATATGAATAGATGTTCGGCCTCAGTAGGAAAGAGAGAAGTGCAAATGCCAACCAACTTTAGATATTATCTCACATCTCTGAAAATCTGTTTGGGCAAGAATAATAAATGATAATTTTTAAAATCCACCAATGAAGGCAACTTATCTTTAGAGCAATTAGCAGTATCTATTATTATGAAGGTCGTATACCTACTATTCAGAAAGTGTACTTGTGGGAACATATACTGGATAAATACCCACACACATTCTTAAGAAAGTATTTCAAAATATATCACAATCACAAAATTTATTAACAACTTAAATGTCTATTAAAAGACCAAGTAAATTAATCCTGACATAACCATACATTAAAATGTTAAAAAAATAAAAATAAATTCATGACAACTGAATATTCAATATAAATAATGTACAAATAGGTTGGGCAGAGCCCGACAACTCAAAGATACCATTTATTCAGAGATGAAAAGGTGCAAAATGAGACTGCATATAAAACTACATATATATTTAGCAAAAATATAAAGAAAGTAAAAGTGACAATTATTTCATTTTGTGGAAAGTGGGAATATTTACATTCCATAAATATTTTAATATATATCACATGTATTATATTTATACATATGATATATAAAAGTATTTATATGTTATAAACAGGGCAGGGAAAGAAGTAGGTTTACAGCTATGAGTATGAGCAATATAGAATTTATTCTTGCATTATTATTTATTCTTATTTTATTATTTTTGGTACAAACAACTGCAAATCTACTTTTGCCCTACCCTTCTATATAAAATTATATATTCTTTATATAATTCTACCTGTCTGCAATATTCTATAATAACCTAAATTAATGGAATTTGGGAAGTACTAGAATGTTTTACAGTTTCAGGTAAAAGGACAAATCAGAGCGACAGCTGTGGAATTATGCAAACAATGGATGACCTGCCTTCACACCAGTTTCAACCTCACTCCTCCCTCTGCCACTGAAACCTCAGTAACATTTTTCTTACCTGTCTCCTTTAAAATTTTAGGAACATTTTCACTTCTTCAGGTGTGTTTGAGAAGATGTATAAAGAGACAAGATCAAAGTGCAGGCAAAGGGTTTAGTTTAGTGTTTGATGTAAGAGGATCTTCTCTTAAGAAAAAACGTAATTTTCATGCATGCAGTTTTGAACTGTTCAGCCTAGTATTTTAAATATCAGATGAGAAGACAATGAGAACATATCTTAAATGAATGGCCTGCATTATTCATTTCTTACTTTCATTTTGCTATGGTGAACTTCTGTGTGATTACTATTTCTCACTCTCTATGTCTCCACTGAGTGCAACTAACTCAATTTTTGGATCTAAGTAGCAGATCAGCTACTTCAAATACTGCTGGGACACTGAGTAAAGTGAGGGCAGAAAAATGTTCATTTGCTTTGCAAACATGAAAACTGCCTCTGACCTTGACAAAGCAGCTTTGAGGGAGTGGTTGTGTGATTAGGAAGAGAAACCGGAGAAGCACTGAAAAGTGAATGTAAGCATACATGTGAAGGAAGTTTAGCTATGAAGAAGCAGAAGAAATGGTACCAACAGAGCTATGAGGAATTTGGGGAGGTTTTCTTATCCTTTTGTTGTTAGCATTGTTTTGTTTCCTAACCCTCACCCAAGGACATGTTTCCACTGATTTTTAGAGAGAGAGGAAGGGAGAAGGAAGTAGAGAGATACACTGGTGTGAGAGAGAAACATCAATCTGTTGCCTCCTATATGTGCCCCAACAGGGAATCGAACCAGCAACCTAGGCATGTGACCTGACCAGGAATGGAACCAGCAACCTTTGAGTGCACAGAATGACACTCCATCTGAGCCACCCAGCCACCCTGGGCTCTTGTTTTAATTGGAATTAGAAGACCATGTTTCTGTACTGATCCACTAGAGAGAGAAAATATGATAATGTGGACATTTCACAACTATTCCAGAGTCAACATTTCCAGGACTGAATTCATCATCCCACTCCTCCCACCTCCACGTAGTCTGCCTGTCCTGCTCTCATCTCCAAATCAATTTACAGAAGTTCCATCTACTGTTACCTAACATGAAAGTCATCCTAGATTGCTTCTCCTACCCTTGCATATTCCATATGCAGTCCACCACTAAATGCTATAAAATTTCCCTCCTAAATTATAAAAGTCCCTCTCTTCTTCCTTATTCTACTATCAAGCATCAATTCAGTCATTTGCTGGTAATTTTCACAGCTTCTAACTGATCTCTCTGGTTTTAGCATTTTTCTACTTTTTAATATATTTTATTGATTATGCTTTTACAGTTGTCCCATTTTTTTTCTCCTTTATTCCCCTCCACCCTGTACCCTCCCTCCCAATACCATCTCCCCACACCTTTATTTCATGTCCATGGGTCATACATATAAGTTCTTTGGTTTCTCTAGTTCCCATACTGTTCTTAACCTCCCCCTGTCTATTTTGTACCTACTGATTATGCTTCTTATTCCCTGTACCTTTTCCCCATTCTCCCCCATCCCCTCCCTGCTGATAACTCTCCATTTGATCTCCATTTCTGTCATTCTCTTCCTGTTCTATTGTTTGCTTAGTTTTGGGGGGGGGGTTTAGGTTCAGTTGTTGATAGTTGTGAGTTTGTTGTCATTTTACTGTTCACATTTTTCATCATCTTATTTTTCTTAGATAAGTCCCTTTAACATTTCACAGAATAAGGGCTTAGTGATGATGAAATCCTTTAACTTGACCTTATCTGGGAAGCACTTTTTGTTGCTGCCACAACCCCCACAGATTTATATAGCCAGAAGTTCTGAGGCTTTATATGCTGGTGCTGGAAACCTGGGCTGCATGGTCTGTCTTGTTCCCCAGTTGTTCCTCCCAGTTTATCCACCCAGGACTGTGGGACCACGTGGTCCTCAATCTGCTGCCTTTCTGTGCCTCCTCTGCACCCTGGCTTCCTGTCTCTGCCCCTCCTACCAGCCTGGATGAATGTTTCTTCTTTAACTCCTTGGTTGTTGGACTTCCATACAGTTTGATTTTCTGGCAGTTCTGATTATTTTTTTTTGTTTGTTTTTAAATTGGTTGTTTCCTTTCTTTGGTTGTGTGAGGAGGCAAAGTGTATCTACCTACACCTCCATCTTGGCTGGAACTCCTATACTTGCTACTAATATAAATGGTTGTTTTTCTCAGAGCAGAGAATTATTAGTCAGTCATAATGAAATTAAATTAAATCAAAATTTCCTTAAAGTTTTGGCAAAATAAATATTTTCATCTCAAGGGCATATGTTCAGCTAAAACAATAATTGGTTTTAATAAACACCAATAATAATTTTTGAAGGAATTTGATTTGCTTGGTGTAAATAAAATAAAATTTTGAAGAAACAATTCAATTTTAGAGATTGTTCTGTCTGAATTCATATCTCTTTGTTCTTAAGGCTGTCTTTCTCATTTGTTTCAATAACTCCATTTAGAATTAAATAGGTATAAATTCTAAGGAAAACTATTCAAAGCTTCCATTATTATTTCACAAATGTCAAAAAGAATTAGAGGGTTTTTTTGTTTTTTTTTTTAGAAGACTTAGAGGAGAGGAAGTTTGACAACATACTAAAGGAAGAGTCATTTTCAAAGGCAGCTGTCAAATCACATTTTTGATGACTTTCATGTTTAAGAGTCTCAATTTTACATCATTGAAAATATGATAATTAAGTATACATTTTCCCCAAACTTCTACAGCCCTGTTTTTGCATTTGAGTGTAAAAATTCCCAATACAAACTATTCTCAAAATATAGTTTTAGACTTAATTATATTAAATCACATTTTCACTACTGTAAGCCTGGTTGAGAATTAATGTTTCCTGATACCCTTAGTGATAGTGGTTTTCTGCCATCAACATTTCCCCACCCAGCTTCGAACTTGGGCAGTGAGAACATATTCTAATTGCCATGTTTAGGTTTAGTTGTATTGGGTTGGATTTAAATATATGGGTATAAAGTTTTAGTGTATTTTTTAATTAATGCAATTTAAAATGTATAACAAATCTAATAAAATTTATTTTTAATCTCATTTACCAGGATTCATTCTAATTTTAAATTTAGTATAGAAAAAAAAGATTACTTTTCTACTAATCAGCAAAATTTTTAAAAAGTCTATTTAAAGAAAAATCTGTTTTCACCATTCATCATCAATGGTGAAGACAGAAACCCAAAATTTTTTACATGTACTTGACAAAAACCTTATATTGTCTTCACATCTACCACATTTTCTCATTTTTTTGAAAATGTCAAAAATTGTATTAACATTCAGTTTTAAAAACTTTATACCTGGGGTACGTACACCAAGATATAGGAGTGCTTCTTCTTAAAGAAGTTACCCGTTAGGCTTTGGTCCTTGGTTTAGAAGTTGCAGACCTTTGGTAGTTTTATGTTAAGTGCTTTAAGAATTCATGATCTTGGTCCAGGGATGGTGATAGTGTGCATTTTCTTCATCCTCAGAAAAGTGGTTCTTAATAATGCTCTAAGCAGTTGGGGATGCTTCCTGTGAAACTGCAAAGCCTTGATGCTATCAAGCCCACCAAGTTCCTTGATCAGAAGACACGGGGATTCCTTCTCAGAGAGCTTCTTTGCCACCTGAAGGAGAAAAGAGATGATGTCAAGGATGATGATAACAAATTTGGTGTCTGGGATGGTGAGCAGGTTCACAAGTGGCTCTAAGACTCCAGAGTAGACAGGCTGTATCAACAGGTCCATGGTGCCCCAGTCTTGAAGTTAGCCACTGTCCAGACAGCCTCTTTATGGACTTTAAAATCTTCATTTTTCAGCAGAGCCACCAGGGGAGACAGGATGTTGCAAGCATTGAGCTGCTGGAGGTGCTGGGGGTGCCCCGTGGCCATATTGCTCAGGGCCCAGGTTGCCTCCTTCTGGACGGAGGACTTGGAGTGCAGAGGGAGCTGGGGCAGCATGCTCAGGATACCTGCATCAATGGCCATTTGGGTCTGGCGATCCATTCCTGCCATGACTTTGCTCACAGTGCAGAGGGGTGGGGTGGTCAAGATGTTGAGTTCTGAGCTTTTCATGAGCTCAGCCCACCTGTGCAGCACCCCCATGTCAACCATGTGGCCAATGCATGCATTGTAGCCCTAAGTGAGTTAGGATAGGGCCCAGCAGGTGTCAGAGAGCACTTCACTGCCTTGGTGCTCCAGGAGGTGGAAGAGGATGGGCAACATTTGACTCACTGCCTTTTTGCAAGGGTATAGGTTCTTGTTTTGTCACAGGTTGGACAGGGTCCGTGTGATGTTCCGCAGAAATGTAATTGGTATGGTTGATGAGATCAGTGCCAACAGATGTGGGAAGGCATTGCTTGAGATAATGAAGCATCTGAATTCTGGGTCATCACCTGCTATATTACCAAGGGCCCATGCTGCCTGTTCACTCACAGTCATGTTGGGGGAAGACAGGAGCTCAACCAAGGGCTGGATAACCCCCCACAGAGTTTTAATGGCTACATCAGTCTTCTCTTCCCTCAAATCTTTATACTGTCCCATGCATGCTCTGTCTCAGCTGAAGGTCTCATTTCCTTTCATTTAGAAAAGCAAGTCCTTCAGAAGAGACTTTTTTCACATGCTCCCACTTCTACATCTACCACCTGCCTGCTTTTGAACCCTTGTGCATACACTGCTTTCTCTCCCACTGCTTTGGATGAGTGTGCCTTAACTCCTTCACAAGCCACACCCTCCACTAGTACATTAGCTCTTTTCCCCTCTCATCTCCTCAAGGAGACAGCATAACAACTCTCCCCATTCCCCGTACCATCGATGACTCTCTCCACCAAATCATTCACATCAGCATAGAAATGAGATGTTTTATCTTCCATTTTTAAAAAAAGTCCTGTTGAACTCACAAACTCTTCCAACAAATACTTTTTAATAAGAAAACTCCTAAATGCAAATAACTATCCTCTTTGACTACTTTCTCTCTTCTCTTCCTCTCCAATCAAGCTTTTGATTCCACTGCATAGAAACAGCTCTGGTGACAGTAATTCTTGTTAAATCAAATTATCAATTTTCAGTTTTTATCTTAACCCATAAAAAGAATTAGTCATGGTTAACATTTTCTCAGACACCTCCTTCACTTGTCTTCTGGGAAATTCTTCTTTCCTGGGTCTCCTCCCATCATGCAGGCTGGCTTGTCTCAGTCTCTGCTATTGATATTTTCTCCCCATCTTCCATATTTCTAATGTTGTAGTGCCCAGGACTGAAATCCCTGGATATCATTTCCTTTTAATCTACAGACACTTCTCAAAATATCTCATCTATTCTCAAGACTCTAAAGGCCATCTATATTCTGAGGACGCCCCAAATTATACCTTCTGTCCAGATGTCTTTCAAAGAACTCCAGACTTTAATGTCCAACTACTTTCTTGCCACCTACTTGGATGTTTAAATGTGAGGTTTTACCACATATTTACCACATTTACCACATATAAACTAAATCCTTATCTTTTCCCTTCATGAAAATTAATCTGCTCTAAATCTTCCCCAACTTAGTCCACGGCAACCTCATTTTTCTACTTGCAGACAAAAACTTGGAGTAACTTTGATTCTTCTTTCTTTCATAGTTCCCATCAACCCATCAGCAAATAGGTCGACTCTACCTTCAAAATATATTCAGAATCTGCCATTTTTTACCACTTCCATGGCTATTAACCTAGGGCAAAGATACCAGTTTCTCTCCCTTGAGATATTGCAATAGACTCTTGACTAGACACTCTGCATCTACTGTTGAACCTCTAAACTTCTCCTCTAGAGAAACCTAAGGTTTAAGTCTACCACTATTGAGGGTAGTATTCTCCTTTAAAGTCAATTAACTGTTGCTGCTAACCAGATGTACAAAATATTTTCATAACACCTTAGTATTTGAGTAAATATGTGGGAAATATAGCCTAGACAAGCTGATGCATAAAACTAGCAATCATAACACTCAAAGCCAAAATCCTTAAAATCAACTTAAAAAGTCCTATTTAACCTAATCCTGTGTTAGCTGAACTTGTTTGATGCCACTCTATACTCTTTCACTGGGCTCCAGCAACATTGGCCTCCTTGCAACTTCTCAAACTCATCAAGTACATTCTTTCTTTAGGAGTATTGGTCGTTGCCTCTGAAATTATCTCCCCCATACACATGAAAGTCTCCTCTTTGCTTGGATTTTGTTCAAATACTACCACCCTTTGTCCCTTTCCTGCTTTATTATCCCTCACAGCATTGTGTCATCACAATCTGACCTTCCACATACTTCTGTGCTTATTTGTTTATTGTTTATCCCTTACCACTAGGATCTAAGTTCCAGGAAGGTAGGAATGTTTGTCCGTTGTATTCACTGAGAACAGTGTCTGAAATATAGCATCTATTCAGTAACCATCTATGGGATTAGTTTGTTTTTAAACATATCATAGGAATTGCTATCATGACTATACTGAAGTATTTCCAATGAGTGTAGTGACAGGGCACTAGTTTACAGATTGATAAGCCCGAGCTCTAGCAGAGGCTCCACCACCCACGTTACTGCTTCTGTGGTCAATCACTTCACTACCCAGGACACAGGTTCCCCAACTGAAAAATAAAGGTATTGAATGATGTTTCTTCCAACTGAGAATGTTCATCTTGTTCCTTCCCTCCATGTCTTACTTTAACTAAAACCTCAAGAAATATTACAGGTCAAAGAGGTGGAAAGGTCTATATATTTCCTAACTATTATAAAAGCATAAGGAAATTGCCCCTAGTTGAAGAAGCATAAGTGATATAAATTAAAATAGATCTGGTATAGGGACTTATTTACACCAATAAATTAAGAATGCCTTCTCAGATGTTATGCACCCTCAGTCCAGTGTTGGACACACAGGACTACTAATAGCACCATAATTGCCTGCACACCTGGAGGGCAGCTTCCAGAAGCTGAAGACAAACACTACAGCTGGTGGCAAGTCCATTTCTTCATAAAGACACTATTTTTTTCTTCCTCCATCCTTGAGAGCATCCTGCTCTCTTTGTTTCTATGTAATCTGATTTCATACCTTAGTTTCCCCTCCTTTTGGTCCCTCAATAACTTGTCTTTCTAGACTATAGCAGCAGCTGCCCAAAACTAATCACTTGGTTTGAAGCTACCCCAATGCCATGTGAATTTAATCAGGAGGGTCCCTGCAGGTTTTACCTGCTTTTCCTTACAGGAAGTAATAATTGGCATCACTAATTGGCAGTTTCAGCAAGCTTCAGTGACCCACTTTCTCTTTCTCCCTCTCATTCAGACACAGAATTATGAGTATTCATTGTCCATAAGACTTTAAATCAATATAGACAATACTTTACGACTCCTAACCACAATCAATATTAGAGGCTTGTACAACACAGCAGTGCATTTTCTCTTGCCCAAGAAAATTTCATTTCCTGTGAGAGTGAAAGAATGAAGAATCTTATACAATCAATATCTCAGATGTTGAGTTTCTCTAATCCTTTCAGCTCTAATAAAGAAACCGTGTCAGGAATAACCATCATGTAAATTTTTATAGGGTTTTCCTTTCACTAGCTTAATAATACATTAATTTTCTAAACTATCCAAGAAAAAAGACCCATAGCTCTTGAAGTTCAGATTCCTTCTAACTGCAGTCACAGACATAAATAAATTGGTGCCAATGCAAAAGAAATGCATAGAGGACGATAAGAGGGAAAATCTAAGAATGAACACAGCCGCGAAGGGCTTTAACTGAAGTTGATCTCGCATTAGAGAAAACCATTATGTGAACAAGGAAAACCAAAACAGTCATTAACAACGCAAGGAGGCTTGACAAGTGAGTCTTAGCCTTTCAAGTGGTGCAGAGCAGTCCTGCAAACTCTGCTACCTGCATCTTCACTCCATGGTGTCATTTAAAAAAAGAAGGAAGAGAAAAGAAAATGAAAAATTGTGTGTTAGAAGATTGAAAGGATACGTGGCTAATTATAGACTATTTCCCACTTTCATCCTACAAATTTATACAGGATTCGTAAAATTGAGGCTCTAGATAAATATTTTTAAATGCTGCAAACTAACTCATCTGTCCCTAGGGCCTTAAATTCCCTCAACGCTTCAGCAAAATACAGGCCATTTTTTGGATGCCTACTAAATTCAAGGCCCTGTCCTAGATACAGTACATGCATTATTTCAATTAAATATCGCAGAGACACTGCACGATGGGCATTATTATTCACATTTTATGGATTAGGGTACCAAGGGTCAGAAAGGTTAAGACGATTGACCCCAGGCTCCAGTCTACAGCTGATCAGTGAGAGAGCTCAGATGCAAACTTCGATCTGTCAGACTCTACAGTGGATGTGCTTTGGCTGGCAATGTATAAAAATGAGTCACACCTGAGCTTCAAAGGGAGGAAGCTTTTTGTTCATTTGTTTTTGTTTTTACATCTTGGAAACATCTTGGGAAGACTGCAAATGAAAATGAGCCTCTTACCTGCTTTCTGCAATTACAGGAAGCAGTGAGCTGGACAAGAAGGTCAAAGAAAACATTTCCAGGCCTAGCTATTGAGCAACAGGATTGCTGGGGGGGGGGAGGAAACAACTGAAAATGACCTTTTTGGACCACAGAAATAAACACAGTTTTCTCCACTCATGTGTAATTCAATATTTTGTGTCCAACTTATTGACAGTGTAATCAAGATATTGACATACACACAGTGTTCAGAGTTCACATATTGTTTTATCATTGACCTCCTCCCCATGCACTCCGAACAGTCCTGCAGGCAGGTTGGAAACGTGGCATACATTTTGGAATCACTATCAGTTTTTGAGAACTACCAAATACTAACTACTCTACTGGGGCATCACATGTTAGTTACCCAAGTGTATTCTTCCAACACTATTTTGGAAAGAGGAAATTCAAATGTGATGTTAGTTCCCTCCAAATTAAAAACTAGTAAACTAAAATCAAAGCAAAAATAAATGAATAAATGAACGAATAAATACGTGGCTTTATTGACTTGCTATATGAAGTATCAATACAAGTCTCCCAGCTCCCTGTTTCAGACACATTCCTGGCCTTAAGTACTGTTAACCTCAAAATAAAAGTGAGAGGCAATGAGCATTCATTTAAGATCCAAAAACACAGTTGTTCAGGAAGTACAGATTCAGGCAGAAACCCGATTAGTGTTCTGATCTGGAGGCAAGGCAATGTGCACTGAAAATAAAGGGAAGGGAAACAATTACAGAAATAGAAGGAAGGAATTTCCATAAGTGCATAAGATAAGCTAACACAGTGATGCTAATTCTAAAGAATGTCTTTAAATTTCAGTTTGATAGTCATAATGTCTGCTTTCCTGTTATCTTTGCAAATAGTTGTTTGGGATATAATGTCGCTTTTGGCCTAGTCCAAAGGTCATACTGCCCAGTTTTAATATCCCAAAGGTCTGAGCAGGCGCACACGGAAGTGGCAACTCTGGGATGGCAACTCTGACTCCAGTGTGAAGTGGCTCTCTGTTGTTAATAGTGTTTTTCACAGTAGCTACTACACAGAATTTCTGGATCACCACTGAGAAGAAAAGGCTTACATCTAGGTCTGATTTCATATTTGAAATTATAGTTAGGTCAAGCATATCTGTTTGTTTCCTATAACTGCTACAGGAACAAATTGCTTCAGGAAACACAAATTTGTCATCTTCCAGATCTGAAGGTCCAAAATGGGCCTTACCGGGATACCAAGGTGTCAGCAGGGTGGCATTTCTTTCAGGAGTTCTAAAGAAGATTCAATTTGCTTGTCTTGGTCAGCTCTAAAGGCCGCCTGCAGTCTGTGTCTCATAGTCCATCTTCAAAACCAGCAGTGTTGCTTCGTCATCAAATCTCTCTGTGACTCTGACAACCACTCCCACCTGCCTTTTCCTCTTTCAAGGATTTGCAGATTACACCGGGCCCACTCAGACAATCTATGAATAATCTCCCCTGCTGAACATCTCTGATTTAATAACATCTACAAAGTTCCTTTTCTCATGTAACTAACATATTCACAGGTACTGGGACTGAACATGAACATCTTTGGAAGCATATTTATCTGGAATTGATATTCACTGATCTGGAAACAAAGACTTAAGAGAGGTTATAATAAAGATGGAATCATCTCTTTTATATTAAAAAAAGCAGATGATAAAGCACTTCTGAATATCAGTTAACAAAGCTTTTAGTATGTAATTCCAAAAAGTAAAATTGTTCAACTTGACATCTAAGAAATAGTTGACATTTGGGCTATATAATAATACAAGCAACCAAACCATTTTTGATAAAGGTAGAAGTGTTGCTAAAATAAAATAAACATTACAAAATTTAAGGCCAAAAGACATGGGAGAGGCTGTCTATGACACCATAATAACTCACCAGCATAAATTTCAGGCTCTTCTGCCCACTATCTGAGTGACTGTAGGTAAGCTACTTAAGAAATCTGTGCCCTAGTTTCTCACATGTAAAATTGAGGCTCAGGTTTCTGAAGTAACTTACCTATAGATTCTCATATGTAAAATGGTTGTTGTGAGGACTAAAGACCATGCCCCGTAAGTGCTTTCCCCAGGGCTTTGTCCAGAGCAGTTGTCAGGTAAATGGGAGCTACTCTATTTCTACTATTTTTAGCTCTAACGTTATTACACAAGGAACTCCCCTTTTTTTTCATTGTATGGTTAACATGTACAACATTTATATTCCCTAGTGGAATCCAGCTTTAGGAGACTTCTTGTAGAGTGGTGAGTCCTTTCATGATAACGCTTTAGAAAATTGCCTAATGAATTGCCCAACAGCAAATTAAAGAAATGGTCAAGTCTTGACAGTTAAATTATACTAAGCTTCAAATGTCATAATCACAGAACTGGAAACAGATAACAGTGGCATGAAAGTTTAGTAAAAAAAAAAAAAAAAAAAAAAAAAACTCGGACAGGAAGATTACTGCCTACTGGCTATCATGAAGGACTTAAACAATATTCTGACTTGAATTAGAGGTCAATTTAATAAATAAAGAGCTATATAGATAAAACAATGTAAAAATTACTATTTTTCCGGTTCCCTTAGGTCATTAAGTAGTTCCTGACACCACCTCCCCAAGTCAGCATTCAAAATAAAAATGTTGCTGATCATGTAAAAATTACTTCAAACCTCAATTAAACTAGGGTGTACAGAGCATATTTTCTTGAAAATAGCATGCTATATATATAGCACATAGTATATTCCCTATACAAATCTAAAATAAGACTAATTGTAAAAAAACTATTATTCTATAAATTAGAAGAAAATATTTATAGCTGTTTATAGAAAATACACTTATCTTGGCTATTAAAATATCTAAATACTACATATAACAATTCAGTAAAACAAGCTTGTTTCTAGTGGAAACTCAATTAAACATCAAAGAAGGGGGAGTTTCAGCAGTAACAGGAATAATATTTTGTGTACTGTTACATATATAAAAATGTGCATCTTTTATTTCAAAATTTATTAAAAAATTGTGCATTTTCACAAATGAAATATAACTATATTGAAATAATAATATCTGTCCATTGATAATATTGTTTCCTATGAGAAATTACTCTATGGTCTTATTCTTATAAAATTTGAGTGAAAATTAGAAAACTTTTCTTTCTTTTTGTTTATTTTTTAAAGTACAGTTAGTATGATTAGTTATGTTGGTTTCGGATGCACAGTTTTATTGCCTTTTAAATGTAAAATGGCAAGTAGAGATTACTGACCCCCTGTGTCCACCGTCTACCCTTGTTAAAGCACCAGACAGCCAGCGTCTGTTTCCGAAGTCCATCCTGAGTTCAGCAGAGTCAAGGGATGAAAAATCAGAGAAAGTTCGTATTCCTATGGCTCCTAGAACACTGGGGTTTTGACACCATGGAATTGGATCCTGAAGGATTTGCAATGGGAGCCTTTACCTACAGCTCTGAAGTTTGTAAAGTTGGGGGAACTACTGAAATAAGAAGAATGTAAAATGGCAAGTACCTTCATGAGAGGTCTGTGCAGCAGGACACAGTGTTAAATGAAGCTGACAAATATCCATTTTGGAGTTTTGGCCAATAGCCAGAGGGCTTTTGGAAAGTAAACGGGATGAAAGGAACAAGAACTGAGTGATCCTTCCATTAGAGGACCTTTGGTTTGTTCTGCAGTTCAATTTAGACAAGTCAATATCAGAAAACTCAAAATCCTAAAGAACCCCTGCTCAGACCTCATTTCCTCCCTCATCCAAGAGCATGCTCTAATGTGCATTTAATCGTTTTTCTGAAGTTAGACTACCCTCATTATCCCATCCACAGGAAAACATTACTGAGCTTACCCGGGTCTATATAAGATTTAATATATTATTTGATATACAGACAAGTGGTCTGCATACAACAAGTCTGCTGAAAAATTAAATTAGTTTACGGAAAAATATTTTCTGAGCATCTGTAGTGTTTTATGATCTATGCTAAGTTCTGATAATAAAACAATGAAGCAGACAGGTATAGTTCCTTGACACATGGAATTCACAATCTTCCTGTAGACACAAACAATAAACAGCTAATTATTCATTTTGAGTGTGATGAGCATTGTGAAGCAGAAAAGGGCACCATGGGAGCTTTTAATAGGTTTGACTTAGTGGGGCCTCAGAGAATGAACAGATGAGCTGAATTTGAAGGATGACCAGGATTAATAGGACAAAGGACTGGAAACTGGGAGTAGCTGACAAAGGGCTGTTCAAGCTGAGCTAACAGTCCCCGGAGTAGGTTGAAGTGTTGAAAGGCTGAGAACTGAGAGAAACCCAGGATGAATACAGCCAAGAGTGGGGAGGGAATAGCATGAGGCAGAGGGAGAAACAGGCAGAGGCTACATCATTCCAGCGTTAGAAGCACAGCAAGGATTTCACTTTTACCCTAACAACAGTGAGAAACCCTTGGAAGGTGTGAAACAACACACTGATACAAACACTTATGTTTTCAGTAGACTGGTTTAGCTGCAATGCGGAGAGTGGATTAATATAATCTTTAGTGAAGCATTCATTTCTCAAATATTCATAAATCTCCCACATAATATAGCAACAGCAATCTAAAGGAAAATGAATGCAGAAGACTAACAAAAAGCAAACACTAATAGACCTGAGTTCAGAAAGTGCAACTATGCAATTTGATAGAATATCACAAAAAATGTCAGATTCAAATTACTATGTCTGTCTTAACCGGTAAAACACAAACTCCAAGACAATATTTGTCTCCTCTGTTCTGTCCACTAAATTAGCTCCAGCACCTAGGACTGTGGCAGTCAACAGTAAAATCCTCAATAAATACTTAACTAAATGCATGAGTAAACAAACTAACAAAAGGAAATTGTTTCCATTCATTTTATACCCATGGCAATTGCATTCCCCATTAATTTCTTGATGATTTTCATAAATATTTTCTTTCCATAGAGTCTCTTCTACCATTCTTCCAAATTGAAGACAAAAGAAGGTAGCAGGGTTCAGTGAGGAGATGAGCATAGTGCTAAGTGGTGTTAAATAATAATGAACTAATAGTCTGAAGAAAAGATAACCAAGAGAGCATAAGACCCAAAGAATAAGTTAGTCTCGGACATTAAATCATGCATTTAAAGAGGTTCAAGCCTCACTAGAGCCTGGTAGCTCTTAGCCACTGATGATACCCTGTAAGGTCTGAGTGTTATATATCCCCCAAAATTCATGTTGAAATCCCAACCTTCAGAGCGATGGTATTAGAGGGTGGTGTTTTTGAGAACTGATTAGGTGACAGGGTGAAGTCTTCACAAATGGGACTAGTGCCCTTATAAAAGAGGCCCCAGAGAGTTCCCTCACCCTCTTAGTCTAGTGAGGTTACAGCAAAAAGACAGAAATCTAGGAAGGTGGTTCTCACTAGACCTGATTCTGCCAGTGTCATGATTTTGCTCTTCCCAGTCTCCAGAACTGTGATAAATAAGCCACTTGGTTTTTAAAAGCCACCCAGTTTTTATAAGCCACCCAGTGTTTATATGCCACTTAGTTTGCAGTATTTTTGTTACAGCAGCCTGAAAGGGACTAAGACACACCCCTGTCTTCAAGTGTTCATATTGAAAAGTCTGTGTTAAAGGTAATCAGCTGAGAGTGTATGAAGCTCAGTTACACATCCACTATAGCAAATAACAGAGGCATCTCACAGGTGCTGATTTGGTACCACCATGGAAAGCATGTAGAAAGGTAAAGTGAGCAACCTCAGCAGTTTGACGGTTGAGCTGCTGCTCTGTGCTTTCCACTTTTCCCTGCAGCAACATCGAACACTTTTTTTCATGAAAATAATGTGACATTTTATTTTTTTATTTTATTGTTGATCTATTACAGTTGTCCCCATTCCTCCCCACCCCCCCCGAGCAACATTGAAACCTTTTAGTATATGCAATGTTTGTTCAGTCAGCCAGGAAAGAGAGATTCTCAAGCATCTGTAGCCCGTAAACATATGCACACTCTCTACACACACCTTTACTCCGAGAGAGGGAGAATGAGGCAATGGGCCACGCCCACCTCGAGCAGATACAGCCTGTGTGAGGGCATGTATGTCTGCGAGGTCAAGTGGGACCCACAGGCTGGCGATCTCTGGAACGTAGAGCAGTGCCTGTCCCCAGACACCAGCTTCCAGGTCACTTCATACTCTAGAATTCTATAGAAAGACAAACTATTATTCAAAAGTGGTACTAAAATAGAGACATTTTAGAATGTATAAAGGCTCAGAATGTTTGTGCCTGAGAGATATTTTGTAGAATTATTGGAGCATGTGGAAAAATGAAGCCAAGAGGAATTATTCGAATTCAGAAGGTAACGGTAAGTTACTCAGTGTTGTTATAAAGTTTACCTAAGTAATGATTATTAAAACCTTGTACGCATGTGTGTGTGTGTGGGAGAAGGGGAGAGTTGCCTGAGGTGGGAGTTGGGCACAGAAATGAAAATTAAAGGACGCAAACCCATCTTAGTTTATGTCTTTTAGGACATATAAGTACTTAATAATTTTTACCTGTTTTTAAAAGAATAAGTTTGGATATTTCTGTTAAAATAGCAAAGGAAACATTAGAAAATGGAAATAGAAGCATTATTTTCAATTTAGAAAACACATAAACAAAAATTAAAAAAAACAAACATGATACATTTATAAAAATCCAAGAATGAAAACAAAACAAGAGATAAAAAAGAACACAAAGCAAGATAGCAGGAATTTCAGTGGAAACACTAAACACTAAATATAAACATGCTCAGCCCAGCTCGGAGAAGACATTTGAAATTTGTTAAAACAAATTGTGTAACCATGTTCTATTTTAAAATGTAACGCCTTTTACAAGAAGGATGTGGAATCTAAACAAAAAATAAACGAACAGACAAAACTGAAACAAACTTACAGATAGAGTCAGAACTGGCATTTGCCATAGTGGAGGGAGAGAAGTTGGGGCGTTTGGTGAAAGAGGTGAAGAGACCAAGAAGCACATATTGGTAGTTAAAAAAATAGTCACAGGGAAGTAAGTAAAACATGGAAAATATAGCCAATACTATTGCAATGACTATGTGTGGTGCCAGAAGGGTACTGGAAATCTCAAGGGGAACACGATGTAAAGCACAAGAGTGCCTAACTACTAAGCTGTACACCTAGAAACAACACATAATATTTTTAAGGACACAAGAACGCTGAAAATAAAAGCAAATGCTAACAAAATAAAGCGGAGTTGACAAAACAGCACACAATGGAGAATTAAAAAAAAAAAAAAAAAAAAACAGCTTTCAAACTCATTGACAACATAGAGTCTGCCCTTCATCATCATTGAGTTCTTCATCTATGAATACAAACAAGCTCAAATCAAAACTAATTGAACAAAAAAATTCCAGAAAGGTGATACTTAAATGATACAGTATGGCAACTATTTATACAGCATTTACATTGTGTGAGCACTCTTATGTTGCAGAACATTCTGCCTGGTTTCAGGAGTTGTAACTGCACCCCATGGCTAGGCCCAGGAAACCTGTTTCATCTGGGTCTGTTCTGTCTTGAGGGCCTGAGCCTCTAAGGAGATGAAGTTTATCTCCCTGGCAGGAGCGCTACTTCTGCTTCATCCATAACTGGCCCCCAATGCTTGGTTGGTTAGCCAATGATGGGTAAGACCCCTCAAGGGAAGGGCAACCCAAGCCAGGCATGATCACTTGGGAGGCCCTCATGGAAGGACTGGGGTGGGCTGCAGCAAAGAGTGGGTGGTGGACCCTAGCCCCCTGGCTATTCTGACATAGTCTGAGTCCCCATTTCCATCTGGGAGATGTCTCCCTTATCCCTTGCTTCCTGGCTCTAATCTGTTTAAGCCTGAAACTACGATGGAGGGCGGTGCAGCCCTGTGCTGGCCAGAGCCATTCCCTGGGTGATCAGGCATAAGATAGAATTGGTAAAGTCCTGTGAAACCTGCTTTGCTAAGAGTGCTCTCATTTAAATGATAAGGGTCCGAGCAGGAAATGAGTTTGTCTCCCAAAGTTTTTGCAACCCCCTTACCTCACAGACACTGACTCAGATTAAGCCCTCAGATTTCTTTGAAATGTTATCCATTGTTTGATCCTTGCTGCCTGACAATGATTGATGAGCTTTACCTGTGTTCCTGTGTGTTATGAACCTAATAAAAGCCCATTGAGGAAGGGGCCCTGAGTCCTTCTCCTTTGAGAGATCAGCCACCTCTCCTCCCCAAGCAGATCACGTCTTGGTAGTCTTATTTTCACCCATGACGGAAGGATGGGGCTCTGCAGGCAGAGCCCCTCCACACTCTTAGTAATCTAGAGATGATTTCAAGTATACTGGAATATGTGCATGGGTTATATGCAAAAATTGGGCCATTTTATATATGGGACTGTAGCACCCATAGATTTTGTCATCCATGGATATCCTGGAACCAAAGTCCCACAGACACTAGGGGACAACTGTATTGATAAATCAGCAATCCAATACAAACATATAAAAGTCATAAATTTGAAACATCATACAATATAAGTTCAAAACATGTAAAGGAAGAACTGATATTCCAAAGGGCAAGTGGATAAATTAATAGTTCACAGTAGGAGAATAAAACACATCTCAGAAATCAGCAGACAAAATAGAAAAGAATATTAGTTCAGAGGATGTCAATGACACTGTCAAGGTCTGGTCTTACACTAACATACGCATGAGAAGTTGCATAAAAGGTAACCCATTCTTTTTTAGCCCCTTTACACACAAAAATGATTTTGAATTAGCCTATAAAGGAAATCTCAACAAGTTTCAAAAATGGTATCTTACAAGGTTTATTCAATGGCTATATTAGAAAAAATTAGAACTCAACAACAAAAATAAGAAAAATACATACATCATAAAATTAAAACTCACATCACCAGTCATTGCACCACATTGCTGAATAAAATATAGGACATTTATTCCACAAATACTAGTCACAATTGTTTCCACCCTTATCCATATTGTCACCTTCCATGGTTTTAGCTACCCATAGTTTCAACGACCCAAAATTAAATATGGTCTGAATATATTAAGTGGAAAATTCCAGAAATAAACAATCCATAAGTTTTAAATTATGCACCACTCTGAGTAGTATGATGAAATCTACTCCATCCTTCCTGGAACACATATCATTCCTTTGTCCACTGTGGACACTGCCCATCTCCTCGTCACTTACCGCCCTCTGTGCTGTCAGACAGACGGTCGTGGTCTCACAGCCCTTGTGTTCAGGTCGTCCTTATTTCATCTCATAATGGCCCCAAAGTGCAAGAGCAGTGATGCTGGCAATTGGGATATGCCAAAGAGAAGCCATATAGGCCTCTTTTAAGTGAAAAGGTGCAGATTCTTGATGCAAGGAGGAAAGGAAAAAATTTTATACTGAGGTTACTATAATCTAAGGTAAAACAGAATCTTCTATACATAAGTAGGATATTTTGGTAGAGAAAGAGAGAGATATACCGCATTCAGGTAACTTGTATCACAGTATGTTATTATGATTGTTCTATTGATTTTCTCCTATGTTTTTTCTAAGAGTGTTATAGTTTTACATTTTCAGTTTAAGTCTGTGGTTCACTTTGAGTTCGTTTTTGTATAAGATGTGATGGCCGCAAGATACACAGGGTGGCGTAAAAGTAGGCTTTCAGTTGTCTGTATGGGAAATAATAGAATAATTAATAAACAAGAATACAAGAATAAACTGAATTTTGCATACTTACAACTGTAAATTTATTTTTACCCCACCCTGCATGTTGAGGTTCTTTTTAAAAATATTTGTGGATATCCAGTTTCTCCAGGGTCATTTGTTGAAACAGCTACCCTTCCTCCATCACACTTTTTTTGCATTTGTCAACAATCAGCTGGGCATGTATTTGTCGGCCTATTTTCTGGGTTTTCTATTCTGCTCCACCGAACCATGTGTCTACCCTTCCATCAGCACCACCTAGTCAGCACTCGTGTAACACATATCTTAGACTTTTTTTGTTATAGATCCACAGGTCCCTGAGACTCTGCTAATATTTTTCAGTTTATTTGATTTTTTTTTTATCGGATTGGTTAGTTTCTATTGTTCTGTCTTTGAGTTAACCAATTCCTTTGTCTTTTCTCACAATTTTGCTATTGTGCCCATTTATTTATTTTTTTTAAATTTTGGTTACAGTATTTTTAACATCTAAGATTTCCAAATTTCCATGTGGTTCTTTTTTATATCTTATATTTCTTTTATGAAACATTTTTATTTCTCTGCTGAGAATTTCTTTAGCATGTTAGAAACCACTCATGAAGCTCTCTCATGAGGGCTGCTTTACCTTTTTCAGATAATTATAATATTTATCTGCTTGGGGTTGGCATCTATTGATTGTCTCCTTTCTTTCACTCTGACATCTTCCTCATTCTTGGTATAATGAGTGATTTTTTTATTGAAACCTGGACATTTGAATATTATGATATGAGATACTTTATCTCCTTAAGTCTTCTACTTCAGTTGACTTTCTCTGAAACTAGTCAAGCAGGGGAAAGGCAGGCCCTGACTTGTTACTACCAGGTGGAGGTAGGTGTCCAGGTTCCCCATTCAGCTTCCAGCTACATCCAAGGTGAATGCTACTTGTCACTGTTGAGCAGGGTTTGGAGTTCCATAACCCCAAGAGGATGACACGGGTGACTCTCTAGCTGGGAGGGATGTTGGCATTGTTCCCCACGTAACCTTTACAGATACTGACACTGTTTTCTATTATCTGAGCTCATTCATGGGAGTCACATTAGAAAATCCTGAGACACCAGAAACACTTTAAAATTCAAATGAAAAAAATTTTTCCCTTCACCCATGGTCTTCTGAATAGTTCCATGCTTGATTCTGACACGTACCCTAAAACGATCTGAAAATCAATTTACAGTGAACTCATTACATTGCCAGGCAAGCACTATCCTGAGGCAGGTCTTAAAATATGCTAATAGAAATGTAAAAACACTAAATTTATTTTACATCCATAAGACTCATGATGGAATATTCATCTTCAGCTGTGGATTCCTATCTTAATGTTTAATTTAATGAAACCAAAGGCATCTGAATAAAATGTTGTAAAATTCATAATAAACAACTGCTTATCAGGACAATTTATTACTGGTACACCATTTGCCTGGGGATATAATTTTAAGCAGTTTAGATGCAAACATCCAGAACTGTCTTTCATATTTGTAAGACTATCTAACTGTCTTTGCCCCTCTCCTGAGATGACTTTTTGAACCCTTTGTTCCTTGAGCAGCTGTGAAAATTTGTAAGAAGCTGATACCCTCCCACTGCTAAGTCTTCAATGGCAGACTTAACTTTTTATTGACCCAGCAAGTCCAGCAGATAACAAAAGAAAATCAGCATACCTCAAGAAGTCTCTCATTCCTCAGTGAACAGAGAGCCCCTGGGAAGATAAATACCCTACCAGGCTATCCTGAACTGTCACTCAGAACTAATCACTGGGAACATTTATGCCATTAGTACTTCTTTCTCTGGTCACCCACTTGCAACCTTAACTTATTTAAGGTGCAATTAGCTAAATTTTCTCCTACAAAATCTGATGAAGATAAAGCTCAGTCTCATCACCACTGTCATTTAGATATAGCCTTTGAGGTAACAGGTACCTCCTTTATAACAGGGAAAGAGGACTTTGCTCTTGAACTTCCCCACTCACTTCTTAACTACTTCTTAGGTGAATGCTATATAGAGCCATGGCCTAGGCCCAATCAGATCCATGTCCACACATTTAGACCATTCTTTATGTACCTAAGACCTCATTATGTTGTCCCCATATATGGGGACACTGTGGTATACACTTCTTTCAAAATTTGACTCTGGCTATCAGCTGAGACCTTGGCTAGGGTTATCAGCCCAAACATCTCCATATGGCATCTCCATATGGTCTCTTCATCTCTTCACAGCATGTTGATTATGTTCAAAGAACGAGCTGTATTGCTTTATATAGCTTAGCTTTGGAAGTGCGATAGTGTGGCATCTGCCTTAGTCACAGGCATGCCCAAATTCATAGAAAGGTTAACATAATCTTTTCCATAGCCCCAACCTTTAAATGGGAAAAATGCCTATAACATATTATAAAAAGTATACATTGAAAAGGAGAACTTGTTGCAGCTGTTTTGGAAAATGTAATCTTCTGTCTATACTATTAAAAGAAAACTAAGATTTCTATGCTTATGGCTTCAAAATTCAAGGTGTAACAGTGTTTCCTATCTTAAGAATCTATTTGATATATAAATATTTTTTCTGGCTTTAATGCTAAAGAGAGAATGTAGGTCTCCTCTACCAAATTCCCTTAGTTTATAAACAAATCCACTGGTGCAGAAAGGATTTAAATAACTTGTCTACATTCTGGTAGACTTTTAACCAATTCACAGTCTTTCAACTTCCAGTAGAGTTCTCTTCCCATTATATGTGAAGAAAACATCCAGCCATCATTAGTATAATAGAATGGTTTGTTCAGCATCCATGTAACCTGGCAGCCAAGGAGAATGGACTGCAATGTGCATGTGTGAACAATGATGACTTCACTGTACTAATCAGTAGGGGCAGCAGATGCTGTAGAGTGAGCACGTGCACTGTGTGGCCATTGCATTTAAAATGATTAAGTGAGTAGAGCAATAAATCTGTGCATTAAGCTTGAACATTCCTCCATGGAAACTCTTCTGATGATTCAGAAGGCTGCAACCATAGGCAACTGGTGATTGGCAGCTTCATCAAGACAAATGTGTCATCATGTCTCATGAAGAGTTTCCTGGAGAAACATCAAATCACAGAGGTGACTCAGCCCCCCTACAGTTCAGATTTGGTGGTGCCCTGAAACTTCTGGCTTTCCACAAAACTGAAATCACTTTTGAAAAGGGAGAGATTTCAGACTGTTGATGAGATTCAGGAATACACAATGGGGTAGCTGATGGTAATTGGAAGAACTGTGTGAGATCCCAAGATGCCTACTTTGAAAGGGACTGAGTCATCATTGTCCTATATACAATATTTTTGTCTCTTGTATCTTCTTCAGTAAATGTCTCTATTTTTTATATTACAATGGCAGGATGCTTTCTGGACAGACCGTAAACCCTTCTACATTAAAATGCTTGAATGCTATCATCTCTCATGTACTATGGTTCCTGTAGCAATGCTCAAGTCATCAACAGTACCTCCACTCTTTCTGAGAAGCTTTAAAAATACAAGTGATGGCTTCCTTCTTTTCCATAAATTAATTGCACATAGCCCCATGGGAAACTGGCAGGAACATTCATAAGCATGCAGTTGAAGCAGGACCCTCAGGTATGTTAGCTGACAGCTCCACCCCTAGCAACAGGCACAGGCAATGCAGAAACATAATTACTCCAAATTTGTTTTTAGACATTTATTGACCTTAAGAGTCCAGAATCTATAATGTTCCTCTCATCCAAAACTAATCACTGACATTTCATAACTTGAATGTTGACAAATTTCCACTCAGTTGCTGTCAAAGGTGGAATAATTATATTTAAGGCACTTTCTTCTAGAATTTCTCATATATTTTTGGAGAGCAGTGTTGAAGTCTAATTTTAAAAGTGTTCAATTGTCAACAGAATATTTTTAAAAATCTAATTTCTGAAACTAGTGATATATGAATATTGAATGTAGATAAAACTTATTGACATGTAACACTTCCTTTGGTGTTTTGAAAGCAACATGCTATTTCTCAGAGCTATATATTTAAGGAGC
The DNA here is from genome assembly GCA_004027475.1 of Anoura caudifer. NCBI lineage: Eukaryota > Metazoa > Chordata > Mammalia > Chiroptera > Phyllostomidae > Anoura > Anoura caudifer. Next base: position 157,081 of record PVKU01001494.1, on the reverse strand, counting down.
CTGAAGTCAGACTATGATCTACAAATACATGTTTTTTATTTAAAATTTGACAAAAATAAATAAAAATCTAAGAGCCTACTGTAACAACTGCATATATATATATGCTATTTAGCCATAAACACTGGGCTATTAACCTATTTTTAGAAAATGCTATCAAAAATACTTTATTTATATTTTTTACTTTAGAATATAACAGATGCAAAAAATACCAGTGTACACCATTATAATAATGCAATTAATGTAATTAATGTAATTAAACATTAACATCTATGTACTTACCAGTCTATTCCATATCAGACAAATTTTTGACTCTAAATCAAATTTTGAACAATTATTTCCTTCATGGAGAAAGAACCATCTAATTTGTATCTATAAGTCACAAAGAAAGGCTTAACATATTTAAAAATAAAGAAATTATACAGTGAGTACATTATTCTCAATGAAAGTAAAAGTCAATTCTAGATTTTAAAACAATATGTCTACAGTAATATGAAGATGAAAATCACAATATAAAAAGTACAATATGACAAAATATTATTATTATGAAAAGCACTAATGCAAATTGATAAACATGAAAGACTCTTAAGCCCTCCTTTCTGTTATCAAAAAATAACAGATTGATGAAGAAGTAAATGAAGAAATAACAAAAATAAATGGATCATAAACATTTGAACAAAATTCAACACACTAATAATCATTTCCATGTAAATTAAATTAATGTAATTCAGTTAACACTTAAAATCAGCAGTGAGGAAAAAACAACGACATCCAGGTCCTGCAATGGTGTGCTGAAGAAAGGCACTCCAGCCCACAACTGGGAAAAGTCTAAAGTGACATATTTTATGAAGAATAATCCAGTCATTAGTTGCTTGAAAAACATCCAAAACCTTTGATCAAGTAAGTCCACTTTTGAAAGTCTGTTTTATGGAATTAATTTTTTTAAAAGACAAAAACTTATGCCAACTGCATTTATTATTGCATTGTTTATAGTTAGTAAAATATTGGACTTAACATAAATATTCAACTTTAGGAAATAACTAAATACAATCCTCATATATAAACTGTAAGGATTTAATAAGGTTTTAAATAGCATGAACAACTGCATACTAAATAATATTAATTAGAAGGAATACACAAATATTTAGTGTGTTCTCAACTATATAAAATGTACATGAAGAAACCTGGAATATAATATTCCAAAAAGTTGAGAGTAATTCTGGCTTCACAGAATTATAAGAGACTTCATTTGTTTTTGCTTTTTATGTCTTCATAATGAATCTACATTGCTTACTATTAGAAAAAAGACAAGGAGAGAAATATTTGAAACATTTAAGAGGGAAAGAATTAAAAAGAAACATTTGCTATTGGCAAGCATTAGTATAATAGTAGGTAAGAATGATTTCAAAATTTTGGTTGAAAAATTCTACTCATTCTCTTTCATTTAAGCATTCACTAACTGATTTTCTCTTGAAAGTCTGTATAAAAAATTTTATTCCAAAAATCAGAGTCAGTCTTTTTAATACATTCTCATAATTACATATGTACTTATTGCCCTTTGATCCTTGCCTACTAAGAAGGCAAGGTCAAGTGTCACTCTAAGAAAAATAATAACTTTATTCTATTTTCTCAATACAGTTACCAACCTGCCTTGCCTATTGCTGTTACCATTTATTGCTCCATCTCTTTACACATGTTTTATGATAGATTTGTTACAGCAGATGCTGTCATGCTTTTTAAAATGCTTATAACATAGAATATATAAAAACAATTTAAAAGAATTGGCATGATGATGAGAAAAGTTGAATAGTTAATTCAGGACAAAAGTTTGCAGATTACTGAAGGCTTAAATGTAAAACTAAACTTAATCAATTTTTTTTATCTTACATTTTGGATGTAGGATCTAAATAAGTCCTAGATTTTTAAGCAGAAAGGTTATGAGAGCAACCAATAAGGGAAGTTGGGAAAATCATGTTCTCTGCAAGAAAAAATGAGCAAATTGCATGTATAGGGAGTTTGTCACAGGATTGTCAGTGGAAGTGCTTCTGAGTATATCATTTGTCTATGCATACTCTTCCTTGGTGGCAGCTTTATCTTGTCAGTAAAGAAATTTTATTATTTTGTTCCAGTCCTTGAACAACTCCTCTCTGTGGTGGCAAAGCTTTCTGCCAAGTAAATGAGTGAGCCATGGAACTGGAACAGGTGGCTGTAGTCACCACCGTCCCTGGTCATGCAGTGGGTCTGATGTCTTCTGTGTAAAATGATGACTTATGCGTGTCAACACTGTTTCCACCAATTCTCTTCAGGAAATGACTCTAGAAAATTTTCTTCGGACTGTTACCATCATTGTCTGTTACCAAAATGTACCAGCCTTTTGAACATAATATGATCACTTCTAAATTAGAGCATGTTTTGAATAATCTTGCAATACTCTGTGCTACAAATATAGTAATATCATTTCCTTGTCTTTTAGAGTAAAGCTATGAACTCACTTTTTAAATGCATTTTAAAAATCTTCCCAAAATAGAATTAAATATTTGTGTGTATTGCTCTCAATAAATGACAATGTTTTAGGAAGTTATAGATTTGCCCCCATAAATATGCCCATGCTTTGACTGAAATGCAAACTCTAGAAAATGTCTACACAGCCTGAAAGATTAACATCATTCTTGTTAAAATTAAATCTTGTGAGGGACAAAAGAAAAAAAAAGGCCAAATAGTAAATAGGACTGGAGTGTGCTGTCGGCCACCCACATGGAGCACAAAACTTTGGTGCTTTATTAGTGATTATTTAGCTAAATGTTTATAATCATTTTTCAAAAATGAACCTTGTTCAGATTGCTCTGTTGCATATGAACTGGCTTAGGTTACTGATATCAAGAGCTTGTAATTCAGCAAAAAATATTCGTATGAACTGCTCACTTTACCTTTTACTTCTTTACATATAAGTTGGTTAAAATAATTTCAAACATCCATAACATATAATCTCTATGAAAAATTAAGACAATGTGAGATTAAAGAAAATGTTCATAATCAACTTAAACTCAAGGATCCTTCCCAGACGTACCCAACGTTATCAATTGAACTTGCATCCTTCCTTCTACTTTTTAAGGATTTAAAGGTGTGTAAATTTTTCCTTGTGCAAAACCACTTTAGTTCTCTCATGCAACTAAATGATTACATAAAGAATTATAAGTTCTTATATATTTTAGTTATATATTTTAAGATGTATTCTTCCATTATTTTCTCGCATACCATTAATCTAGTAAATTTTTAGGTGAATCTAATTTTAATTTGACCATCGTATCCTATTCTAGTCACCTTCTCTGGAAGATTTTAAGGTTTTGTCTTTGTCCTTGGGGTTCTCCATTTCACTTGGATGGGTGGTCCTCTGATATCTTTACCTAAATCCTACTGTGTGGTTATGGGGAAGGGGCAGGGAAGGGTATGTGCATTTTTTCTGAAAACACAACTTTTGACTATTATTTTATTTAACATTATTTATTACCTCCACCCCATACACACTTACTTCTGAATCTTCTAGTATATAAAGTTTGTAACATGGAATTACCTTACCTTTATACTTTTCATATCTCCTTTTCTTTTGAGTTCTATAAGAGTCCTCAAATCAATTTTTTTTAGTGCATAAATTCACTCTTCAGATCCAGGGACCATTTATACTCTGCATAGTTCATCAATTTTGCTGTTTTGACTTCTGGCCAAGATGGAGGCATAGGTGGACACACTGTGCCTCCTCGCACAACCAAAATTAAGGACAACAAAGATTTAGAAACAAGAAAACACCAGAACTAACAGAAAACTGAACTGTACAGAAGTCCAACAACCATTCATCCAGACTGGTAAGAGGGGCGGAGTCACGTCCGGAAAAAGTGGAGGTTGGCAGACCCGGGAGTGCAGGAGCCCCGGGTGTGCAGACCCCAGGCTCACAGGTGGTGGCTAGCAGACCCTGGGCACAGGGTGGCAGCAGGCAGACCCAGTGAGGCCACGCAAGGTGGCTGGCTGACCAGGTGGTCCCACATTCACATGGAGATAATCCAGTTGAAAATGTGGACCAAGACAGACCTTGCAACCCAGGGCCCCAGCACCAGGAAATAAAACCTAAAAACACCAACTGAAAACACTCATGGGGGTTGAGGTGCCGGGAGAGACTGCCAGCCTCACAGGAGAGTTTGTTGAAGAGACCTACAGGGCCCTAGAATGTACACAAGCCCATCCACATGGAAATCAGCACCAGAAGGGCCCAATTTGCTTATAGAAATCAGGGAAGTGACTGAAATACAAGAGAGAGCAGAGCAAGTGCCATTGTTCCCTCTTGGACCCCACCCCCACATACAGTGTCACAACCCAGCAACTGGGTTGCCCTGCCCTGATGAACACGTAAGGCTTAGCCCCTTATATGTAACAGGTATGACCAGACCCCCCCCCCCCAAAAAAAAAGGCTCAAATGGGAGAACAGATCAAAGCCCCAGAGCCAATTCATCTAAGCAATGAAGAGATAGCCAACCTATCAGAGGCACAGTTGAAAGCCCTGGTGATCAGGATGCTCAAAGAATTGGTTGATTTTGCTCACAAATTAGATGAACAAATGAAGGCTACAATAAGTGAAATGAAGGAAAATGCACAGGGAACCAATAGTGATGGGAGGAAAAATGGGACTCAAATCAGTGGAGTGGACCAGAAGGAAGAAACAAACATCCAATCAGAAAAGAATGAAGAAACAAGAATTCAAAAAATGAGGAGAGGCTTAGAAACCTCCAGGACATCTTTAAATGTTCCAACATCTGAATTATAGGGGTACCAGAAGGGGAAGAGGAAAAACAAGTGGAAAACTTATTTGAACAAATAATAAAGGAGAACTTCCCCAATCTGGCAAAGGAAATAGACTTCCAGGAAGTCCAGGAAGCTCAGAGAGTCCCAAAGAAGTTGACCCAAGGAGGAACACACCAAGGCACATCATAATTACATTACTCAAGGTTAAAATGAAGGAGAAAATTCTAGAAGCAGCAAGGGATAAGGGCACAGTCACCTACAAAGGAGTTCCCATCAGACTGTCAGCTGATTTCTCAAAATAGACCTTACAGACAAGAAGGGGCTGTAAAGAAATATTCCAAGTCATGGAAGGCAAAGACCTCCATCCAAGATTGCTCTATCCAGCGAAGCTATCATTTAGAATGGAAGGGAAGATAAAGTGCTTCTCAGATAAGGTCAAGTTAAAGGAGTTCATCATCACCAAGCCCTTATTATATGAGATGTTAAAGGGACTTATCTAAGAAAAAGAAGATAAAAAATAGGACAGTAAAAAGATAGCAAACTCACAGATATTAATAACCACACCTAGAACAAAAGCAACTAAGCAAACAACTGGAACAGGAACAGAACCACAGAAATGGAGATCACATGGAGGGTTAGCAACAGGGAAGTGGGAGGAGGAGAGAGGGGGGAACAGGTACAGAGAATAAGTAGCATAGGCAGTGGGCAGAAAATAGGGGGAGAGCAAGAATAGTGAGAAATGTAGAAGCTAAAGAACTTATGACATGGACATGAACTAAAGTGGGGAATGTGGGTGGGAGGGGGTGTGCAGGGTAGAGGGGAATGATGGGGGAGAATGGGACAACTGTAATAGCATAATCAATAAAATATATTTAAAAAAACTTTGCTGTTTTGTGATTGACCAATATTTATCATCCACATAATAGGATTGTTTACTTTTTAGATAGCAATATCCTCTTGCAACTCTCTGGGCTAAAATATACTGCAATAAAAAGTATTTTTCTGCTATTCTAACAACTCTGGTTTTTCAGGTGTAAGTTATTCTGTTATCTCCCTTTCATGATGATGAATCTCCCTGAGTAGAGAGTACTTGGTGAATTTTTATTGGTGTTCTTATTTAAAGGGGACGTTCTCTGTTAGAATGTTTGCTGTAGTACTTTGTTATTTTTCTTTGTGGTATTAAAATCCTGCTTTTGTTCTAGCAATGACTTTAGTGCTAATCTACAGAACATCTCATAGAAAAATAAGCTGTATTCTGTGTTCACACACTGCCACCTTTAGCTTTCTCAAGAACTGGGGTGTACTTTTGATGGAAGGAAGGAAACAGTCAGGTAAAAAAGAATGTTCTCTCTGCCCAAAAGTCACAAATAATGTCAGAAAACTTTGGGTAAAAAATTATAATCATCAGATTCTAGTAAAAATGGCAGCTTAAAAAATCCTACTGTAAAAGGAAAAATCATCATGTGGATATTTTACTTCAGAATGAAGGGTTTTATTTCCTACCAGTAAGATCAGCAGGAAAGATGAAACCTGTGGCATTCAGAATCTTAGCTCGTAGCAGAGTCCTAAGTAAAACAGACGAATACAAACAGAGATCAAACTGACGTTTGCCAAAGGGGAGAGGAAGGGCATGGGGGGGGCGGGAAAGGATGAAGGGAGTATAGTCAATAATATTGCGGCAAGTTTACACGGTAACAGATGATGACTAGGCTTAATGGGGTGATCACAGTATAGGGTGTACAAATGTTGAGTCAGTACATTGTACACCTGAAACTAATATAATATTGTATACCAAGTATAGTTAAATAAAAAAAATAAAATACAAAAAAAAAGAAAAGCAATTTCAACAGGAATTATTCTAAAATTACATGATATTTAACTTTGCAAGAGATACTAGAGCAAGTGACTTAACCTCTGTGAACTGGCAATGACTTATTTAGAAACTGAGTTCAATTGTAGTAACCCACACATCACTGGGTTTGTGGGGACAAAATGAGTAAATACATCTGATTTTATTTTTATAAACTATAAAACATTCTAGGAAATCATTTACCCCATGTGCAGGCCCTCACTATATAACAGACTACCATGTTATTTATTAAGTTAATTCATAAGCTACCAAATGAAAATTTGCAATTAGCTGTTGCCTTTGTGTATAATCATATTTTTCTATCCCATACCTATTCTGTAGAAAGACAAATAGTTAAATAATAGTCCCTTGATTCCTTAATATTCCAATCCAAAGACTCAGTTATAAATTATGCATCATCATTGTGCTTGAACATAAAAATCTCTTCGGTTGCTTGTTATATGAATAATAATTTCTAGATTCAGGAGGGATTTAGACAAATGCGTTTTTAATAAGCACCCAAAGTAAAAATCTGTCATCAGAATATTTGAAAAACAACAGCTTAGAGTAATGAGCCATAATGGATTTCTAACAAGAGTCACAAATTAATCTAGTGCTAGTGACAACAGGTAAAAAATAATAATCCAGTAATAAACTGCCTGAAATTTGTTTAAAGTCACCTGTATGCTCTCATCGCAGTGAAAAATAAGTGCTTTAAAAAATCATTTTTAGATCTTGTAGTCTGTGTTACATTTATATTATCGCAGGTAGATGAGACTAAATCCTGTATCTTAAGACTTCCAAATAAGAAACATTTCCTCCCATGTGATAACCCATTCTAATACCTTTTTCAAGTTCCCAAAAGCTCTTTTTTATATCTGGCTTAAATATTTAATGCATATAGCTTTATTGTTAATACATTAACATTACCACTGGAATGCAAAGAATTTGATCTTAAATCTTAACTAAGCTCACACAATATCCCCCAAATGATAAGCTTTTCTTCACCATCCAGAAATTTTTCTTGCTAAGAGGAGGCAAAAGTTCAAAGAAGAGAAGAGGAAAAAACCTGTAATCTTACATCCGCCTAAACATGGCTTTGGAATGTGCTGTCAGTAATACAAGACGGGGCAAAGATGGATTTAAAGTTGTTTGTATGGAAATAAGACAATAACTCATGAATAATAACTCAAGAATAAACTGTGTTTTGCATACTCGCAAATGTAAACCTACTTTTGCCCCACCCTGTGCGTGTGTGGAGGTGGAAAGGGTATGTTTTCCAGGAGGCAAATAATTTGCATAATATATCATACAGCTCTTTAAGAAATCAGACCAACCAGAGGAGTGTGGCAGCTGTTTCAGGGATGTTTTTATTTACAATGTCATGGACAGTGCACCGTGCCAAGAAATGTCAGTGGAAGGTACTCATTCATCTGCATGATTGCCTTTAAGTCCTGCAGCAGGGATCACTAATGCATATGCAGAATGTTTTTAAGGCTCAACAGTTTTCAGATGGTCTGGTGACAAACAGCCCTGACTGCATTTGCTCCCAAGGCCCTGTTCAGAGGGATAGAACCGCTGACATGGTGCCAGTCTTGCTGGCACAGGAGAACGGACTGGATGGTGTTTGTGTCTGCTGAAAAGCCTCAGCAGTCGTTGTATTGAGCTCCTTTCTCAATAGCAGCCTCTTCAGGGCTTGGCTTGACCAAAATATCCTAAGAATGCCTGTTTAAATCTGAAACTCAGGCAAAGTAGTAGACTGATTTGACATTAAGACTTGTGGAATGAAGAATAACAATAAAAAATGTTAACTAACTAAATAAAATTTTTTAAAAAACACTTGTGGAATAGTAGGTAACATTAAAATTTAAAATATTCATGAGTGTGCGCACATGAAATGTCACTGTGTGATTTTTGGTGACTGTCCTTTTGACCTGTAATTTAGTTGGAGATCTGTTACACAGTTAAATTAGCCATACACACACCAAAACATCTATGATGTGGCCAGTATAGCTTACTTCTTTATAAAATGGGCTTGTATTATGATATGTAACACACATAATGAAAAGTGCAAAACCAGGAGCAAGTACAGCTTGCTGAATTACCACCAAGTCAATTCCTCAGTACCTACCAGTAGGTCAATAAAAAACATGACCAATTCTGCAGAAGTCCCCTTCACATTCAGTCCTAACCACTGACCTCCCCATCTCCTCAAAGGATACCACCCTGCTGCCTTTAACACCGTAGCTTAGCTTTGACTATTTTGTAAAATTATATGTCAATAAAATTACATAGCAGATACATTTTTGTATCTGCCCCCCCCCACCAACGTACTGTAACTGTGAGATTCATCCCTATTGCTGGGTGTAAGAGTAGTTCTTTCATTTCCATCCCTGTAGAGTATTTCATTGTATGACTCTAACCCACTTACTTATCTATACTATTGCTTGGTGGGTACATTTTTTTCCAGTTTAGAAATATGAAAAATGAAGCTATGAATATTCATTGACATGTCTTTTTGTGCACACATAGGCTCTTTTCTGCTGGATATACCTAGGAGTGAAATTGCTGGATTATAAAGTGTGCGAGATATCAGCTTTAAGAGATACTGCTGAGTATTTCTCCAAAGTAGTTGCATCAACTTATACTCCTAGAAGCAGTATATGAAGATTCCTATTTGTCCACATTTTCAGCAAACCCTTTTTAAATGTTAGCTATTCTGATGAGTATATAGTGACATGTGACTTGCTTTTCCCTCATCATCCATGAGATTGAGTTCCTTTTCAGATGTGCGTTTACTCATTTGATCACTCTCTTTTGTGAACTTTCAGTTCAAATCTTTTGCCTATTTTTATATCAGATTGTCATTTTCTTATTGATTTGTAGGCTTTTTTCTCTAGCTATGTATTCTTTGTTAGATATGTATATATATATTTAAAATATTTTATTCCCCTCTGTGACTTACCTTTTCATTATCTTAATGATGTCTTTTGATTGTGATGTCTTTAATAGCAATATTCCAGTATATTAATTTTTCCTTAATGGTTACTGTGTGTTTATATTATATGAGATATATTTTCCTACACCAGGGTCATGAATTATTCCCTTACATTAATTTTTAGAAACTTCATTGATTTGGTTTTCAATTTATGTATTACGATGTGAGGTGGGTTGTTTCTTTTTTAACCATAGTAAAATTCATTTGAAGTGCCATCTATTGAAAAGATGATTCTTTCTTCATTGCATTGTGCATTGCCCCTTTCTCGTAAATCAAGTGTCTTTCCAAACATAATTCTATTTTGGGACTCTCAGTTTTCTTCTGCATCTCCCTATCTTTATGCCAAATCCACACCTTCTTATTAGCATAGCTTAATGCTAATACATCTTATTTTCTGGTAGAGCAAGTCTTACTGCTTGTTTTCATTAAGACTGCTTTGTTTATACTAGTAATCTGTATTTCCATGTAACTTATCTAATTGATCAGCTTGTCATTTTCAAGGAAACCCTGTTGTAATTTTGATTGGGATTGCATTAGATCTATAATTTATTGGGGTATAAAAGACAACTTTAAAATACTGAGCCTAAAAATATAAAAATATAATTTATTCTTCTGCTTACTTATTTCTTTAATTTCTCCCAGTACTTTTGATGATAGAGCTCTGTAATTTTCTATGCAATGGTCTTGTCCTTTATTTAAGTTATTCCTTTGTATTTGATATTTTTAAGATGCTAATGTAAGGGGTAACTCTTTTACTGTCTTGTTTTCTACATTTTTATTATTTTTATATATTAGTACCATCCTAATGTTTTCTAGTAAAGTTATATCTAGCAACTTGGCTAAAATTGGCTATATGCATTCTGAATGTTAGCAATTTATTTTATGAATTTTCTTAATAAATAATAATGTAATCTGCAAATAAAGAAGGTTTTAGTTTTTCTTTTCCAATATATGTCTTATTTATTTTTACATTATTTTCCTTATTCCACTGACAAGGACCTTCACTATAATAACAAACATCATTGTGCTCTTATCACTCTAAAAGAAAACTTCCAAAATTTTGCCACTATGTTGATGTTCCCTCTAGGATTTTAAAAATATATCTTATAAATAAATGTTCTTTATCAAATGAATTTCTTAGAATTTGTTGAGGTGATATTAAATTATTTAATACTTTGTTAGTATAATAAATTATATTGCTTCCTTTTTCTACTAATGTGTTTTTAACAGCTTTAATTTAGTGTGCATAAAACTCAGCTATTTAAAGTGTACAGTTCAGTGGTCTTTAGCATATTTAAAGAATTGTGCAACCATTACCATAATATAGTTTTAAAATATTTTCATCACCTCAAAGAGAAATTTCATACTCACTGGCATTAATTCTCGCCCTCATCTGCCCAGCCCCAGACAACCACCAGCTACTTTCTGCTTTTGTAGAGTTTCCTATTCTGGACATTTCACATCAATGGAATCATGCAATACCTGGGCTTCTATGACTGGCTTCTTTAAATGAGCATAGTACTTTCAATGTTCACCCATGTCACAGCATGAATCAGTACTTTCCTTTTTTTATTAATGAATATGACTTCATTTTATGGACTACTACACTTAGCTTATACATTCATCAGTTGATGAGCATTTTGTTTGTCTTCACTTCTTATCTAAGAGCAACAGAAATTGATTTACAATGGAAAGCTTAGTTGTATAGGAATACTACTTAACTTCCACATGTAATTAATCCAAAAAACTAAACAATTTTCTCATTGGATCTCTTAGTTTAAATATAATTAATTTTTCCTGCTTTGTGTTGGACTAACCAAGTTTTCTTGGCCTCTTCTTTCCTCTTACTCATTTCCTGTATCTAATCTGGAAGCTCTACACAGCCTGTGTGAAGTGGTAATCTTAAGTTTGTAGATCACATACTTAAATTTTTCCAATAAATTTTAGAACATCTCTATCTTCTTCCCAACCCTGACAACATTTTTAGCATGCTTAACAGATACATCTTATTTTAGTTGAATTTAATTTGCGCTCTTTCATAAAACTTGGACAAATTATAACTTTCTCTATTTCACTATCACACTATGCCTCTTTCCTACAGAAGTGAAGGGCTTTATGTATAACTTTGTTGCTTTTTACATATGGATAATATTCCTAAATTCCAAAAAGAAAAAATATCTATCCAGCAGCTGTCACATCCATTCATAAGCTCCTTCAAGTATATATGTATGTCTGTCATAAAACCTGATGAAAAATAAATCTTCAAAGTTGACCAGAATTTCTGCCATTATCAAAATCTGAGCACATGGAAACTCAGACATATATTTCATTGGCATTTGAAGGCATGCAGTAACAATAACTAATGTTTATGTAGGACATAATTTGGTCCAGAATTTTTTACTGTTCTAAGAAATATGTACACATATAATCTTCACAACAACCTTTTAGAATAGTATGATTATTATATTATTACTCTTATTTTCCAAATGAAAAAACTAATACAGGAGGTTAAGTAAATTGCCCAAGGTCACCTAGTTTGTAAGTGTCAAAGCTGGAATTTGAACCTATGCAATGTCTCCAACATCCATGTTCTTAAACTACTGCCTGGCATATTACTAAAGAATACTTCATAAAAGTCAGTACCCACTGTAACGTACATCAGTCATTAGCAGTACATGTTTGAAATAGGAATGTATGAATAATCTATTAGTAGTTTTCATAATGGCTTATAATAGCTAATTGAAACAGAAAGCAGACCTCGGTGAGCTGAGGCCAGTCTTTGAGAAGCATTTTCAGTTTTAAACACAGGTATAGAGCCTTTGCTCTGCTTTTAGAAATTCCTTTGTTTAGAACTTTAAACATTACATTACCTAATAATACAGCCTTTGTCATCAAGAAGCCATGAAAATAAATGCCCTAGATTTGTCAAGTTTAACTGTAACAAATAGTAATGACAATGAAAATCTAGGTCTGTGTCTACCTAGTACTTGCGCACAGTCTTGGATACACCAGTGCAACCTGACTACCTGAACATTCTCAGTCATAGGTAAAGATCTCCTCTAAAGGGGTGTAACCCCTATTTCCAATCAGGCTCTCATATGCACCACACTAATGAAATGGGTCTTGTACTGTAAGTTAGTCAAGCAAGTGCAGTGCTAAGTAGGAGATCCAAGTCTGACAACCTTACTCTTGACATGCAATAACATGAAATCCAACTCAGACCCAGTTACCCATTTCGAGAGCATAAACTCCATGATCTCCTCCAATTCTCTCTGTTCCCTGGGGTCCATTCAGCTCTTTGAGGGTAATCAGTTTTATAATTTCAGGTCCATGGAGGCCCAGGGAGATCAAATAGTGTCAAGGAATATAGGTATTCTGAGAAAGCGCACACTGAAAGCTGCTCTGACTAAAAGAACAGTGAATGAGCAGGGGGAGAATGCTTAGCTATACGGAGCTATCTTCATCTGAGAGTTTGTAACTCCATCTGTATGCTCATATATGGACTTTTCTGTCTTCAGCCTTCCAATTTAAAACAGCATCATTCCAAGCCAGTGTGCTTAAAGAAAAACTGGTGCAACAATTGTAAAGTAATTTGCAGAAATATATATTGCCCTAAAATATGTGATCAGATTTATCTCCTCTCTTGCAGAATAAGAAGTCTCTGTATATTGTACACATAATAGGTACTTCAGATACATTTTGTTGCATATTTGACACAATTTTGAATATTCATATTGCCAAAAAATTATTAAATATTTCATAAAATCCTTTTTAATCTCCTTTACAACAGTACAAATACAAGTCTTTTATATAAATTCACTCAAAGTCATGTTCAAATAATTATCTTTAAGTGCACATGCTTAAAATATGTATAAGATGCTTATGTATTAAAGCTGGTAGGTTCTGATTGCCTTTATTTTGATGGTGGGTTATGAATCCTCTACATTTCAAAGGAAATGTATTTTCAAGCCCCAAAGCTAGAAATCTTTTTAAAACATATTGGAAAGGAAGTCTCATTTCCCTGGTCTATTGCAGTATACAGTACTTTGTAAAATAAATACTCCAAAGTGATTTGACTTCATAATAGTAATTGCTTAAAAACTGCCCCAAGGTTAGGTCTGCATTACAGATTTTTGTCTGGTAGCCAATTATTATGGTTCTGTTAATGCTCTAAAGCACTGTCTCTTATGGAAATGCCAAATACTCTGTAGTCCATATGAATGAAATATTGCAAATTAAAGCACACAGCTTATAAGCAACTTCTCCTATGAAATACAGTGATTCCTGTTTGCCAATACATTTTCAAAAAATGATGTGTACAACAAGAATTAGCATGAGTGCTTATACACTACAACTAAAAATATTGCTGAATTCTTTATAATCTAATCTTTTTATATTGTATTTAGTGACTAGTTCATTATGAGTTACATCAGAAAGTGAAACAGCATCCCCTAACTCAGTGATGAAACTATGCACTATTATTATTTATTAGGGGATTATATACACTTACATAATCTGTGATTCTTTGGTAAAAATTTTAAACTACAATTTATAAAGGGAGTAGAATTTGGAACAGAGATGTTTCATCCAATGAGAAAAAGTGGGAATGTCAAAAGCACCATATGAGAAGCCAACTCATCCACTTCAAATTCTGAACAGAATTTGATAAGAATGTTTTCTACCACCTGCCCCCACAGTCCCTCCCACAGAGTTAAGGGGGAAAAATAGGAAGAAAATTGATGGGAAACAATGTCCTATACAATTTAAGCTCCCTCTTCTCCTGCTATCTCTATTCTGTCTGTTCCAAGGGTGACAAGATCCAACCAAATATGTATATACAAAGCATAAATTCTTAAAATTCTAGGGAATCATTTATATAATACAGAACTACATGTATTACAAACTATCACTTACATAAACAGCATTAAACTGCTTCTTTCATTCTTTCCTGGCAACATTATTTCCATGTAGAAGAAGTGCTTGAAATCAGACCATCATTTCTTCTTAACCAAGAAGATGTCAATCAAGAAGGAGTTAGCATCAAATATATTCTAGTCACTGTATAAGTTTAAAAATAAGAGAGTAAAATACACAATCTTTACCAGTGGAAAATCATGTCTAGATGGCTAAAAAGGACAAGATTTGTTAGAATATAATTGGTCTAGTATATAAGGCACACCAGAATGTTTGCAAACTGTACTTGCTATGGGAACTTAGGAAGGAATAGAAGAGTTTGCTCTCTGCCATTGAAGGAAGTATAGGTATTGGATTGATTGGTGGAGAGGCAAGAAGATATTCCCTGTGGAAGGGCAAACATTTGGAAAATGGTACAAAGTGGGACTGAGCATGTCAGAGACAGAGTAGACAGCTTCAGCAGTAAGGTGTTTATGACAATATAAACTTAACAGCAGGTGTTAAGTGTTACATGAGAATATATAAAGAGAAGCAAACCACCAAAAAAAAAAAAAGAAGTAGGGAAACTATAAGTCACAGGCTTTGTCTTAGATGATTAATCACAAAGAAGGGGTGAAGTTAGGATAAGTAGGACACTAAGACACTAATGATTGACAACACTTTTCTAGGTTGTCTGGGATGTACTCCCAGACACTCCACTCAATAGCTATGTGACAAAGGACAAACCTTTGAAATCTCTGTGCTGAAGTTTTGTTATCTAAAATATGACATAAAATAACTAGTTCATTGGGTATTATGAAAATTGAATGGATTAACACAGGTTAAAAGCTTGAAGTGGAACTGGCACATCATGAGCACTCAATAAAACATCACTATTACTGTTATATTTTTATTTACATGTCCATGTTGCATAATCACACAATTTTTACTTCAATTCTCCCATATTGTAAAAAAACTGTTTTGAGGACAGGGGATTATGATTTTTAAAAAACTACATTCATAGCAGTTTTCAAGGTGCTAGTCATAAAATAGGAATGTGATAAATATTTCCTGCAGAAAAAGTCAATTGGAAAGGAAGATATGAACTAATATTGATTATTAATGTATTAGGGGAAAAGTTTATGAGGTGAACAAGATTGCATGAACTCTATCTCAGCCTCCTCAGAATTTAGGGAAATTCAATGAGCCAATACTCACAATTTGTTCTATGGGAATGTATGAAAAATTCCTGAAATTATGCACAAGAGCAAACTGATGGCTTAATCATGCTAGATCTCACCAAACAGACATAGGATCACACAGGATATTTATAAGGAGCCAGAAAACCTGAAGAGATGAACTGGGAAAGGGGAATCTTCAAAGAGAACAATCCAGAGTCTTCTAAAACATATATAAAAGCAGAGACACACAGATTTGTATGTGAAAAGATGAATAATGAGGACAGTTACTTAGAGAAGAGAGGTTTCACCTCCTCCTCCACAAAGGTTAGAGGGTGTGTGTGTGTATGATCTACATATTTTATTAACAAATGTGAGTACATAGCACATAGCTACGGATGCATCAAGATTAACAAGCCACCAGTTGGTCCTACATATTTGAAAAGCAGACCTCTCGGGTCAAAACAACAAGAACACAAGAATTGGAGAATTAGTACAGATGAGATAATATCTCATCTTTGAGATACTCCTTACACTTAGCAATCTTATTGTTCAAATCTCCAGTTGCTGGAACAAGGTGAGAGCAATTCAAAATATAAGGAGATTGGTAGCATGGTTGAGGTAGCAGGTCAGCCTAGTGTGCCATGGCTTAAATTTAGTAGATATTATTCTCTTTGATTCAACTTCTTAGTGTAACTTATGTTCAGAGTTCTTGTAAGATGTGGGATGTGGAAACAAAAGAACAGCAAATGATTCTGTATAAAAAAAAACTCTGCAATAAATCACAAACTAAAAACAATTCCTAAGAATTTTTAATATAGGACCTCTGTGGCAGTTTGATCAGTCCAGAGATTACCTATATATACAAAGTGACAAATTTGTAATGGAACTACATTGGAAAGATATGTCTGAGCTAGCAATCTAATCATCCTATAGATGCTACAAATTACAACTTCACAGGAAAGAAAGGCTTCAGTGGTGAGCTAGTTGAGGTGAGAGAAGTTAGGCATGTAGTTATTTAAGCACTCCAATGTCATTTCCTCAATGAGACTTTCTCAAGATTAGTGAACATTTGGTCCTGTCTAAAATGTTGACACCAATGGTCCTTGAACTTTGATTCTATCAAAAATGTTTATGCTTGGAAAACATCCCTGGGTTCAAATGCCTTGTGAGATTTATTTAATACATTTATTTGTAAACTTTTGGTTTACAAGATAATGTAAAAATACTACCATGTTTTACTGGTGCAATGATTGTGGACAGGACCAAATATTAAGGGCCTTTTGGCATGGACCAAATGTCTCTGTGAGCACTTTGGACAGGACCAAATGTCCTATAGAATTCCCTAAATACTCCTACAGAAGAGAGGCGCACAACATTTACTCCATCTCTGAACCCGTCTATGCAAGTTTATAATTTTGTATTTGTTTATTTTCTTTCTCATCCAATGGAATTTAAGTTTCATGAGACAGGAGATAGTAACTGTTTTGAGAGGCAATACACCATAAAAATTAAGAATACAGATTTGAGGACTAGAATTACAGTCTTGGGCACACAGCTTAACCTATGTCTCAGTTTTTTCACCTGTAAAATAGAGTTAATAATAAGCTAAGCACATCTTAAAATACATAATAACAAAAATATATCTGGTAGGTATTAACCACTATATAAATATTGAAACACACATATACACACTCTTCCTTCCTATAGAAATGTGAAGCATTCATAATCAGATATTGCTTTTAAATAACTAAAACTATTCAAGGTACATACATGTAACATGAATATTATCAGGAAGCCTAGCACTGCATTTGGCACCATGTAGATGCTTGCTTCAGCCATGTTCAATGCTTCCCAACCAGTGATTCTCAGAGTTACAGTAAAGTCCACAGTGTACAAAGTATAGTTAATTGACTGAATAGATCTGTGTTGTATTTATTTGGCTACTTTTCAAATATGTAGTTGGAATTCATAGAATACAAATGCATTTAAAACTGCTAAGTTCAGCCCTGGCTGGATTGGGTCAGTAGATTGAGTGCCAGCCTGTGAACTATAAGGTTACTGGTTTGATTCCCAACCAGGGCACGTGCCTGGGTTGCAGGCCAGGTCCCCAGTAGGGGGCACGTGAGAGGCAACCACATATTGATGTTTCTCTCCCTCTCTTTCTTCCTTCCCCTCTGTCTAAAACATAAATTAAAAAAATATTTTGTAAAACTACTGAGTTGAGTGAAATTATTATTGTTTTGTAGTTTACTGTTTGTAGTTCGTTCATTGTTTTGTAGTTACTCAGTAACTGATTCAAAAAAATACAACTAGAATCTTTGAGCATTCTGAAAATCTTGACATTTCAAAGGGAATCTTATACTTAATCTCAAAAAGTACGTGTGTGTGTGTGTGCGTGTGTGTGTTGACACCCTCTAGGTACCTAAAACAACTCAATGAATGCCAATTTCTTCTCTCTTGTCTTATTTCTAATAAATATAATTTGACTAGAAATGAGTTGGATGCTTATAGTAATGCTTTAAAAAATAAAAGGAACCTGAAAAGTACCAAATTCAGCCCCTTATTTTATGGATGGGCAAACTGAGATAGAGAGAGATAAACAGCACCGCCGAGAGTGACATGCTCTTCTTTCCATCATACCACCTGCCGTTGAATTAGATAAAGTTTTTAAAATGTCAGAAAATATAATAAATGGCTGTGCTTAGTGTTATATGCCATAGCATCAAAATGTAAAATTTAAAGATTTTATTCACCCATAAATTTCATACTAAAAGAGCTCCATAGTCTTGCCCAACCACACTGAAAGCAGAGGCACAGGTGTTCCCAGCAGTATCGAGGACAGTGACCACAAAGCAGTGTTCTTTTTTCCATGGAAAGCCAGCTGGTTCCTGAGTAAATGGCTGTACAACGGTGACTCCATTAGTGAACACTTGAATTACTTTGTGCACGCAGCGCAGCACAGGGTGAAAGCCTCAGTGCTCACCAGGGTGGACTCACATCTGAACTCCCCTTCAACCGCCCCCCAGTTCTGGGGTCCCCACAGTTATACCACTTGTTAGCTTTGGGACCCTGACTTTCAGTTTTTTCCTCCATGAAGTCAGGATAAGAATACTACATAGAATTTTTCTGTGTATCAAAGGAATTAATGTTTGTAAAATCATTTAGCACAGTTTCTGGCAACTAGTAAGCACCCACTAAGGATAATTATCATGGTGTACAGAAAACTCATGCTTCTTGGACTAATCATATAATGGATATATTTAGGTATAAATATTCATGTTCACATGCATATTATAAAATAAGTTACATCTGCTAAATACTTTATTTTAGTACATCTATGGAAATGCTGTTGTAATTGAGCTACCACATAGAATTTCTCAGTTGCAAAATATGAATGATATATGATATTATATAATTTGGATATGAAGATAAACTTTTATGAACTAAATTTTCAAAAATATTTATAATGTTAGTGTACTCTTTTAAAGCAACACATTAAATAGCAATTTTCTTCTCTGACTTTAGTACAATATAACCAAATTTCAAATTTTATCAGTTACTAAAATTATCATTATAACATCAACTATACAGGCCTCAGCTGCTCCTGATATGGAATACAGAGACTAAGGAATATGGATTCAAAGATGTATTCAGCCTCTTGCTTTCTATATAAAGTAATTAGTCAGTTTACTTTTTGCTCATTTTCATTTTTCTTGTGATATTAAAGTGAGTAATGTTGAGCTGTCCATCCTTCAGGGCAATAGAACACTGCTAACTTTTTGAAGAATAAATTAATAAATTTAAGGCTGAAGTACTCAGCCCTGAACTGTTTCACTTGCCCTCCAGAACATTATCTTTTTTGCTTGCGCTTCCAGGGTCTTTTGAATTGTCAGCACCATTCAAAACACGTCTTCTGACTTCACCACGGATGTCATTTCTTATTGTCTCTAATGCTTCTCACACTACCCTTTCCAGGCCTCAACAAAATGACAAATTTGACTGTATAATTTGAATTAGGATCTGGAATAACTCTCAGCCCTGTAACAGGTGTGAGCTCCAAGATGCTTTTGAGCCCAATGAACTATTGCTTTCTCAACCTCAACCTCCTGTATTCATTCCAGAGGAAGCAGAAACTGTCTCAAGCCCTGATTTACACCCCCATTTTCTGACTACGATTGGATTTATCTCCTCAACTTCAACAATCACAACAGGGTCTAAAACAATCCCAATTCCCCTAGCAGTTGGACCCTCCGTACCTGCCGCCAACAGCTTGCTGGAATCCTGCTTCAACTCAGAGGAACACCTGCACAGGGAAACATGTGGATCTCAGGATATCAGTTCAAGCCTGTGTGGAGAACAAATTTGCTACATCAACTTGGTCCCTGAACAGGATGCCTGCCACCATCCTTACAGGCAAACCATTCAGCTGAACAGGCTCCTCTGGTCCTGGCACTGCTTGTTCCTAATGGGTATCTATCTTCCTGTAGGCTGAATAATTTAGAACTCATCCTGCCACATGACCCGCCCTACCCGTATATTATAATAAGTACCTTTGGCAACCTAATGCTCTCTTCTTTCTCTCTGGCATCTTTTATTAATACAATGTCAATGAAAAGTACCCTCAGATGTACCAGTATTATTCGAGGATACTACGGGCTCATCTCTAATGCCTCACCAGCAAAATAATACAGGATGGGATTCTTTAAAGTTATAATGATGGGTTAAAACAATAAAATTTATACAGTGCATGTTGTACACAGTCTGTTTGTGATACACTGCATTAGTTTGCTCAGGTTGCCATAACAAAACACCACAGACTGGGTGACTTAAGAAACAGAAGTGTGCAGTTGACCCTTGAACAACTCAGTGGTTAGGGGGCACTGACCCTCTGCATAGTCAAAAATCTGTGTATAATAGGCATTTGCTTATCCTGAATTATACATGCTAACGTTTAAAAACAATTCCAAATTTGAAGGGAAAAAAGAGGAAGTGCCAAGGAATTGAGGTTGCTTTTGTTTTTTTTTTTTTTTTTTTTTTTTTTTTTTTTTTTTTTTTTTTTTTTTAACAATTTCAGACTTGATTTTGTCCTCATAGATCTTACAGCTAATTGTCAGGAACTTTTTTCTACTTTATATTAAGTAGTCATCCTCATGGTGAAGTATAAGTAAGCAGTGAGTCAGTGGCACATCCGCTGAGAAAACACCATGAGTCTTGGCCTTGGTGAAAATATTGCATGTAAGTGCTCACAAGACAGATAAAACCAGCAATCTCCAAATCAAAGAGGGTTTGCAGAAATGCTCATGTTTCAAATATAAAACTTTCCTTTCTACTCTTCTTCCCCATCTCCAAAATCCAAGAAAAGAATAAAATTTCAATTCATTTTCTTTTTTTCTCACAATATTTCTTTTATTAACACTTTATACCTGTGGGAAATGTAGGAGCAGTGGCAATTTATCCTCACTACGGTGCAAGCTTTCACCTAGTATTTCTTTCCCGAGACTCAACAGTCCACACCTCACAGGAACTACCACATCCTCATCATACATTGCCAGGGGCACCGCTGTTTGCATATATGGTGGACATATTCCTTATTTGAACAAATATAAAAGGGAACTCCTAGCATATTACAGCAATACAAAGGTAGACAATACAACAAGATATGATACATTAATAGCTTTTCTTATCTGAAAAAACTTTATTTGTTTATTCACTCATTTGTTTGTTGTTCAAATACAGTTGCCTCCATTTTCCCCCTACTGCTCTTCCAATATCCTGCCCTCAATCCTACCCTGCTTTGGCTTTGTCTATGTGTCTTTTATACATGTTCCTTGACAACCTTTCCATTTCTTTTCCCCATTATCCCCCTCCCACCTCCACTCTGGTTACTGTCAGTTTGTTCTTAATTTCAATGTCTCGGGTTATACTTCGTTTGCTTTTTTGTTTTTTGATTCGGTTTCACTTATAGATGAGATCATATGGTATTTGTCTTTCACCACCTGGCTTATTTCTCTTAAAATAATGCTCTCCAGTTCCATCCATGCTATCCCAAAGGGTAGGAGCTCCTTCCTTCTTTCTGCTGTGTAGTATTCCATTATGTAAATGTACCATAGTTTTTTGATCCATTCATTTACTGATGGGCACTTAGGTTGCTTCCAGCACTTGACTATTGTACATAATGCTGCTATGAACATTGGGTGCATAGGTGCTTTTGAATTGGTATTTCAGGGTTCTTAGGGTATAATCCCAACAGTGGGATCATAGATTAAAAGGCAGTTCCATCTTTAGTTTTTGAGGAAATTACATACTGTTTTCCACAGTGGCTGCACCAGTCTGCAATCCCACTAACAGTGCACTAGGGTTCCCTTTTCTTCACAACCTCTCCAGCACTTGTTGTTTGTTGATTTGTTTATGATGGCCATTCTGACTGGTGTGAAGTGGTATCTCATTGTGGTTTTAATTTGCATCTCTCTCATGGCTAGTGATGCTGAACAACATTTCATATGTCTCTGGGCCTTCTGTATGTCTTCTTGAAGAAGTGTCTGTTCAGGTTCCTTGCTCATTTTTTAATTGGATTGTTTGTCTTCCTGGATTGGAGTTGTGTGCATTCTTTATATATTTTGGAGATCAAACCTTTGTCCAAGTCATTATTGGCAAATATATTTTCCCATGTGGTTAATTACCTTTTCATTTTGCTGATGTTTTCTTTAGCTGTGCAGAAGTTTTTTATAAAATTTCAATTCTTGTTACAAAACAGAAAAACAAAAACAAATCTCCTTTTATAAGGATACAAGTCAGATTGGATTAGGGTCCACCTTATGGTGTTATTGTACATCAATTGTCTTGTTAAAGTCTCTATCTTCAAACACAGTTACATCCTGGGGTGATAAGGGTTAAGAATTTAACATATAAAAGGGGGACATGGTTCATCCCCTAACACACATGAAATATCTTCTTCACAAGGTCTCCTTAGTATACTGCCTAGAGGAGTGAGTCACACATAGTAAACCTTTGTTAGGCTTTATCAAGTGGTTTAAAAACTATTTCATATTTTCAATCTCAACCTCACTAGGAATATGTGAGATACTACCAATAGGCAAAATGAATACATTTTGCATCATAGTAAATCTGATTTTCTGAAATAGGTTGGACAATAATGTAAATAGTCACTGCACCTTGATAAACCTAATGTTTCTGAATCACCTTTGATGTTTGAGAAAGGAATATTTTTTTCTATCTATGAATTAGCATGTTTTCTTGATACTGCAATCAATTATAATTCCCTTCATTTTTTATTTTTAACTATATCTTATTGATTATACTATACAGTTATCCAATATTTTTCTCCCCTTCATCCCCCTCTGCCCTGCATATCCCCTCCCACCAGCACTCCCCCACTTAAATTCATGTCCCTGGGTCGTGAATATGTTTTTTGTCTTTTCCATTTCCTATACTATCCTTAACCTGCCCCTGCCTGTTTTGTACCTGCCAATTATGCTTCTTAATCCCTGTACCTTTTCCCCCTTTCTCCCTCCACTGATAACCTTCCATGTGATCTCCATTTCTGTGAATCTGCTCCTGTTCCAGTTGTCTGCTTAGTTCATTTTTGTTTTTGTTTTAGGTTCAGTTGTTGAGAGTTGTGAGTTTGTTGTCATTTTACTGTTCATTTTTTGATCATCTTTTTCTTAGATAAGTCCCTTTAACATTTCAGATAACAAGGACTGGGTGATGATGAACTCCTTTAACTTGACCTTATCTGGGAAGCACTTTATCTGCCCTCCCATTCTAAATGATAGCTTTGCTGCATAGAATAATCTTGGATGTAGGTCCTTGCCTTTCATGACTTTGAATACTTCTTTCAGCCCCTGCTGGTCTGTAAGGTTTCTCTTGAGAAATCAGCTGATAGTCTTATGGGAACTCCTTTATAGGTAACTATCTCCTTTTCTCATGCTGCTTTTAAGATTATCTGCTTATCTTTTACTTGTGTAATTTAATTATGATATGTCTTGGTGGGTTCCTCCTTGGGTCCAATTTCTTTGGCACTCTCTGAGCTGCCTGGACTGCCTGGAATTCTATTTCCTTCACCAGATTGGGGAACTTTTAACTTTTCCTTCATTATTTTTTCAAATAAGTTTTCAGTTTCTTGCTCTTCCTCTTCTCCTTCTGGCACCCCTATGATTCAGATGCTGGAATGTTCAGAGTTGTCCCAAAGGTTCCTAAACCACTCCTCATTTGTTTTTCTTCTTGATTCTTCATTCTGTTCTGGTTGAATGTTTATTTCTTCCTTCTGCTCCAAATTGTTGATATGAGTCCCGGTTTCCTTTCCTTAACTGTTGGTTCCTGTGTATTTTTCTGTATTTCACTTTGCATAGCCCTCACTTCTTCCTTCATTTTGCAACCATACTCAATCATTTCTGTGAGCATCCTGATAACTAGTGCTTTGAATTCTGCATCTAATAGGTTGGCTATCTCCTCCTTGCTTAGTTTTTTCTGGAGTTTTGGTCTGTTCTTTCACTTGGGCCATATTTCTTTGTCTCAGCACACCTGTTACATTGTAAGGGGCAGAGCCTTAGGTATTCACCAGGGCAGGGCAACCCATGTCACTGTGTTGTGGCACTATATGTGGGTGAGGAGTCAGAGAAACAACAATGCCACTTGCTCAGCTCTCAGCCAGCTTTCAGTCACTTCCCCTGCTACCCACAAGCAAATTGTGCCCTTTCAGGCACTAATTCCTGGGTAGGTAGGCTTGTGTATGTTCTAGGATCCTGTGGGTCTCCCTAATGAACACTCCTGTGAGGCTGGGAGTTTCTTTTGCCACCTCAACCCCCACAGATTTTTACATACAGAGGTTTTGAGGTTTTAGTTTCCCACACTGGAACCCTGGGTTGCACAGTCTCTCTCCCTCCCTAGTTGTTCCTCCCAGCTTATCTGTATGCAAATGTGGGACTGCCTGGTCTGCCAGCCACCACCTTGCCTACCCAGTCTGCATGTCCTCTCTGCCCCAACTACCTGTCTCCATCCTTCCTACCAGTCTGGATGAATATTTCTTCTTTAACTCCTTGGTTGTCAGACTCCCATACAGTTTGATTTTTGTAGTAATTCTGTTGTTTTGGGATTTTAAATTTGTTGTTGGCCTTCTCTTGGTTGTATGAGGAAGCAAAGCGTATCTACCTCCATCTCCATCTTGGCCAGAAGTCCTCCCTTCAATTTTTTAAATTAACATTTCAAATGGCCAGATGTTTTATGTTATGCTAGCCTAGAATATGGACAGCCCAAGATGAGTCCTAGAAGTAGTGTGTTCACTAACACCCTCTACTGGTGTAAAATTTGACAAGATCTTGAAAACAGGATTCACTTTTTACTCAGAAAATAAGCTGGAAATGGTCAGTATTCAAAAATGAATTCTATGAAGAGACCCATTTTTATCCTGTGGTCTTTAAGAATTAATTTTTCTCCCCACTGGCCATGCTATTTTGAAATGCTAATGGTTCTCATCCTTGAATTCAATCATTTCAATTAGGGCACTGGGTAGTCTTGGATATGGTAGAACTGTAGAATCCACATAGTAGGGAGGCAGTCGGCCCTGCCTAGCTGCATGTCACCTCGGCTGGATAGGCTGCCGAGATGCCTGACTGGCACACAACCCTTGGCTCTGGAAGCCAAGAAGTGGGGGGGGGCAGGATACCTCCCTGCTGGTTTTTCTCTCAGACCATATTCCTAAAGCACCTAGCTCCTGGCTTTTCTGTCCCCATTGCCTCTTTCCTTTCAGTTCTCTGCTGGGCTCAGCTTTGCTCTTTCTTTCCATCTTCATGGTGCAATGAACATTTTCATAACAGAACTTTGCACTCTGATGGGATATAACTGTAGCGCAAATTCATAGAACTGTGTTTGTGGGGACAATTCAATACTTTTTTAATGAGTAAAGAAACAAAGGTGAATCACTACAAATACCCTGTTTTCCCTTCACTGTTGAAAGAGAACATGTTTCTATCCTATTCTAAGTTATATTAAGAGCATTTGTGGCCATGGGAAGGGTGAGATGCAGAGAGGAGTCCAGAGAAAAAGAGAAAAAAGGAATAGAGAAAAGAGAAAGAGAGAAAATTGGAAGCTCATCAGGTGAACAAGAACAGTTGGTAGGGAGGAAAAGATTTAAATTCTGCCCAAGCAAATGACATCCACCTCCAAAGTTTAAATTGTCTGCTGATTGTAGCTGAAAACCCCAATGCTTTTTTTTGAATCTTACTTTTATATCATGGTTTTCTCAAGCTGACATAATTACCTTTTGGGGTTTCATCAGCCTTCAGTAAAATTACAACTTTTCTATTTCAAAGATGTATTTCCAGATGGGATCTAAACCCTCTTAAAAAAAAAACACACATAAGAGGTGGTTAGCTGTTCACAATTAACTATTTACCTGAAGAGTGGCATGATTAGCCCATGTACGAGTCTAGTGCATTCCCATTGCTGGATGTCCTATTACTGGTTCTTTTTAAAAATTAGACTTTTTAAATAATAAACCAGCATGTGAAATTATGTATTCCTAATCCTAGCACATTGCCAAATCTACCCAAGGTTCCTTTTACAGAAGAGCCGTCTGTTTTTCTCACTAGATTTTTCCCTGCAGCAGTTGACAGTTCACATGAGGATAGATGCTGGAGAAAAGAAAAAAATATATCAAAAAAGATATGCTGTGTCTTTCTTGAAACGAGTTTCTTGTTTGATTTCATGTTCCCATAAGGAACCAAAGACTTGTGGCTGACTGTCTTGTGGGATATGGGACATGTTGTCCAGGTGAGTGAAGTAGCAGGCTCCTTGATCTCAATGACATTGGCATTGGGCACTATAGCTTCAGAGGAACAGGTGTTCCTTGGATTGTAGATTCAGCAGTTTAATTGTATCAACTCAGCTGGGGGGATCTGGCCTTGACAAAGGGAGAAAATGGAACCAAATTCTGAATAGGCTACTTTATCAACCTGAAAATGACTGGTAAAGGTACAGTGAGAAATATACTTTTGAATTAGAAAAAAAAAATTTCTCCAGAATGAAAGTAGTTTTTACAAAATAATTGTATACCAAAATACAACCACGAGAGCATTGACTTAGAGCAAATGGGGTTCACATGATGAAAAATAATAGCACCTGCTCACAGGGCTAGTCTGCAGATACTCAAGTCTGCCTTTGCAGTGTGAAGCAGCCACAAAAAAGGCTTGAGCAAACAGACGGTCAAGGCCATTTCCCAACAGGATTCCACACACAAAACAGGCAGAAGGCAGGATGTGGCTCAGTCCTGTACTACAAGTCATGGGCACAATTATGTATGAGATGAATCACAACTCCCTGAGGCCAGTGTTACCCATTTTATGGGGGAAGAAACTGAGGCTTAGAGAAATTAATTGACTACTGAAAGTTGTGGTGGGGCTCCACCCACAGAGCCCCATCCATCTGCCATAAATGAGAATAAATCTACTAAAACATGATCTGCTTGGGGAGGAGAGGTGGCCCATCTCTCAAAGGAGAAGGGCCAAGAGCCCCTTCCTCAGTGGTTTTTATTAGGTTCATAACACACAGGAATACAGGTAAAGCTCATCAGTCACTGTCAGGTGGCAAGGATCAAACAATGGATAACATTTCAAAGAACTCTGAGGGCTTAATCTAATAAGACAGGGTCTGTCAGCTAAGGGGTTACAAAACTTTGGGAGACAAACTCATTTCCTCCTCAGACCCTTATCATTTAAATGAGAGCACTCTTAGCAAAGCAGGTTTCACAGGATTTTACGAATTATTTCTTATGCCCAATCACCGGGGGAGAGCCCACTCCAGCCAGCACAAGGCTGCACCACCCTCCATCATAGTTTCAGGTTTAAGTGGATCAGAACCAAGAAGCAAAAAATAAGGAAAACTTCTCAGATGGAATGAGGACTCAGGCTACGTCAGGATAGCTGAGGGGTGAGGGTCTGTCACCCCCTCTTTGCTGCATCCCCCTGAGTCCTTCCTTGAGGGCCTTCCAAGTGGTCATGCCTTTCTTAGGTGACCCCACCCTTGAGGGAATCTTACCCGTCGTTGGCTAACCGACCAAGCATTGGGGGCCAGTTATGGATGAAGCAGAAGCAGCGCTCCTGCCAGGGAGATAAGCTTTGTCTCCTTAGTGGCTTACAGTCCGAAGGGCACTCACTCAGCTTCAGTCATGGGGGGTTACAACTCCTGAAACCAGGTAGGGTGGTTCCCAACAGAAAGTGACATAGGTAAATAATGCTAATAAATGCTTCTAGCTAGCACTTCCTCTTTCAAGTTGGATTCTATTACATCAAAGTTGGATAATCATGGTAATTTGCTTGAGGCAATAGTGAAGTCTTATTAGCTTTTCTTAATCCAAAATAATCCACTCCCCAGGAAATTTGTGTCAGTTGAAATCATTATCATTTTCCTCTAAGAGAGAAACAGCAATATTTTAATTCTCAAACTCAACTATTTTTCCAAATTCTGTGAGTTCATACTAATAGCAGGGTTTGAACATTTATTCATAATATGATTCAGCTGCACAAAGAAAATAGCTTCTTAATTCTTTAAAATTCCATTTATCATTTTCACAACCTCTAACCTGCTGGATAGGAAGATTTTTTTTCAACTTGCCAGTTTAAATATTTCTGCTTTTTCTGGTTTCAACAATTCTTATTCAGTCTTTTCAAAGTTAAACTCCCTCTGGGGGCTTTTTAAAATGTGCCCCTTTCATATAATTTACTCTTTTAGATAAATGCTCAGTGTTTCAGATCTTGCCCTGTGCTCCTCTCAAGAGTACATGGGCCTGTGAGGACAGAGGGAAGATGAAGGAGAGATTTGTTCCTCAGATCCACAAGGTGTCACCTTGATCTCCATGATCTCTTGTGCAGAATATATGAAGTGGTCTGCTCCCCAGATCGGTGACTGCTGATGAACAAATGGCTGTGACAGGATTTTGGGGTCACATTCTGGCACCACAGGTAGAACCCATAGTACCACGATTTCTACCCAGTTTCTTATCTATGTTCTCACAGATGTGGCCACTTTGTCTTGCCCCCAGACCTCTGCTACTCACTAGCAATTTCAACATCCCCTCATCATTTTGAAGTTTGTGGGGAATTCTGGGATCTCAGAACGCCCTGCAGACTATCTACTGCCTGCCTTACAGCAAAAACATGCATGAGCACCACATGGTATGTTGGAAGCATTTGAAGACAGAGGCTTGATTCCACTGTCTTCCCAGGAAAGCAGGACCAGCCTGATGGATTCAGGCCCCTCACATTCATGTGAATATATCCAAAGTCAACTCTCCATTGTCAAATTCAGGCAGATAACAAGAGCCCTTATTCCTGATCCATTCACCCTCCTCTCTGTCCTTTCTTCTGCTTTTCTTTCCACCAACTACCAGGGATGCAAGCAGCTGTCTCTCTGTCTCTCTGTCTCTCTCTCTCTGTCTCTCTCTCTCTTCCTCTCACTCTCCCCAGCCCTCCCTTAAGGACTGCCTAAATGGAAATAGAACTCTGAATCAAATTTTATAGGCATCATTCATGTTATGCTTCATGAGAAGATAAAAGAATCTAGAAAATCCTCTGTTTCAACAAAGCTTGGCTTTCAAGTCTATTATCTTCTGTAAACTTCTATTTGTAATATCAGAAGCTGAATATTGATTTCCTTTTCTCTTTGACTACCCTTTTAGCATTTTTAATCCCTCCCTGAGGTATATATATTCCTAACACTGCCTAAAAAATTAAATGTGGATACACTACACACACAGACACACACATATATATATTTTAAAAATATAAATTCTATGACACACTACAGTGTTACCATTACAGTATCTGACATATTTTTATAAAATTGGCATATGTTTATAACATTAATTTCCTTTATTTCTAAAACATTTTTCATTTTTTATACTTTAAGTTGTATCCTTCCTGATGACCCCAAAACATAAATCTGTAAGACATTTTCAAATGTAAACCTGTACTACGGAAGGAGGAGTCCTTTCACAATTCATGGATTCTTTTAACAGCACTAACAGGGAACTGCACATTTTCTCTTCTTCAATAGTTTGTATTTGATTCCTAGTTCTCACTCCATTTTGAAAATAAAGAGGGGAAGGGCATGACTAAAAACTATTATGCAAGATAGCCAAGGTAGCATAATAAGTTCATTCGGGATCCTTTCCTTCCGGAAACTAGATTAGAATTCAAGCCACTGAATTGCCATATGACACTTCTCTAAAACCCAAAAAGTCAAAACTTCAGTTCTCTGAGTGATAGAAGGTCATTTTATCTCATATTTCTAGAGTCAAGGCTAAAATAATTTTCTCATGACCTCATACACACCTTCTCTGATCCATTCTGTCATTTAACTATTTTATAGGCAGAGAGTATATTTTGTAAATTTAATTTTTCAAAGCCCTTTCCTGGAAGCATGTTAACCTACCCTCCCAATACTTTATCACATGAATGAATCAGGTATAATCCCAGTTATAGATCAGAAATTGCACACATGGTTTAGGGTACACCCCATATCTACAAAGAACTGAAATTAGAATTCAGTTTCCCAAGTTTCAGATCAGCGCACTGCTATTATTTCAAAATCATTCATTTTCTTACATGCCTTCCACAATTTTTGGTTCACCACAGAAAGCATTACTATAAAGAGTTATTTAGTCTGCTCTCATCCTTCTCCAAGTCCAATTTTAAATGCTAATTTAGACAATAGAACTGCTACCTTATGGGCTGAGCATTTTACAATTTTACTGTGGCATTTTCTTTGGAGAGTCACGTGGCTGTGTTTTATTCAAATCTGTTATGAACCATGTGGTGATAAGGGGTTTTCCTTAGCTATGTTTCTAATTAAAGTTTTCTCTCTGGCTCATTTTTTCTGACCCTTTGATCATTTTCATAGTATTTGAGCCTTTCTCATATTCCCATTCACTAGAAGAATTCAACAGTCTCATAATGTTTTGTTACTCTGCATTTTGTTCAAATACGCCGAGTAATCCTCGCTTTAATTTTTCCTTTATTACTGTTTTCCTGGTTGCCTTTAACAGGCCTCCGTTAGACTGCCATTAATTTCTATACTAAATTTCATAATAAACCCTCACCT
The DNA here is from genome assembly GCA_004027475.1 of Anoura caudifer. Taxonomy (NCBI): domain Eukaryota; kingdom Metazoa; phylum Chordata; class Mammalia; order Chiroptera; family Phyllostomidae; genus Anoura; species Anoura caudifer. The sequence goes on along the minus strand of PVKU01001494.1, from coordinate 126,258 downwards.
TACATATGTTTACTCTTAAGTTTACATCTTGCACTGCATCTTGAAAATACAACCAATTATTTTTTTAAATCCTGGAAACAAAAGGCATCCACATTACATTCACACTATCGACAATTAAGTTTCTTCTGGCTTAATTCAAGTTATGGTATTCAGAGAATTCATGTTGCAACACACAATTGTTGAACCTTCATATTACAGTGTCATATCAAATGTGCTGTTTTAAAACAATTAAGTGCCCCCCGGTCATGGGCTGAACAGAAATATGCTGTCAGTAGGTGTTACTTACTGGCTGCTAGACCGCCTCATTAAAACTCCCTCAAGGACAGTGATTTATTGGGGGCAAACACAGTTACACAGAAAGAAATTCTACTTTCTGAAGAATCTTAAACACTTTTAGAAACCCTCCATCCCCACTTCTTAAGGATTTACTGAAAACACCTGGCCCACCCTCCACTCCATTCTGTGTTCCTTTTCAGAGACAAGAACTTATTAGGTAAGGTAGGGCCTGCTTTCTCCCCACTTGCTTCTTACAGTTCCTTGGTACTTTCCATAGTAGTGCATTCTTTCTGTCTTGCTGGTCACCGCAGACTAGCCAAGCAGACAAAGCTTTACTTTCTTAGTTGAACACTGAGTAAGCATCAACTGAAGTCACACAAATGTCTGTATTCACTTTTTTCTATAAAGCAGAGAAGGAGCCTTTCTCTTCCACCACTAACCCATCACTGCCTAGCCCAGGGTCTGAAGTTGTGGTATCTACATGCATGTTTATTACACGTTTCACATAGTGATGCTATTCACGTGCAAAAGAGGCACCTAGAATTTTGTAAAGATTTGTCTTTTCATGTATATATACCTATATATGTGCTACATTTCTCTTTTAATAAAAGATGCTTTTACTCACAACATTCTCATTTACGAAATCTCTCCTACCTTCCACTTGGTGATAGGATTTTATGAGCAGCAAGGAAAGTCTTCCTGCTTTTTTCACTTCTGCTCGCTGATTCAAACTCTCCCCAGTTTCTGTTTACTCATCAACAAAATGGTGACCATATAAGAAACACCCTCTTCCTCAGAGTACAGTTATGAGAATTAAATGCAGCAATACATACAGACTGCTGCCCCAGAGTACATTTATTTAAAAATGCCTAGCAGGCATTCCCAATGCTCAATAAACATTTGTGGCCTCCCTTTTCCTATTCTTTTTGTACCATCTACCAAAGGAAATGCCTTCTGTGCTACAACTATCTCATCAAGGCAAAATGAGATTCTCTGTTTAAACACAGCCCTTCTCTGCCCTAAAAAGTAACCAAAGTTACAGTGTCGTGCTAAGCACAAACAGCAGTTGTACAGGTGGTGGAGAGCTGAAGGCAAGTCAATAAATCATGAAAGAATACAAAGTTCAACAAAGAAGCGTTTAATTGGAATCTGTAGTACCTCCATCTGCTCCAGCATCTTTTATAGAGTCCCAATTATTCTTGCCTGAGGCAGATAAGCTTTAAACTAATCTGAATGAAGTGAGGTGTGACATTAGTTGTTACATTTCAACTCTTACCAGATTAGAATTTGTGCAGCTACACACATGCCATATAATAGCTTTCAGGTCTTGTTGGTTTGTTTGTTTTTTTTCTTCTTTTAGGATATAATTCTATCTAGGGTGTTTTGATGTGCTACTTTTTTTTTTTCTGAGCACAGGATAAAATGTTTCCTGGGACTTTATTTCATGTGGGAGAAAGAAATACATCTCTAGCAGTCTAGTACATAGCCAGATACAATTCATGTTTACCTACCCAAGTGCAGGGCGAAGCCAATGTACAGACAAGAAATTACAGACCCAAAAATACTGTCTTTGCCATGAAGGGGAGATCTGATTTTGGAAGAACTGATCTTCGGAACAAACGTAAATTCAGAGGAAGAAAAAAATGAGCCAACATTTAGAAAGAGACACAAAACTCTAACAGTGGAAACGATTATTCATATTTAACAGATAAATAGGCTCATAAAGGTTAAGTGGAAGTCACACAGCTAGCAAGTGGATGAGCAGAGATTCATACTCAACTCTCCACTGGGTGGATTTTTGCTCTCAGACATGGGTCATTCTTCTGCTCCTCCCTGTTTTATGAGCAGCAGAACTGGAAGACTATTGCTAGGTAAGATTAATAAGATAAACGAAATGTTCTTTGGGAGCTGAAGGATGGAGGCATCTAGCAGGCATGTGGACACACCTTGATCCAGTTTCTCAAAGAGTAAAAGTCAGTGTTATGAACATAAAACTGGATGAAGCTCTAAGCACACATTAGAAAGTTAAAATATTATAACATTTCTAAATTCTGTTTATGCTTATACATAGCAAAGAAGCAAAGTACCACGTGTATAGAGATCTTCTTACCTTTTTCCCCCTCCCTTTCTCTCACATATTCCCACGGACACAAACTTGATGAGAACAAGCTTCTTTTCAACTGGAATCACCATCTCCCTGTAATTCCCCAAAATGACAAGCACAAAGGGAAAGAGGAGAGGCACCCACTGTATGTTCTCTAAGCCTTTCAGAAAACAGAGTTGTGCCTTTGGCCACATACATGGGAACCTACACAAAGGGTGATATTATAGACATCAAGGGAGCAGGCAATGTTCAAGGAGGAACGCCCCACCAATGTTTGCGTGGCAGAACCGGAAGGCTCTGCAGTGCCACCCAGCATGCGGTGGGCACCCTTGTAAACAAACAACTTAAGGACAAGATTCTTGCCAGGAGAATTAATAATGTATACTGAGTATATTAAGCACTCTAAGGGCCAAGACAGCTTCCTGAAATGTGTGATGGAAAATGATTAGAAAAAGGAGGAGCCCATGAGAAAGGTACCTGGGTCAGCTGGAGCGCCAGCCTGCGCCGCCCAGAGCAGCACACTGTGTGAGAACCAATGGAACGGAGCCTGAGCTGCTGGAGCCCATCCCCTGTGAGTTCATGGCATGAGCAGTGTAAGAAAATAAAGGACCTCTGTATTGTTTGTTTTAAACTTAAACAGAGCCAAGTTTTTAAAATAAATTTCAAAAAAAGAAGTGAAAAAAGAGGAGAGTGTTTCAAGTCTTTGGGGAGGAGCGAAGCTGTCATCCATGTCTTGGGGCAGTGTACTCAGAATTCTCTCGGAATTATCATAATATTATTACTTATTTGATTCATAAGCCCCTTAAGGGCAGAGGTGATATCTTAAGGTTCTTTGTATTCTCATCATCTAGCTCAGTAAATATAAATGTTCACTCTTGATAGGAAATACATGTGCTCACACACACACACACACATACAAATTAACAGTGAATTCCTTCTCTGTAAGAACCTATCTTAAGATAACTGAGGCAACTACAGCAAGTTTCAAAAAGCAGATTAGGAGTTCCAGGTTTTAAGGAAGGACACTGGAAGAATTATAAATTCTATTTAAGAGGCTATGGGTAGAAAAAATAAAAAATTGCGAGGTCAACAAAGGAAAGGGAAAAATTTATTTCAGGAGTAGTGTAAAATTCTAGAGTGAGGTCAAAAAACATATATAAGAAAAAGCACCCAATATATTGATCAATGAAAAGGACATTGATAACCTTTTAAAAATGATAAATTGGTTCATTATTCTAATATGGCTATGGCTTCATTTATTAAAATACTGTCTAAAAAATCTAAATTACCTCATATCTGATTTATATGGAAAACCAAGTTACCATAATGAATGCATTCATTCATTCAGCAAAAGTAAGCCAAGCACTCCCTAACTCTCTGCTAGGCCCTGGAGATTAAAGTAGAAAAATATTATAGATGTTCAGGGTACCATTCATCTAAATAAATATTCTTTTCAAATTCTGATGCACATCAAAACCATGATGAGTAGCCTTTGGAAAATCTAGATTTCTTTGGGTTTATCCCAAGACAGAGTGAATTTGAATCAACTATTACAGAACCAACAAATGTATATTTTATAGGTTTTATCTATGTTCATGAATCTAGAGTCTCTTATAGACAGCATATAATTGAACCTTGTGTTTTTTTAATCAATTCAAACACTTTATGTCTTTTATTTGAGGAGTTCAATTCATTCATGCTCAAAGGAATTACAGACAAATAAGGATTTGTTTGCCATTTTGTCACACTTTCTGTCTGTATTAAAGCATTTTGGGTCCTCCTTGACTTCTCGTGCTGCCTTCCTTTGTGTTTCATTAATTTTTTTATAGTGACATGCTTTTACTTCTTTCTCATTTTCTTTTGCATATCTTCTATAGGTATTTGTGTGGTTGCTATATACTATAACAATCTATTTCAAGCTAATAACAACTTCCAATGCATACAAAAATTCTACATTTTTACTTCTCTCTCCTGCACTGTAAGTTATTCATGTCATAAATGATGTTTTATTGTATGAGCATAACATATTTTCTAGCTAGTTTTTTTTAAAGTTTTGTCTTCTAAAATATAATTAAAATTGATTTACATACCATTATTATAATATTCCAGCATTCTGTATTTGTCTTTGCATTTACTTTTACCAGCAAGCCTTATATTTTTGTATGCTTTTTTTTTTGTTGTTTAGTGCCCTTTGTTTTGACTTAAAGTACTTCTTTTAGCATTTTTTTTTGCAAGTCAGGTCTAGTGCTGGTGAACTCTCAGCTTTTGTTCATCTAGGAAAGCTTTTATTTCTCCTGCATTTTTGAAAGATATTTTGCTAGATATAGTATTCTTGGTTAGTAAGGGTTTTTGTTCTTTTTTTAACACTTTGAATATGTTATCCAAGAGCCTTCTGGCATAAAAGGTTTCTACTGAGAAATCCAGTGATAGTATTATGGTAGTTCCCTTGTATGTGACTAATAGCGTTATCACGTACTATTTTCAAAATTCTTTGGTTTTGATTTTTGACACTTTGTTTATAAGGTGTCTCACTATGGATTTCTTTAAATGTGTTCCAATTGGGTTCTGTTGTGCTTCTTGAATCTGTGTCCATTTTCTTCCCCAGGCTTGAGAAATGCCATTACTTCTTTAAATAAGCTTTCTTTTCCTGCTCTCTCTCTATGCTTTCTGGGTCTCTCCTAATGCACATATTAGTCATTTTGGTGGTATGCTATATATCCTTTGGGCTTTCATTGCTCATATTTGCTCTTTTCTTTTTGTTCTTCTGACTGGATAATTTCAAATGACCTATCATGAGTTTGCTGATTCTTTCTCCTGCTTTGTAAGTCTATTGTTGAGCCTTGCTAGTGAATATTTAGGCTCAATTATTTGTATTCTTCAGTTCCAGAATTTGTGTTCAGTGCTTTTTTATAATTTCTATCTCTTTGTTGATATTCTCATTTTGTATGTGTAATTTTTATTTCTGCTTGTTGAACATCTTTGTGAAGATTATTTTGAATCCTTTGTCAGGTAATTAATTTACTTCCATCTTATTAGGATTGGTTTCTGAAGAGATATTTTGTTCTGTTGATTGGGCTTCCCTGTTTCTTCATGTATCTTGTGGTTTGGTGTCAACATTCACACATCTGTAAAAAGCCCCCTCCCTGTCTTCACACAGTGGCTTTGTGCGAGGAGAAACCCTTACCCATCTATCTGTCCCGCTAAGATTCTGATTTCTTCATGAGTTCATAATCTCTTGCACCTTCTCGTATCTCTCTGTTGCACTGCAAGTTCTCTGGCTCTTCAACAGAAAGCTAAAGTCACCAGGCATGAAGACACCCTACCTAGCCCCTTACAGCATCCCATGCCAGTCCCTTGGGCAGCCCCCTGAAGAGCCAGAATGGCAGAAACACGCTGCACTTGTCCCCTTTCCTCCTGAGAGAGAAGCCTCAAGCTGTGAGCTTTATCCCAATTAAACCAAGTCATCAGTGAACCACGGGTATTCAAACTCTGCTGGTTCTGTAACCTCTCTAAGTGAAGTGAGATTGATACCAGGCTTTGAACAGCCCTCCCAAAAGCTGGAAGTCAGTACACAGGGTCCACTCTCCCTTTCCCCCTCAAAGGAGAGATCATGCACCAGAGCACTCTCCCCTGGCCTTAGCTGTTGCTGGCTTTGGGGAGGACATGGGTAAACTGAAATTGCTCTTATCTATCTCAATGCAGCTATTCTCGGCTTTGTGCGCACCTGGCGTACTTCAGCTTCTTACTTGTATTCTGGAAATCTCATAAAAGTATTTTGGTTTATGTTATTGTTAAATCAGTGCCTCTAAGGGGAAATGACAGCATGGATGTCCTATTGTGCCAACTGATACCTTTTCATGTTTTGTTCTGCCTATTCAAAAGTAAAGGTAAATTTCAGATATTTAAAACATTAAAAGCCTGAGAAAATTTACCACTCAAACTCTCACAGTAAATCACTACCAAATAAACTGCCAAAATTTAGAATCAATTTGAACAATCACTAACTCTAAAAAAAAAAAAAACAAACAAAAATTATATGATACAAAAACTCGATGAAAATAAAATAGTAGAAACAGTACTATGTAAAATGGGAGAGATTAATAGGAATTAATGCTTCCTGAGCTGGGGCATTGTACTGGGAAAGGATAGGAATTGATGAAATTAAACTGCCGGTTTAGGTCTGCATATACTTGTGATGATTTGAATACCTTCCTCAGGTCAGAATCCCAATAAAAACCATAGCTATTCATTCTTCTTTTTCTTCCTATCCTTAGTTCAGAAGTTTAAGAGAGTAGTAAGTCGCCAATTACTATCCTTTATTATCTATTGTAACAGGCAGATTTACTGCCAGTAAAGATGTTTCCGTGATGATTATCTCCCTCTTCCTAGAACTCTGAGCACTTCACTTAACCTTTCCAGAAGTGAAATGTTTCCTACTCACTCACCTTCACATCTTCTTTTTAAGCTTACTTCAAGATTTGATCTCTTTATTTTTAACCAAGGTAGCAGAGTATAATCAATGATGTGTATCATAATTACCTGGAGAATGCTTTGCAAAAATATATATATTGAATTCTACACTTACATTTCCAGATGTACTTATGCAATAACACTGAGATGAGCTTCAGCCAATAATATTCTTTAAAAGCTTCTCTCCAGCCAAGTTACTCTGATGCACAGTCCATGATCAAATGAGAGCTATTTGAATTTTCCAGGACACTATGCAGCAAGTTATCATTTATTACAACACCCTGTCATGTGCTAAATCTACCCTAAAAAATAACTTCCTACAGTAAAATCTCAATAGGTTGTTTTTAACTTGTATGGTGTACCTATCAAATCCCCTTTTTAAAAAAATTGGCAATATATACTCATTATAAGATATAAGAAAAAAGAAAAATACAGTTCTTAATTCTTTTATTTTTTCCATTTTTATTCTAATATTTAGGTAAGTATACGTGTGTATACTTTTTGTTAAAAATTAAATCATGCTTTATATACCAGTTTGTTCTTGTCTTTCATCATATAATATATTCTGGTCATTTCCCAATGCCTTTATAAAAATCTCCCACTGCTTGAATTTTGGTTTTATATTTCATCATATAGACACACTATGATCTATCTATCTAGTCCACATTGTTGAGCATTTAATAGCTTTCAATTTTTTACTAAGATAAATAATAAGGTGAAGTTCTGCAGCAGTAATCTTTGTACTCTACTTAGGAGAGATTCTCAGCCTTAGGCTGCATGGCTCTTGCAGCAATTCTTGACCTTGCTGCCAACAGGGCCTCCTGAGCTGACGTTGTCACTTCAACTGTGTTGGTCCCTTCCTCCTTCCCACTCATTTTACAACTGTTCTTACTCCTTGCTCTCTTGGTCACCATCTTGCTCTGCAGTTCCACGCCGGTGGTCGAGCCTGGGTGCCTGACACTCCCAAGAAGATGATCTCACTCCTCCTGTTACCAGCTGCACTTTCCCCTTCTCATACCTGGAAAATAATATGTCATGACCTGAATGTGTTAAGAAAAATAAAGGGATGATGAAAAATTAATTTAAATGAGGAAGAAAAAGAAACCTGGTTTGAACACACTCACATCATTTCTTTTGGATGGGTCATGTCTCAATAAAGAATAAATGGGGGAGAGCTCACTGCTGAAAAAGAGAGAGAGGGAGGGAGAGAGAGAGAGAAAAAAAGAGATTGATTTTCAGGAATAGAATTAATTGGGTGAATATTTTAAAAACTCTTCATCTCACATATGTTGTATTATTTTTATTATTTATATAGATATCTATTTCTTTATGAAGGTTTATTCTACCTTAGAAACTCTGCAATTTTCATGGATCATTATGAATTACGTGGTCTGAGGACAGAATATTTTAATCTTCATACAGTAGAATGGGGACCCAGGGAAGTGAGAGACATGAATTCTTTTCTCTTCATTACAACTTACTTTCTCTGTGGCCTATAGCAATTCAATAAACTATTTCACTGAAAAACTGCTTCAAGGTTCTACAGAGTAAGGAAGTGGGAGAAAGATACACTTGCAGTCTCTTAAAGATTGGACTGTGTGCTATAAAATTCAAGCAGACAAAACGAGATAAAAAATGAAGAGCTGAATTTCACACACAAGAGCAAACAGTGACTATACTGCTTTAGGGGTGAAATTACAACGAATTACATTTGAAATATCTGTAGAAGTTTTGAAATTGAACTACATTGTCTTTCATAAGCAGTCCCTTGCCTTTCTGCTTCAATATCTACATTTTGTTCCTTAAAGCAAATGTCCTTTAGAAAGTTCTTAACATTGTTCCATAATTATCTCTTAATTTTCATTAAAGATTATACATTATTTCCTTTCTTACTCCTTTCACAAATGCTCACATAAAATTAATAATGGAGCACTGGCTGGTATGGCTCAGTGGACTGAGCACCAGACTGAGAACCAAAGCATTGCCGGTTCGATTCCCAGTCAGGGCACATGCCTGGGATGCAGGCCAGGTCCCCAGAAAGGGGAGCTCAAGAGGAAACTATGCATTGACGTTTCTCTCCTTCTTATTCTCCCTCCCTTTCCCTCTCTAAAAATAAATAAAATCTTTAAAAAAAATAATAATAGAAAGGGTTTGTTTTTAAAGTACCAACAATAAGAAGTCTCCTAAAGTGATGCTGCTTTAGTAGAAGTAGAGAAGAGCATATGCGAAATGAAACATTTGTTGCCGTTTTAAATTTTGTAGAAAGTTTTGGTAATTTATTCATTCTAAAAAATCATTCATTCTAAAAATATTTCTGAGCATTTTTATGTGTCAGCACTGTATTAGACAATAAAGATTCAGAAAAAAGACAGACAATCTCTCTTCAAAGGCTTCACAGCATAGAGAGAGACACATGTATACAAAAAACTACAGTGCTGTGAATAAGCACCATTGGATTTGAGGAAAAATTGAAGCTGGAGTAAATAAGAGCCTACGATCAGGCATGGGAAAGCTTTTCAGAGGCAGTAATTTTTGAACAGATGAAAAAGAACAGACTTTTGCAGCAGTGAAAAGAAGAAATACACTAAGCCTACAGAGAACAGAATGTTATGTTATTTGGGGGCTACTTTGTAAAGAATATGATTGTCTAACCACTAAGATGTACACCTAAAACTAATGCAGAATAATATTGAGTATAACTGTAATTGAAAAATAAAATTTAAAAAGAATACATAATTATGGAACATGGACTATAAGTAGTCAGAGAAGTCTCGTGTTACGTAAGAATTCTCTTACTATTCATTCTCTCACTATTTACCATCAGGTACCACTTCTCCTTCTGCTATAATCCCAAAAAGTTACTAGAAATTGTTTTATTTAGTGCTTTTGTACAGATATTCCGAATAATTCTTCAAACTAAAACAGATTTTTAATGAAATTTTAACAAAAACATGGAAACTATTAAACAATTTGTGCTACAACCAGATGGACAGTAAACCTTCAGGATTTAAGATGTTTGTCACGAGAGATAAATAACTGATCAGAACTTCAAGAAAATAATGGTACATGAAACAGACAGTTTCCCTGTAGCTCGGACCCACTGCTAAGAGCAGCATTTCCAAGAGAGCTACATGGAAGACAGAAGAGCCTCAGATCTTTCCTCCATCTCAGTGAGTTTCTGATCAGGACTTTGATCTCCTCGAGGGAGCCATGATTCAAATGCAAAGTGTTTGTTGCTAACTTGTCACAGAGATTAATGCAGAATAATTTAAGAGCTGAACCATAAAATTTCAACCTACGCAAACAATGTTATTTTATGACTAGCAGACTTCTAAATTAAAAAAATAAAGTGTTATAAGCAATTAACATCTTTTATACAAATGCCTATTAAATATTAAGGTGGATAAGGGCTCAGAGAAACGCACAGCACATCAGCAGCTTCCACCGGTCAGCATCAGCAGAGGCTGCACAGCTCAGAGGGGCCCGAGTGCCCTTCCCGCTCTCCTATGCGCCTATTTCTTTCATTGTTCTTTTTTATCCTTCTCCCCATTGAAAAATCCAATTCAATGATTTAACATGTATTATTTTAAAAATGACATATAAAAAGACAATTTAAGCTGCATTGGGAGATTTACTATGAAAGAATGCTGTAACTCCACACTCTTTTCTCTAATATTTTTTTGAATGAAGCATTAGTCAAGAAAAGGGGAATTTTATTATCTGTTTGGTGGGAGCTAAGAAACTGCCAGATGTGGAACTACACGGAGGGCGGTAGAAGGTAGGAGAGAGCACCTGCCAGGGCAAATCCACTCTTACTCTCCTAGGACAGCGGTCCTCCCACAGGGCCGCAGTAAGCGACTTGGAGTTTTCTGAGGAAAAGATCTGATAATTAACAGGAATTAATCATATCCTATATTACGTCTGGTACATTTATTCCTTACAACCACCTTGAAGTAGGAAATATTTTACCCATTTTCCATACCAAAAAACTGAAATCAGAGAAATGAAGTAAAATCTGTCACTGGCAATGAACAGAGTCAATCTCTATAGAACCCTACCACAAGCGACACTCCTCACACAGCCCACCTCACGCATGGTCTCTGCAACCTTATCATCTCGGTTTCTTGTCACAAACTTTTATATCCAGACGAAATTCCCTACATGCAGATTACTGATATCTGCTCCATAAAGATGTAAAAATCCAATTTATAATTCTCTTATTTCCTTTCCTTCATCCACATCATAACAACATTATAAATTAGATTTTTTGATTAAGGTCTTAATCCAAATTCACTTTGAAGGAAAAGACAGCCCCTTTCGCTGGCCACTCCAATCCAGAGCGCTGTCAGAGATGTGTCCCACGACCTGTGTGTTTAAGCTTGGCTCTTGTATGTTACTTCTGGAATCTTTCTCCAATGGTTATTGTCATGAAAATGTTCAGCAGTACTGCACCCTCATCCTTTCCCATACGGGAGGCACAGCGATGAGCCCTGTGCCTTCAAGTGACTCACCTTCTCTCTAACCAGACAATTGGTCTAGAATAACAACATGTAGGTAGGTTATGTGGCATTTAGTTGTTTTCTTTCTTTGTTTTTAACATAAAATACCTATGACTAATGTTGGGTCAAAATCTTAATACTTGTTTTTATCATCACCATCCTCATCTATCATCTTACCGAGCCCTTATTTGTCAGAAATTGCTCTATTTTATAGGAATAAACCCATTCTTTTTAATCACAACCCTATAGGTAGGAGTTATTTTCATCTACATTTGTTCAATGAAAAAGAAGCAAGAATGTATGGATTAATTTGTCTAAAGGCACAAAGTCAGTAGCTATTAGAGCTGAAATTTGATCTGAGAGTCTGGCTCCAAATGCTAACCCTTGAACCCTACACTCTGCCATCTGCACTACGTGACGTCCACACGAGGAACCGCAAAACACGATTTGGGCCTTTCCAAATTCAATCCTACTCTTCTAAAGGCTCTTCCTGAGTACCTTTAACAGTTGCTATTAGATCTGCCTTGTGCTAGTACTAGAATCATTTAAATGCAAATATTTAGAAGCACAGTATTAGCTTCAAAGTATTTAAGAATATCACCCCAGGAGAAAATACAGTGTATCCAATGTAGCAAATGTTGCTACACAGTGCTGCAGCCCATGCTCTGTCATCCAAGAAATATTTCCTCTTCAGAACCTTCATGCTTCCATAGTACCTTGCACTTAGCTCTACTATTATGCTCATCGTACTGTCTTAGATTTACGGATTTACTCCCTTGCCTATCTCACCATAATGACAGACAGAAGAACCTGTTTTTCTCTCTCCATACACTAATCCGACAATATCGGGTACTCACAAGGTATTGGTTGAATGAATAAACAATGCCATTACCCTGCAGGAATTTACATTATACTACTAAACCTAATAGCAGGCATTCTATTTCCAAATTAAATTATTTTAAAATGTAATTTAACACACTGATGTTTCAAGTGATGTTACAACTACAAGATTTCTGAAACCTTGTTGAAATTTCCATTCTTTGATGGCAAAAAAAAAAAAACAAAAAACAATTCACATTCCACATTTTCAATTCAAATAGTTTTATTGTAACATTTTTTTAAAAAGAAAGGCCAAGTATTCCTATTGGTAGTTTGAATCCTGTGAATTTGGAAAATATGTGGATATTTTTTGAACCTGTAAAATATGTTTTTAAAATTAAGACAGGTTAAATTGCTAAAGTTTCTTTTAATTTACAAAATATATATTTTACAACCAACACCCATATAATTATAAGTAAGCCTACTGCATTTTTTAATGATATTTTAGAAGGATTTTCTTTAAAACTAGCTCAATTTTCAGTGATGTCTCTCTGAGAAAATACTACTGAAGAATCAAGCAATGAGTGCTATAATCAGATTAAACTCTTTCCGTTCCCTGGCAGCCCTTCCCTTTAATTCTTACAACCCTTCAAACATCCCAGAAATCAAGACTAAATCAGGAAGAACTGACACACATGCTCACCACTATCACATGCCAGGAACCTGCCCTGTTGTTTAAATGGGCACTTCACTCAGAAGAGCCGCCTCTTGCTTCTAATTTCTGGCATCCAATGCAGAATCTAATTACACACTCTACCCCATGTCTCAAGGCTGTCTTTTGACTTCTCAGCCCCCGTAGCTTTGCAGGGAAATGGTTGTGAGGCAGGAGATTGTCAAGAAGGAGGAAACTCCAGAGGCACCCCAGGGCTAAGATAAAGGACATCCATACAGAACACAGACCCTGTTCTGAGACCAGTTGTTCCTGCTTTCTGGAAAAGCGCTGAATCATGGTGATGCATGAATGCACCTACGCAGAAGACGCTACACGACCTCTGCTTCATTATAATAGCATTATAATAAGTTAACATTGTGCGATCCCCTTCCCCAGTGGCCAATCAAGGAAAATCATGAGACACCACATGCTCAGTAGCTTTAAAGTAATACAACTACTTGTACATGCAAAATAAAAGCCTGCCAAAAGTAGCCAGGAAGGATCCACCCTATAAGAACAGAATCCCTCCAGCCCCTGAGGTCAATCTCTGCTCAGAGTTGGCCCACTCCCAAGTTCTTTGAAGTGTACTATCACTTAATAAATCTGCTCTCCCTCTTTATGCTATAAACTCTGTGTGTTTGTTTCAACTCTTTGTCCGCAATCACCAAGAACCTGGTCACCTGTGCCCACCTGTGACGGTTGGTTTTGTCTTTTCAGAAGAGATGTATTTTTAAGAAAATACAAAAATAATTCAAGAAGCTGTGGTAACAATTTTAAAAAAAGTAATGCACTGAGATTCATCAGAACAGGGAGCTTCGTATCTTGGCCTGTTGGCACCTCACTGTGTGGCCTTGGCTAATCTCTAAGGTCTCCGTATTGCTGCTTGCTTTGCCATAAACAGAAAGAGTTCTCATTCATTGCAGGTATTTGATATGCACTGACCATGTGCAAGGCATTATGCTAAACTCCACAGCTGATACAATAGGCTTCAGTCTCCTAATTAATGGAAATAACTCGTTCTTTTAGGAATTTAGTTAGAAGTTATTCAATTGAGATAGATATTACTTTCAGAGACCCAGAAATTCCTATATCTTTTCCTGTCAATCACCCATTCTTTCCATTATTCAGAAGAGAATTACACATATAAGGAGTAAGTAACAAAAAAAGAGCCAAAGTAAAGTTTTGTTAATAAATCAGTAATGATGATAACAATTAAATATTGTAGTCACCTATGATGTGTCAGAACTCATACTAACCAATTTACATGCATTGACTAATTTGATCCTCAAAGCAAACCTATAAGAAATCTTCCACTTTCATCTCCATTTCTCATAAGGAAAAAGTGCAAGGGAGTGAAAACAAAATTGTGTCAAAGATCTAAAAAACAGAAAACCTCAAGATTTGAATCTAGGACCTGAGTTCCCTCATATTGGGCCTTTAACAAGATAAGGGCCCAATAATTTAATCCAGATTTCATTGTAAGAGCTAAACTATAGCAGCTATTTCAGCCTTTGAAATAGCCTATGAAACTAACCTTGTGTCTAGGATAACCCTTTTAGACCTGACTCTTCTACCACCAAGCAAATACCACTATCTTTGAGGATGACCGAGGTTGTTACAAAGATCAACAATGCCCTCTGCCCCCTCCAGCTTCCTCGGAAAGGAACTCTCAGGTTGTTGAAATAACATTTCTATTCTCTGCCATCAGCTTGGATGATATGCTGCCTGAAAGTGTCACAAGTAGCATCTTCTACTCTTATCTTTGGTTAGGAAATGCTTCCCTTTCTTCCACATTACATCTGGAGAGGACCAAACATATGCTTGTGTTTTGTGCATTTTTGTAAGTTTGTGTTCTCTGTGAAAAGTCATACTTATATGAGGAAAAATTGACTTCTCTGACCACCCCTCCAAAAACTAGTTGTTTGACTCATTGGAATCTATGTGGATCTATGTGCTGCGTGGGAAAATGGGACCCAAAGAGTCATACAGAACGCGCTCTGCCTCAATTAGCCCTCCCCCAGATTCACAGAGGTGGTGAAAATGAAAGAGAATAAAAGACAAGAAATAGCAAGAATTGGTGTAAACCCACCATTCTGCCCAGCTATGCAGGAGACAATTGAACATAACTACCTGAGTTTTGATCTGCTTGCTTATAAAACATGACTCACTGAATAGTCTTATCTCATGGAGGTGGGTATAGGAAGAGATAAGCAGAAATAGAAGCTTCCCAAAACATGAAGTACTCCTATCCCCACATGCATGGAGAGAGCAGTCTTTCTTTTTCAAAGAGTTTCCCTTTCTATATTTTCTTTTATCCTTATAACAGTAGTGTAAGAAGATATTCTTAAATCTACATAACACAACTATGGAAAATATCTCCAAATACCTTAGTATATCTCCAAATACACATGCTTTGCTACATAAGTAAGCACACAGCCTACCCACAATTCCTGAAATCAATTCATGCATGTTACGTATTTAAGTCAATAGAGATTTGAGAACATTTTTTAATTCAAATATTTCTCTTGTTGATACATTCAAGACAGCCAATGACACCAAACAATGAGTAGACCCGAATATGTTTGCCCCCTTGTATGTGGATGTTCTCTCAGAATTTCACTGGGGACTTGGAGTCTGGCCAACAATACACTGTCATCACTCTGTTCCTTTGTTCATATGGGCCTGGAATTTCATACCCTGAATTTTAATCTTCCTGATATACTCTTACTTAGACCTAATTCAAATGCCTCACCTCTTCTGGGAAGCCTTCCCTTGTAGTCCCACATCAGACAATCCATTCTTGGCATTGCTCCCTACTTCATACATACAGATATGTTCCATCAGAACATAAGGCATAATATGCTAACTGTTCACATACTTGTCTTCTCTTGAGTTCTGCAAAGTCAGGAAATTCTATTCAATTTCATTCCACAAGGGCCTCAACTGCCTTGTTTAATCAAATTGAATATAAGGTACTATTACATATTTCATAATAGGTGGTGTTGACCAAAGTTAGATTCATATGAAGCTCATCCAAGTTTGCCAAAATGTGACTTATATTCATTTTTATTGAAAAATAAGTTATTCATATAAGGTTAAGAAAATGCACAAAAATCCACTGCATTTCTCTATTTTAACAATGAATTTCAGAAAACAAAATAAAAAACAATTACTATTGCAATCATAACAAAAAAATGAAATACCTAAGAATAAACAGCAAAGGATATGAAGGACCTATATACTGAAAACTACAAAGCACTATTAAAAGAGATTGAAAAGACACAGCAAAATGAAAAGATACTCCATGGTCATGGATTGGAAGAATCAACACAGTTAAAATGGCCATATTACCCAAAACAATATATAGATTTAATGCAATCCCCATCAAAATCCAATGACATTTTTTAAAGAAACAGAACAAAATAATCATAAGACTTGTATGGAACCACAAAAGATCCTAAATAGCCAAAGCAATCCTGAGAAAAAAATGAATGGAGCCAGAGGTATCATCCTCCCCGACTTAGATCATACCACAAAGTGATGATAAGTAAATAGCAAGAAATTGGCAGAAAAACAGATGTAGAGACCAATGGACTAGAATTGAGGGCCCATAAATAAATGCTCAAGTATATGGGGAAATAATTTTTGACAAAGGAACCAAGACATACAATTAAAAAAGAAAGTCTCTTCTATAAATGGTAATGGGAAAATTGGAAAGCCATCTGCAAAAGAATGAAACTAGAATACTGTTTGTCTCCATATACAAAAAATTAACTCAAAATGGATTAAAAACCTAAGTATAAGACCTGAAACAATAATTATGTAGAAGAAAACATAGGTACTAAACTTAGGGACCTTGGTCTTAGAGGAAATTTTATGAATTTGACCCCAAAGGCAAGGGAAGTAAATGCAAAAATAAATAAATGGGACTATGTCAATCTAAAAGCTTCTACACAACAACAGAAGCTGACAACAAAACAGAAAGGCAACCAACCCAATGGGGGATGACATCTGCAAACAACACCTCTGACAGGGAGTTAATATCCAAAATATATAAAGAACTCATGCAACTCAACACCAAGCAAACAAACAATCCAATTAAAAAATAGGGAGAGAACCTGAACAGACACTTCTCCCAGGAAGACATGTACTTGGCCTACAGATATATGCTCGACTTCACAAACTATTAGGGAAATGCAAATCAAAACTATAATGAGATACCACCTCACACCTGTTAGAATGGTTGCTGTCAACTAGACAAGTAATAACAAGTGTTGAAAAGGTTGTGGAGAAAAAGGAACCCTCATTCACTGCTGGTGGGAAGGTAAACTGGTACAGCCACTAAGGAAAACAGCATGGAGGCTCCTCAAAAAACTAAGAATAAAGTTATCATATGATCCAGCAACCCTTCTTCTGGGTATCTACCAGAAAATTTGGAAAACATTTATTCGCAAAAATATATGGGCCCCTACGTTCATCGCAGCATCATTTACAGTAGCCAAGACATGGAAACAGCCAAAATGCCCTTTGGCAGATGGTAGGATAAAGAAGATGTGGTACATATATACTGTGGAATACTACTCAATCATGAGAAAAGATGAAATACTGCCATTTGTGACAACATGGATGGATCCCAAGAACATCACGCTAAACAAAATGTCATACTGAAAAAGTTAAGAACCACATGATTTCACCCATATGTGGGACATAAAACTGAAAGCGACAAATGAACAAATAAGAAAAACAAACAAAAACTCATAGACACCGTCAACAGCATGAAGGTTACCAGAGGGAAGGGAGGTGAGAGCAGTAAAGTAGAAATGGGGCCAAATATATGGTAATGATGATATGACTTCAGGTGGTGGGCACACCACGCAACACACAGATCATGTATCATAGAATCATACTCCTGAAACCTACATAATCTTATTAGCCAATGTCACCCCAATTAACTCAGTAAAAACAATACAAACTCCTAAGTTTCTATAGAAAATAATTTTGTGAATGGAGTCATTTATTTTATTTTACAATGATTAGTCATCCCATCAGGTGTAGCTGAAGTTAGAAACCTCGAACTAGCTTAATAAATATAGTTGTTTTCAATGAAAAATTAAAGGTTAAAATTGAACTCTATTATCAAGGTGAAATAATACTATGCATTTAAATAGCACCGAGAAAGCAAAAGGCTAATTGGAATTTAAACCAAACTTTATTTTAGTAGATTAAATAGCCTCTAATCAAAATGTGGAATTCAGCATTAAACATTGTAATAAATGTTACCATCTGAGATCCTTGCTTATTAAAGTATGATAAATCAGGTTAATTTTATTAGAATACAAACAACTTTGCACTGTGTAGGAATACAATTAGCTAAAGTATAAAAATAATCTGGCAAAGCACAGATGATAATATATTTCAAAATACACTAGTCATAGAGTAAAAGTATAAGCCAGATGCAATTTATCCAGAGGGATTCATTAATAACACAATATTAGCACAATCCAGTTCAAGTATGTGAACATCTAGGAAGTCACTTCATATTTAAAACATGTTTCAAAATGAATTCAAATACAATACCCTGATACAATCCAATGGACACTGAATAACTATAAATACAGAACTTCTTGAGATTTAACTTTTAAGTATGAGATTCTACTTGAAAATTTATATTCAATTATTTAGTTTATTATTGCATTAACATGAACGTTAGTGTATAATAATGTCCATAAATTTGTTCAAAAGTCAGGAAAAAGAATTGCAGGCTGTCAACAGTTTTAAGAACTTAATGCCAGTCATCCCGACAGAAGCAATTCACAACTTTCTTTCATGGACCCTGACAGAATGTCGAACATTCACATGCTAGGAAATTTCATTTTCTCTGAACTTATAGTTGGAACCAGAAAACTGGTTCATATCACCAGGATAACAAAAAGGGAAGCCTCCTGAGAGTCTTCTACACTGCTTCCTCACTCCAAGGCATGCGGCACAGATGGGGTCTCCATATGAAAAAGGCTTGAGGAAGGAGCATGGAGATGTTAATCTCATTCTCACATGGAGAGAAGCAAAAAGTTAACTATTTTTTCTCTCAGAAGACATCAGCCTCCCAAAGAGATACTTCAACAGACACGCATTTCCCACAAATGAATGTTCTGTACATTCTTTTAGGCAATTTAAAAGGTTAAATTTCTCACCAAGCTATAAATCATTAGCATTACCTGATAGTTATGAAGTTCTAGACTTGCATAACTGAGCATTGAAAATTGACAATAAAAATGTCTAAAGACAGTTCTCTCCAGAATTACATTCACATATTAATTTTTTAATCATACCAAGAATCATATGAAGACAACTACAATTACCTGAACAGTTGTTATGATCAGCAGCAAGAGCAATAGTCAAGAATACAGAGTATGACCAAACACCCAGAATTCAATATCAGCATTTTTATGCCAAAGAGTGATAAACTGCTACCTATAGTGCATTTGCTTATAATTTATAAAAGAATGTGGTAACAAAAGGAGACTGAATTGAAGAAGCTCAGAACTTGTTAGATTAAAACTGAGAAGCACCTGGGTTCTTTTATCCTCAGGCCTACTCTGTATAGGCTGCAGCCTTCTCCTCTTTCCTCTGACCTCAACATAACACTAACTTGGCTTCCTACTGAAGGATTATACCCCAAGCCCTAGCAACCACTGTATTATCAGTACTTATTGTATAATCTGAGGCTATCACATTAGCATTTCCAATGAAATGGCTGCTGATTCCAGAATTCTGCCTTAGGAAGTTAAAAATGCACACCCAACACAATTCATTTCCCTTCTCCCTGTAAATAGACAAGCAACAGCCCAGATGTCCTGCCAAGGAACTGATTGTCATAAAATGCAAGTGCTGCAATCAATATCTTTGACATTTCAGAAGGAGCAGCTCAGTAACATTCCCACCCAGGATGGTCATTCTCATGATGCCAACAGTGAAATTGATGGAGGCAGAGTTCATAGGCCAGTGCACTCGGCTGATGATAGACTTGCCATGTAAAATGACAGGAGATTGAGATTTCCCACAGCTGCTTAGAATCAGTAAATTCATGAGTATGAAAAATGGAAGAAAGATTCGCCAGGTCTCAATTCTTGGCAGAAACTTTGACTTCCCACTTATATCTCCACCTTGGAATTTCTAAACTCTAAGTAACGTCATTACTCCTTCATTATGATCTTCACTTGGACAGAAAAGAAACTTAGATAGTAAATTTGAGCCCCGATAAATGAAGATCATTTAAATTACTCTTAAACATACTATGGTGGAAAGGAATGAGCGATATAAATATGCCTCCAATTGCTTTATTTTTTGCCACAGGAAGATCCTGTGGAAACTTCATAAAAATGAAAAGTTTTCCCAGAAAAAAAGTAAATATCTACCTAACAATGTTACACTTAAATTACCCAAATGATCCTTTTTTGCTAAATTGAAGATTAATAGATTTGACTCAGTTATCCTAACAAAACATATTTTTAATTGTTGTATGAAAAGTCTTATTAACATTTTATTGTAACACAGGTTGAACCTCATTTCTATAAATATTCATAATAAAAACTACTGCTCATGTAATTTTTCTCCTTTGCAAAACTTGGTAAATTGAGTTCAAGATCTTCAGCTATTAAACAATTATTTTGCTGCTGTACTTAATGTAAACAATGGCAGAATAGGTGGAAAGGGCATTGGGAAGCACAGAGAACAAATAAATCTACAAGGTCTGTCAAAAAATGTCCAACCATTGTTAATATAATGAAAAATGGTTTGCCTGACATAGATGTAACCTAGCAGCCAGACAGAGTGAACTAGAATGTGCCTGTGTGAATGATGACAACTTCACTGTACTCATCAGTGGGGGTGATAGACACTGTTGAGTGAACATGTATACTGTGTGGCCATCACATCCAAAATGACTGAGCAAGGAGTTCCAGCCAAGATAGAGGCATAGGTAGAAACCCTTTGCTTCCTTGCATAACCGAATGGAGGATAACAACCAATCTAAAATCAATGAACAACCAGAAGTGCCAGAAAATCAAGCTGCATGGAACTCCAACAACCATGGAATTAAAGAAATAGTCAAGTAGAAGAACAAAACCGGTAAGGCAGTGGACAGAGAGAAACCACAGTGAGGCTGTGGACCATGGTGGTGGGCCTGGCCACAGTAAGGCAGCAGGCTTTGAGGGAGGGACTGACAGAAAGGGAAACTGAGACTCAGAGGTGGCTGTGGACTATGGCGGTTGCCGGTGGGAGAAACTCCCAGTTTCACACGAGACCTTGTTGAAAAGTGAGCTAGAGACGCACTGTTCTCTCTCTGGCCCCTCCCCCACAGGCAGCACCACAGCACAGCAAGGAGGGTTGCCCTGCCTGGGTGGATACCTAAGGCCCCCACCCCCTTACAACTTAAAGGGGGCCCCAAACAAAGAAATAGGGCCAAAATGAAAGAATAGAGCAAAACCTCAGGAAGAGAGCTAAGTGATGAGATAGCCAACCTATCTGATGGAGAATTTAAAGCCCTGGTTATCAAAATGCTCACAGAACTGTTTGAGCTTGAAAAATGAAAGAACAAATGAAGGATACCCAAAATAAAATAAAACAAAATACTCAGAGAACCAACAGTGACAGGAAGGAAACCAGCACTCAAATTAATAATTTGGAACAAAAGGAAGAAATAAACATCCAACCAGAACAGAATGAAAAAACAAGAATTCAAAAAAGTGAAAACAGTCATACAAACTTCTGGGACAAACTGAAACATTCCAATATCCAAATTATAGGGGTGCCAGAAGGAGAAGAACAACAACAAGAAATTGAAAACTTATTTGAACAAATAATGAAGGAAAACTTCCCCAATGTGGCAAAGGAAATAGACTTCCAGGAAGTCTAGAAAGCCCAGAGAGTCCCAAAGAAGTTGGACCCAAAGAGGAACACATCAAGGCACACCATCATTAAGTTACCAAAGTTTAAAGACAAAGAGAGAATCTTAAAAGCAGCAAGAGGAAAGGAAAGGAGTTCCCATAATACTATCAGCTGATTTCTCAAAAGAAACCTTGCAGGTGATAAGGGGCTGGAATGAAGTATTTGAAGTCATGAAAGGCAAGGGCCTACATCCAAGATTGCTCTATCCAGCAAAGCTTAGATTTAGAATGGAAGGGCCAAAAAAGTGCTTCCCAGGTAAGACCAAATTAAAGAAGTTCATGATCACCAAGCCATTATTATATGAAATGTTAAAAGGACTTATCTAAGAAAAGGAAGATCAAAAATATGAACAATAAAATGACAGCAAACTCATGACTATCAACAAATGAACCTAAAAAAATAAAAGAAAAAAAAAAACTAAGCAAACAAGTAGAACAGGAACAGAATCAGAGAAACGGACATCACATGGGGGGTTTTCAGTGAGGAGGGGGAGGGGAGTAATGGGGGGAAGGTACAGGGAAGAAGCATCACTGGTAGGCATTAAATAGATGAGGAGAGGTCAAAAATGGTATAGGAAACAGAGAACTCAAAGAATGTTTATGTACAACCAATGGACATGAACTAAGGTGGGGATGCTGGAGAGTTGGGGGGTTGGAGAGTGGAGGGGGGATAAAGAGGAAAAATTGGGAATACTGTAATAGTATAATCAATAAAATATACTTTGAAATATTTTTTTAAAATGACTGAGCAAGTAGAGCAATGAATCTGCATCAAATTTTGTGTTAAGCTTGAACATTCCTCCATGGAAACTATTTGGATGATTCAGAAGGCCACAGCTACGGGCAACTGGTGATTGGCAGCTTCATCATGACATTGTGCATGCTCATGCATCATGTCTCACACAGAGCTTTTTTGGTAAAACATCAAATCACCCAGGTGACCCAGCCTCCTACAGCCCAGATAGGGTGCCTTGTAACTTCTGGCTTTTCCCAAAACTAAAATCACTTTTGAAAGAGAAAAAATTTCAGACTGTCAATGAGATTCAGGAAAATACAAAGGGGCAGCTGATGGTGATTAGGAGAACTGTGTGAGGTCCCAAGGTGCCTACTTTGAAGGGGACTGAGGTGTCATTGGCCTATGTACAATGTTCCTTGTATCCTGTATCTTCCTCAGTAAATGTCTCTATTTTTCATAGTGCATGGCTGGATATCTTCTAGAGAGACATCATACTTCTGGAAGTATTTAAATTAGTATTAACCTCATAACTCATCATTTAAAATGATATATCTCTCCAAAGTATAATAATGGTACAAATGAAGCTCAAAAACATGTTGGCCACCAAATATTCAGAACTGAATAAGTAATCTAGTTTAATTCAAAATTCAAATGAAAAACATCTGTAAAGTCCCTATGAGCAAGGCAATCTAGGGGCACAAAGGATGTGTGTGCTTTAATGAATTACAGCAAATAACTGGAATGCAAAGTGCCAGGAGATTTAATTGAAGTGGAGAGGAAGCATTAAAAAGGTGAAAGATTTTTTTTTGGAATAATAAGAAAAGTGTCATGAAGGATTTAACATTAGAAATAGATCTGGCACAAAGGACTTTTCTAGAAATTTGTTTAGCTGGTCAGTTATTTCTCATAATAAATATGAAAAGAAGGTAATGGATATGAAGAAATTAAACTTTTTTACAGTCCATAAGTATTTTCAGCAAAGACCAGACTAAATCATGCAATTCTTGTACCTGATCTTCCCCTTCCTGTATCTCCTACTAAATACTACATCATGTATATTGAGTTTTTTTAATCTAGCTGAATATAGTTAAATGGCTAAATATGTTTTGATATATTCATACTATAGAATATTATACCCTAGTTTAAAAACAGACAGGTTTACATGTATTTAGATGAATACATTTCTGGAATCCATGTTGAATGGAAAGTTGCATATAATATGATATTACAAATGGCAAAAGCACAGGATTCGTTATAATTTATGTAATTACGTTTATCTGAATTCTAACCCCCTAATAATCAATTGACTTGAGCTTCCAGGCAGTAAATAACTTGGAAATCTTGGTATAGACCAACCCATGGGAGATATTTTTTAGCTTTTCAGGATGGATTCAACCGCAGGAGTGGTTAACCTTGAGACAGTCTACAACTCGCGTTAGGTGGCAAAGACTCCAGGCCAGGGGTGGTACTAATCACCACATCTGAGAATAGTATCCCACACCGGCCTGGAAGGTAGATGGTGCTCCTGCTCCATGTGGGACATTCAGCTTGGCTCCTTCTAACCACTCTACAGGCCAATGGCAATGCTCACTGAGGAACCCAGAGAGACAGCAAACTTTTTGTCTTGAATTCTTCTCCATCTCATTCCCACAACTTGCAAGTACACTATCCATCATGCTTCCAAACTATGTTTTATTAACAAAATCAAAAGTTACTGATATCGAGCAGCATGAAAGGAGAATGATTAAAAGTGTGCTGATAGACCAGCACTTACTAAATACATTCTACAGAATACTAGCCCTGAGGATTTTCTCCTTTTAGAAAAGAGGTCCAGGTTTGGAAAGGTACAAGAAACTGTAGCCCTGTCTTTGAGAGTCATGATTCACATGCCTACACATTGAAACACATTAAGAGTTCTGAGGAGTCATGCAGCCACAGAATATGCTGAGCATTGTTTAATTTCTCTCTAAGCTCCACTCCCATCTGCCTGTTCAACATACCCAAAGGCACCTAAGCTTTCATGTATCAAAAACTAGACTTACGGTTACAGTCTCAAATCTGATCTTCTTTGGATGACTTCTAAAGTGAGCAAGTTACTCATCGAGTGGAGCAAGTCAGAAAACTTGATTCCTCTCTTTCTCTCATCTTACATCAAATCCTGTTCATTATACATACAAAAAGCCTCTCACTTTTCCATGCTTCTCAATTTCTGCCATTCCTGTTATAGTATGTTACAATACATTATCTCTAATATCAACTGCTGCATCCCCCTGCCTATACTTCCACATCCATTCTTGCCATCTGTATTAGTCTGTTTAGGCAGCCTTAACAAATTAGTATGGACTGGGTGGCCTACACAACACAAATTTATTTTCTTATGATTCTGGAGGACAGAGGTCTACATTCAAGGCGCTGGTAAGTTTGGTTTCTAGTGAGACCTGTCTTCCTGGTTTGCAAATAGCCACCTTCTCACTTTGTCCTTCTCTGCACAGCTGAGAGAAAGAGAGCATTCTGGTGTCCCTTCCTCTTCTCATAAAGACACCAGTCCTATCAGACTAGGGCCCCTTCCTTATCATTTCACTTAACATTTATCACCTCTTTGTAGGCCCTACCTCCGCATACAAAGGGGTTAGGGCTTCAACATACAAATTTTGGTGGGGGTTACAATTCGGTCCGTATTGCCTCTTCTACTCTAATCTCCATATTGTAACCCAAGTGTTACTTTATAAATGAAAAGCTGATTTTTACACTCTCTTTCAAAAGTGATCTAAAAAATCATTGATGCTTTGTTCATTCTGGCCTCTACTTACTTCACCAGCCATTCCGTGTGTGCTTCCTCTACAAGAACCTTCTTTAAATTGCTCAACAGTCATGTTTCTGTTTATTTCACATCATTTGTACATGCTGCTCTGCTCCAGCATGGCTGACTTCCCTCTGCTCCTGGGAGCCCTTCTCTAGCCCCCAAAACTACACAACCAGATATGACTTTCTAGGAAGCTGTACCATAATGTCCTATATCCTTTACTCATTAAAGTTATCTCAGGTGCTATATATTTGTGTAATTAGTTGATTACTGTCTTAGTCCATTCAGGCAGCTATAACAAAATAGACTGGGTGGCTTGTAAACAATAAAAATTTATTTCTCACAGTGCTGAAGGCAGGAAGTCCAAGATCAAGGCACCAGCATGGTTGGATGGGGACCCTCTTCCCCGTACATAACTAGCAACTTCTTGGTGTGCCCTCAAATCGTGGAAGGGGCTAGGAATCTCTCTGGGGTCTCTTTTATAAGAATGTTAACCACATTTATAAAGGCTCTCCCCTCATTACCTAGTCACCTCCTAAAAGCTTCACTTTCTAATTCTATCACATTGAGAATTAGGATTTCAGCATATGAATTTGGGGGCACAAACATTAAGACCATAGCAACTAATGTCTGTTTTCCTTACTGGACCATAAGCAACATGAGGCAGCGATCCTGTCCACGTTGCCCATCATTATACCTACAGCATCTTGCATTGGTTCCACCACATAGTGAATGAATAAATGCACCCAGAATTCTGTTAGTTTACTTAATAATAGATTGTAAGTCATACTTATAAATATTTTTGTTTAACTAGTATTATGCAGAATATACTTCAGGAAACATAAGCTAAACTTTTCTAGGATAAAGATAAACCCTGGCAAATACAGCCATAGCAAATGTTTCTCAAATCTAGAATCCTGAAGTTTACATACCTTGTGGACATGAACCAAGAGAAAGCAGAAACCCGATTAGGAAAGTTTTAGACAGGTCCTGGAAAAATGCAAGATGGATTCTGAAAGGACCTCTTTCCTTCTTTTTCTTGCATCAACTGCTAACCCTATGACCAGAATTAAAGTCCTATTTCTCACATATAAGGACCCATGTGTGTGTGGTTCAAATTAATTAATGATATATTTACTTGGCTTCAACAATAAATTATGTTATTATCTGATTGTTACGAATGTACAGGTGTGTCATTATAATACAATAAGGTGCATGTGTCTGGCTCCACATATAGAAAACTTTTTTTTAAAGATTTTATTTATTTATCTTTAGAGGGAAGGAGAGAGGGAGAGAAATATCAATGTATGGTTGCCTCTCGTGCGTCCTGTGATGGGAACTGTCCTGCAACCCAGGAATGTGCCCTGACTGGGAATCAAACCTCGATCCTTTGGTTCACAGGCCCTCGCTCAATCCACTGAGCTACACCAGCCAGGGCCTACATATAGAAAACTTTTATCACGCTAGGGGAACTTTACGAACAGAAGATTTCCTGGAAACCAGGATTTGTGCACCACATAGTGATTTTTATAAGCTAATCTTAAAGGTCCTGTCATCTCTCAGATAGTATGATTCTACTTCTTCATGCTTAAAATTTAACACCCAAAAAAGATGGGTGATATCTGAGATTGTAGAGAAATGTCATCAGAGATGCTTTGGACAACAAAGGTGCTATAAGATCCACTATGTAAATGCCAAGAGAAAGAAGGAGCTGCCACTCATATACATAAATGGAGCTGTCTGATGTCTAATTTCAGAATACTAATGCAATTTTATTTTTCAAAATTATCTAAGGATTCATGTAAAAGGTGGTAGAGAAAAATAAAGTTTATGTAATGAAATGTTAATGTAAAATGAGTCATTTACACCAACTTATGGTATATTATAGTCCCTGTTGAATCAGGTGGTAGAGATCTGGAACTTTAGATCATAAAATCTCATTAATTTGTTTTTCAAACTCAGTATAATTCATATTCAGTTTATTATAAAGTTTGCTTTTATATAATCCATCATAAAAGGACTTTGCTAAGCAAATGAATATCATATATAAGATTACAGAGATGTTTATCCTTCTTAAGTCAAAGTGTTCAAGTACTTAAAAACCATTTGCATATAAGCAATTAATAGGCTCAATAGAAGAGATACTTATGTATTCATTAAAGCAATTCCTGTGGGACTTTACGTGGCAAGGCTGCGGTTATGATTAAACATATATTACATTAAAATGGTTGAATACAAGCATCAAGCATTTAGAAAAGTTTTGTCTATTAACCAGTTAATAGTAGAGTGTTTTATTTCATTATTGTTTCTAATTTCTGCATATGTAGGTGCATATTTTCCAGTCAGATCATGTACAATATGTCACATTTACCCTTGAAATTGAAAGATCAAGTTAAGTTTTATCCAAATATCTCTTAGTTCAGAACTTTTAGAAATTCTTACTGGCCTTGCTCTACTTATTTTGAGCTAGTCTTTCAAGAAGGCAATCACCGCAGGGGGCTGAGCCCGAGCAAGCACTGTAGAAGCAGCCTGCAGTAACTGAAGCTTCTCCCAGCCACCACCTACCTATTCAACCAACAAACAAGTCCAAGAGGCCAGATGATGAGCCTGATAGCTCCAGGTGGGACCTGCTCGGCAGCAGGGAGACCCAGAAAGTAAGATGTCCATGGAAAGTGTCATGTACCTTGTTCAAAGCACTGTTTTAAAAGAAAGACCTTAATGCTGAGCATAACTTAATCTTTAATGATAAATCCTCAGAGTATTCTAATTATAAAAGAGAACAACAGGCATGAAAAAAATGGCTAAGTTGGAAAAAAATTCAGAGCCAGTCTAGCTAAAAAAGCAGAAAGTGGGCCCAAATCAAACTAAACACATGCCAAAGCAAGCTATTGAGCTTTTTAGTCCCCATAGAGATGTGTGTTTTGACAAATTAAATGAGAGATAGCAATTTCTAAAAGCCTGACAGTCTCACATTTACTTGTTCAGAATTTTCCTCTTCTTGGGCATTAATTTAGAATGAGTTTGCTAGAAAAGCAAAACAAAAACACTTATTTGTTTAGCATTCCCCCTCCTGCCCCTCCTCCTTTCCTTCTTCCCTTCCTCCTTCCTTCCTTCCTTCCTCTCCCTCCCTCCCTTCTTCTTGGCTTCCTCCCTCAAAGATATGTTATGT
Source organism: Anoura caudifer (assembly GCA_004027475.1). Classification (NCBI taxonomy): domain Eukaryota; kingdom Metazoa; phylum Chordata; class Mammalia; order Chiroptera; family Phyllostomidae; genus Anoura; species Anoura caudifer. The sequence goes on along the minus strand of PVKU01001494.1, from coordinate 97,725 downwards.
CTCCCAGAAATGGAAATGTGCTTAGGTATGTAACATCAATAATGATGAATCAAAGCCCCACAAAGATGGGATTTTATATCAGAAAAATGAAATAGACTCAATGAAAATTGTGGGTCATAAATAGAATTCATGGAAATGACTTATAAGTTATAAATGCAAACATTATTATTCTCATCCAGGGGTATTTGATAAATCCCTGCTGATAAAGAACACTGAAGTATTCACTAAATTTTTAATATCTTTCTTGTCAGTTATCACTGGCAGATGCCATGGGGCATTTTGTCTAAAAATTAATTTAATAAAGTTAATGCTTATCAAGAAATCAATTAAAATGAAAGCTGCCTGCAGGCCAACTTCTTCCCAAGTGGTGAGGATGGCTTGTTCTCCTCAGATCATGTGCATCTCTGTGTTGATTAAGCAACTCTCAGAAGCTGTGGGTAATTCAGAATACCATCCAAGACTGCCACAGAACACTAATCAGTCCTCCCAAGCAAAATCCTATCACTTTCCCTTCCCTGAAACATTGGATGGGAAATGACAATATCAGTGTTTGAAGGGAAAAAATAATGCCCTGGCCAGGGGGGCTTGGTTGTTTGGAGCATTGTCCTGTAAGAAACTAAAAGGTCACCGGATTGATTTATAGTCAGAGCACATGCCTGGGTTGCATATTTGGTCCCCAGTCAGAGCACATACTAGAGGCAACCAATCAATGTTTTTCTTTTGCATCAATGTTTCTCTCCCTCTCTCTCTCTCCCTCCCTTCCTTTCTTTCTGAAAATCAATCAGTACGTCCTTTCATGAGGATAAAAATAAATAAATAAATAAATAAATAAATAAATAAATAAATAAATAAATAGGAAAAATAATGTTTTTGTTTTGGTTTTACTATGGAATGATAATCAATGACTGCATACAAATGATGCCCCAGGGAAACAGTGAAATACCTGTGTTCTTGGTAAGAATGTTTGTTGCTAATAAAAAAATATAAGGGTCTTAGGTAAACGTGAGTGTTCTGATGTGAGTGTAAATCATCCCTGCTGGGTTGCAAACCCCTCAACTAATATTTGCATAGCACTTAACCACTTATACATATATATTCTCATATTTTATATAAAAGCAAGCCAATAAAGTTGTATTTTGCTATTGTTGCCCATTTATATACAAGGAAATAGAATCAAAAAATAATATATGACTTTTTCAAGTTCATGGAACCAAGTAGAGGTAAAGCTGTGCTGAAACTCAGTTCTTCTGAATCCAGATAATCTGCTCTCTCCATCCATCCAAGCTGTCTCTGTGTAACATTTCTATAGGACTTTGAAAAATATAAAAAATTCCAGATCCTGTGCAAGTTCAGTAGTCTTCAGAATGAAGTGTTTAGTGTTCTCAGAATTCTGGGTTGAGAATTTAAAGTGGATCCACTAAGCATGAGAATGTCAGTGGTAAAGCCTTCTCTTTGGGTTCAAGTCCTCTGCACGGAAATCTAACATTGATAAACCTATCAATTTATTTAGAACTTACAACATTTAGAACCTAATTTTTTAAGTGTTCTGCTCCTCTCGGCTTGGTTCAAGTGCTACGCTTGTAGCAATGCAGAATCTTAGACTCTGTCCCAGGCATATTAATTTAGAATCTGCATTTTACACGGTCCCCAGGTGGTCCACATGCACATTAAAGTTTAAGGCGCACAGCTCTGGCACAAAGCTCGCTGGAATTTGTATTCTGTTGAACTCAGGGCTCTGCTGCCATCAGAAGTTTGGGATTGTGAACCAAATAGTTCCTACCAGATTGCTGCTAGATTTAGCTTCTCACTTGATACTCACATGCATGCCACACGTTTCACTTTTGAAGGAGTGAGAGCACGGTGGTCAGTCAGGGCAAAGAGAAGCAGAGCTAACGCTGGGTGACTAAACATTTTCTGCAAGAGAAGACTGAGGAGAGAGCATTAGAGAATTGGCAGCGTTGTTTGAATACATTAGAAGTGTCTTTGCTCAGAAACAATGGTTTCTTGATTAATTATTTTCCTCATTACTAAAGAATTGAAGTACTACATGTTGGTCCCAGTCCCATACAGCCCTGAAGATTAGCAGGGCCTACTCTCTAAGCATCGACAAAATATGCCATATGAGTCATCTGAAAGCTTCAGTATGTGCTAAAAACTCTGATACTGGAACTCACTTTAAAGATACTTTACATTCGATTATGATATACTTTTTTAGATGATGCATATTATTCTGAAATGGTAATTTGCCTGCAGAAAACAAACAAACTTAGGAACCTACTTCAAGTCTCAAAAGTTTCTGACAGTAATTTTAAAGACTTGTTCCCAGAATCATACAATAGTGGGGCTGGGAGTGAAGTAGACATCTCACGTTGCAGTGAAGCCATGAATAGCCACGTAGAGCACCAAGTCCAGATGTTGCACGCCTCTAGGAACTATAAAATCTGATGTCAGCATTCAATTAAGCACCAACCAACTGGAAGGTCCAAAAGACACAGTGCTGCAGTAAACTTCCTATGACTGTGACAGAGAGACCCCTACTGACGCCCCACCAGCATCTTAACCCATTGTCTTAGCAACCACTTAAATCCACTCTGACTATAAAGGTTCACCATGCAAACAAGGTGGCCCAAGCCAAACAAAATCCTGCTTAAATTGTAAAATAAAAGGTCTTTTTAAAAAAGCAGATGTGAAAGGAAAAAAGTCCCAAGAAGAAGCCCTGATTGAAAATAAGCACTTAATAAATGCTCACCTGAAGATTTTGAATGAAGGAAACAGTGACTCAGTGGAGACAGTGATCACTGCCGCTCCCATACCAGGTTTCTAGAGTATGGCATCTAGAGTCCTCTTTTCTGATCAAATTTTGAGGGTATTTTTGCTTCGCTACGATTGCATCTTACATTAGTGATGAGGCTCACCAATGTCAGTAACATGAAAAAATTATCCTGCAAGTGTTCACATTGGAATGGGTAGAACACACAAAATGCACAACTCCTCTATAATTGCAGCCAATTTTAGTGATCTCAAGTGGAATCAGCAATGCAGAGAATTTAGAGGTAAATTTATAATTGTCACAAAACATACTCCAGTGCAGCAAAGCATGTGCCCTGAGAGAAAAAAGCAAAGCTTTGTGGCTGGAGGAAGGAGGTTAAGCTGGGGCACATCAGTGGATCCTTCTGCAGTAGGGCGAGGAACACTAATAAAACTGTGGTCTTTGGGGGCCACAGTGGACACATCCACACACAGTTACCCAGGTCACCAGCCATGATATTACCTTAGGAAACACAAGATCCATATCTATGTACATCACACAATTCTAAACACTGTAAATCTCTCAAGAGCCATCACAAAAGTCAGGACTAGAAAGCTATTAATATCAAGAAACATTTCCTGAGAATCCACTAAGTATAAGACACTCAGGAATATTACTGGTAAAAATAAGAAGTCTGCATTAGCTATAAAAGCAACCATATTCGTAAGTACTTCTTTATGTCCCACTTAAATTGCTTTTGAAATTATATTTTGTTGGAGAAAATGATCTCCTCACTACCACTTATACATTTTTACATGAATCCAACTATATCAGCCACAGGATAGTCCTTGTTAAGAATAATTAGTTCCCTTTCTAAAGTGGATGCAATAATTTTAAAGAATAGTAGCCATCATCTCTCAGGGGCAAAAATGAATTAGCAAAAGTAAAATCTCTCAGTAAGAACTTCCAACATGTGACATTAGGGATGTGGTGCCCTTCGGTGAAGAGTTAGAGTTGAAACGGCAGGTGAAGCTGACCTGAATTTACCAGAAAGAAGAAATCAGAGCACTGGGTGTTCCCATAAGTCAGAGCAGAAGTATTATGAAGGTAATAAATTATGACAAAATGTGTAGTTCCGGTGCAAGCACATAAAAGCATAAAAAATTACTAAATGAGAGTGAGTTTATGATTCATCCAGAACAATATTCAGGCTCTAAAAGTGATAGCTTGTAAACACACACTGTTATGCTGAAAAAAGAAAGCTAGGGTCTGTGCATCATAAATGTATTTCAAGTAAGGGAAATGGTCTTATGGAAAGTCACCCCCCAGCACAGGGTCTTGTGCTACAACAAACATCTTTAGCTAACAAAACTGTAAATCCGTTAGTAAACCCAAGGTATGGAAAATATACAAACCAGTAGCTATGGCAGGGTTTTTTGTAGATTTCATGTTATAGATGAATTACCAAGGCATGGAAAGGGAAAGAAAAAGAGGAGGGGAAGGAAAGGCAGGAGGTGAGTGGGAGGAGAAAGGAGTCATTCATGAGTTCACAGTGCTCCATGCATTCTAAATTAAATTCAAAATAAAAGTTTCCAAAATAAAGAGGTGTAGGCCAACATGATTTGTGGTGGGGCTCCGCCCACAGAGCCCCATCCATCCTCCACAGATGAAAATAAAACTACCAAGACATGATCTGCTTGGGGAGGGGAGGTGGCCAATCTCTCAAAGGAGAAGGGACAAGAGCCCCTTCCTCAATGGTTTTTAGGTTTGTAATGCACAGGAACACAGGTAAAGCTTATCAATCACTGTCAGGTGGCAAGGATCAAACAATGGATAACATTTCAAAGAAATCTGAGGGTTTAATTGAGTTAGGGCCTGTCAGCTAAGGGGTTACAAAACTTTGGGAGACAAACTCATTTCCTGCTTGGACCCTTATCATTTAAATGAGAGCACTCTTAGCAAAACAGTTTTCACGGGACTTTATGAATTCTTTCTTATACCTGATCACCCAGGGAATGGCTCTGGCCAGCACAGGGCTGCACCGCCCTCCATCGTAGTTTCAGGCTTAAGTGAATCAGAGCCAAGAAGCAAGAGATAAGGAAAACTTCTCCCAGACAGAATGAGGACTCAAGCTATGTCAATATAGTCTCGGGGGGGGGGGGGCGGTGAGGGTTCTTCACCCCTCTTTGCTGCAGTCCCCCAAGTCCTTTCTTTAGGGCCTTCCAAGTGGTCATGCCTGTCTTAGGTGACCCCTCCCTTGAGGGAATCTTACCAGTCATTGGCTAACCAACCAAGCATTGGGGGCCAGTTATGGATGAAGCAGAAGCTGAGCTCCTGCCAGGGAGATAAGCTTTGTCTCCTTAGTGGCTTACAGTCTGAAGGTCACTCACTCAGCCTTAGCCATGGGAGGGTTACAACTCCTGAAACCAGTCAGAACGGTTCCCAACAATGATTATTAACAAAAATGAAATAGCCTCTATTATAGAGCCAGGTTCCTATTTTGTTCAGTTTAGTTCCACAGTTAAGAAGTGCGAGCACAGAGGACAGAAACCGGACATGAAAATAATGCATTAGATGTATGAAGGTGCAGCACATGACAGCAAAAGAGAGCACTGCTGAAAGGGGTCACTTTGAAGTGATAAGGAGGAATGAACAGGGGAGAAGAAGAAAAGAATTGGAAGAAATGGAGCAGGAATAACTTTTTTTTTTCGTGTAAATTAAAATTGAATGTGAAAGGATGACAGCAGCCCTTGGTGGGTTGAGGTATTCGGTGGCAGACAGAACCATGAGAATCACGAGTAATTGGCAAACCACAGGTCTGCCGGCATGCGCATTTCTCCTCTCTTATGACTGTTAGTCAAGTTTTCTTTTTTCTTTTTAAAAGAGAAAAACAAATTCTGAAACATCAGTTTCGTGAACCCCTGACAAAATCAGGAGCAGTTTGGTCCCTGCCAATGGCAGACAGCCACAGGCAAACCACACGCACATCAGGCAAGAGCCGCATTGTCTTTGATGGTGACTCCATTTGGTAACAGCCTTCCTGGCGTCTGTCTTTCAGGTATAATGTGACTGCCCCCTTTTCCAGTCTGTCTCTCAGGTGTAGCTACTGTCCCCTGTCCCTCCCCTGACCAGGGCACAGCCCCGAGTCTGCATTTGCCATGCCACGGGCCTCCTCTGGGTCCACATCGACAATGGTGCGTACCTATCATCTCTCCTGTCACAATAGGAAACACTCGGTGTGTGCTGTGTACCAGGCACTTGTCCATATATTAATCCATTTTAAACATTTCATCCTGAAAACAGCCCTCTAAGGCTGATACTATCAAGACCCTTACTTTACAGATGAAGAACCTGAGCACAGAGACAGTAAGGACTTGGCCAAGACTCTGAGGGAGAGCAAAGTTTTGCCACCACAAAATGTGCCTTTTGGGACATTGATTTTAATGGGTTATTAAGAAACAAATGACTCACCAAAGAACATTTAACCCTCCCCTTCTGGCCTGAAGGAATTCAGATAAAAAAACCCGCTTCAGAAAGGAAATCTTATTATAATCATCTTAGCATATTCACCTTAGCACATGTGAACTGGTACATAAGTGATGAGACAGGAAGAAGTCTTACAAAGCCTGTTTCCCTCTGTGTCCCACTGCTTCTGGATGGCCCAGCAAGAACTTGTTTACCACGTTTGCTCTTTGTCTTACCTGTGAATTACCTGCTTTCCTGCCCCGCCTTCTCCTTTGTCCAGCTGCCACCGTAGAAGCCTCAACTGCCAGATGTGTTTCAGGTCACATTCTTAGTAACCCCTGAGTGTACATTTGTGTAATAAACTTTGAACTTTTCTCCTGTTAATCTGCCTCTGCTCATTTGATTATCAGACCAGCTAGAAGAGCTTAGAAGGTGGCATGAAAGTTCATTTTTCATGCCCCATATCATACACCCAGGAAGGGATTTGAACTCAGGAAAGTCTGGCCCCGCAGTCCTCTCTAATGATGACATTATATGAGGGGGGACCCGAAAATGGAACTTACTCATAAAAAAATTGTTCTTATTCTTACATGTTTAAATTTCAGTCACCTTCAAAGTACTTTCCATTTAATGCAAAACACCTATTGAGACACTTTTTCCACTGCTCAAAACAGTTTCTGAACTTGTTGATTTTGATGCTTTTGAGTGTTTCTGCCCTTTTATTACCTCTTCCACATCAGCAAAACATTTCCCTTTAAGTACTTTTATCATCTAGAGAAACAAACAAAAGCAGTCATCTGGGGAAGGGTGGAACATGGGGGTCATGCTGTTTTTGGTCAAAAACCTGTGAACACTCAGCAAGCGCGGTGTGGGCAGGCGCACTCGTAAATCACCATCATGAAACAGGCAAATGTGGTGAAAGAGACTTCAAAAAAATTGACTGAAGCCAAACGCAGGCTTTCACAACAGTGCCAGTGGTACTCTGATACAGATGGGTTCCTAGAACATTCACCTGGTGGGGGAAGCCTGTACTACAAGAGGCCCACCCTCCAGAAGATAATTCCATTTGGGGGGTTCTCCCCTTGTATAGAACCTATCTCTTTTCAAGCTTTCTTCATTCAACAGACATTTATTTTAATTGTCTCAGCATTATAATGTGTCAGTTATGCTAGGTGCTATGGAGTAAGTACATCAATAAGTAAGAGATACAGCAGTTTTTCTTAGGAGCTAAAGTTAGCTTGGGGTTGATAGACAATGAACAGGTGATCTAGTATGTTATCACACTGTAAAAGTGTTCTAAGAAAAAGAAACAAGGTGTGGCTAGAAGTAATAATAAAAATAACAGTAACAAGCATAATATTTGGCCAAGACCTGAGGGACAAGAAGGAGTCAGTCGCACAACGGAGAGCACAATTCGGAGCATTCAAGAAAGAAGGAAAAGCCTGGGCAAAGGTCCTGAAGCAGGAAGAAACTCCCCATTTCTAAGAACTTAAAGGACAGCTGTGTGACTAGAGCAAGGAAGATAAGGAGAAAATGAAATTTGATTAGGAAAAAGTAAATCAGAATGTGCAAAATATTAGTCAATGTAGTTTTCTTTTTGTGAAAAGTGCAATGGAAAGCCATTAACAAGAGTTTTTTTAATAATTTTTATTTTTTAATTATAATTGACATACTAGGTGCATAACCCAGTGATTAGACATTACATAACTTACTAAATGACTACCCCCAAAAATCTAGTACTCATCTGACACCACATGTACTTATTAGGATATTACTGACTATATTCCCCAAGCTCTGTGACTACTTGTAACTACCAATTTGTACTTCTTAATTCCTTCACCTTTTCTACCCAGGCATCCAAACTCCCTCCCACTCAGCAACTGTCAAGATATTCTCTGTATCTAATAGTCTGTTTCTGTTCTGCTTGTTTTAAGCTGTGGGAGGACATGGTCTGTTTTTTTATTTTTTATTTTTCAACTGTCTGCTTTGTGGAAAATGGATTGGAGGAACAAAAGCAAATATGGCAAGGCAAAGAAGAAAGCTATTGTAATAGAAACATCTAGAAGTGATGTTTACATGGTTATGTGGAAATGCCTATTCAGGGTGTATTTCAGAAGCTGAGCATACAAGATTTGGCACTGGAGTGAATGCAGAGAAGGAATGAAAGGCAGGATTTAAAGATATCTCCCATGGGGGATGGGGTACCATTTTCTGAAATGGGAAAGATTGGAAGATAAACAGCTGAAATCAAGAGTTCAATTTTAAGTGTGTTATATGTACTTGGTCTTGAGTCTCCACCTTTGTGTAATCAGTATACAATTTGACTATCCCCAGAGTGGGAGATAATAATAGGACCCTCAGAAATATTTAGGAATCTGAGAGAATAGGAAACATATTCTCTCCCTAGGCAGGGACTCTGAAGAGAAACTGAGGTCTAGAATTCCCAGCACTACCTTCAGTGCCCCCTGGTATAGCTGCAATAGAACGTTTGTGCTGCAGCAGAGAAATTGAGAGAGCCAAAAGAAAGGCAACCTGCCAAGAACAGCATGGGAGAGAAGCCCAGTGACCTCAGACCCTGGAATGATACAGAACAGCTGAAAGGGGAACCTTGAACTATCTTATGGTTGTGACAAGGGACACCCCTGCAGCAGAGAGCTTTGCAGCCAGCCACCACACAGTAACACCAACACCTCTGATGATGGCAGCAGTGAGCAACAGTCAAAGGCCAAAGACCAGGCAGGATGGCTGACATCCCAGTTTGTGGATGTCCGTATGTCAGAAAGGACAGCTTGGGCCCGATGCCTTCCTTTGATGCCAGAACACTGACACCACTCTGAGGAGAAAGCAGGGAAGGAGGAGAGGTCAGAATTAGCTTGGTGTGTATCTAAAACAATAAGAAAGCATGAAGGTGATTGAGTTCATCTAGAAACTATTACAATGACGTGTTTTACCTTTAGGCAGTATGTGGATGTTGAGTTTTGAAAAGTAGCTATTTCTTAAAACATCTAAGTAAACTTACTTGGCAATTTGCACTGAAAACAGTAAAAATCTCATTGGCCTTTATCCTTCAGTTGCCTCCACAATCTCTTGGGAGTTTCTGGGAGGTGTTTCATGTCAACTCATGAATGACTCTGCCATTGCTGTTGAGTTTATTCAAGGACTTCTCCTGGTTGCATTAATAGGGTTGGATCCTCTTTGAAGGGATCTCAAAGTAGGGCCGCTTGGACTTCAGTACCCTCCATTGACTTGAGTCCCATAGCTTTTCACTTTGTATTCTTCAAACCTTTTTGCTAAACATACCCACATCCACCACAGGACTCAGACATGTGTTTAATAGGACTTATGCTGAGAGACAAATACAAAAAAAAAAACAAAAAAAAAAACAGGAAAGCAGGGCAGCAGATTGATTCTGATTTCAAATCAGATACATTTTTCCTTATCTTCATATTTCAGAAAAAAAATACCTTACCCTCTATGAGTGGACACAAGAAACCATGTGAAGAATTTTTCAGTCACTTTAAGCCTCAGTCCCTTCTTTGGTTCTCAGTCAGAAGCATAAACAGAAAGGAAAAATCTAGTAGTATTCATTCAACAGCTTTGAGGATAATCTAAGTATCAAAATTGAGTATCATTGTTATACTTAAACATTAATTAGAATTTACCATTTTTTCATTATAAATTACATGTAGTACATTTGCATAGTTTCTAATTCTCTCATTTGGAGGGAAAATGCTTTTTTTAATATTTTATTTATTTATTTTTAGAGAGAGGGGAAGGAAAGGAGAAAGAGAGGGAGAGAAACATCAGTGTGTGAGTGAAACAGATTGGTTGCCTCTTGCACACCCCCAGCTGGGGACCCAGCCTGTAACCCAGGCATGTTCCCTAGCTGGGAATTGAACCAGTGACCTTTTGGTTCACAGGCTAGTGCTCAATCCACTAAACCACACCAGCCAAGGCTGGAGGAAAAAATCTTATTTTTCTATATGACTTTATAAGTTTTTTACTTATAAACCTACAAACAAAGAAGGAGCTCCTACCCTTCGCGACAGCATGGATGGAACTGGAGAGCATTATGCTAAACAAAATAAGCCAGGTGGTGAAATACAAATACCATATGATCTCACCTTTAACAGAAACCTAATCAACAAAACAAATAAACAAGCATAATATAACCAAAGACACTGAAACTGAGAACAGGTTGACAGTCACCAGGGGCCAGAGGGGAGAGGGGAGGGAATTTTAGAGGAAAAGGGGGAAGGGTTTAGAGCAACAAGTATAAAGGACACATGGACAAAAACTAGGGGGGGTGGAAATGGGAGGGAGGTGGGGAGGGCTGGGGCAGTGGGCTGGGATGGGAGTAAAAGACAGAAGACTGTACAAGAACAACAATTAAAGTAAAATTTAAAAAAAATAAAAAATAAAAAAACTACAAACGGTTCTTCTAGTTAAAGAAAACCTCTCTGAACAGTGACCCCTAACACTGGGTGGTATGTGCCTATTTTAGAACCAGGTCATGAGCAGCAGTTTGGCCACACAATGTGAACAAAAATGACCAACCTTTGTACCTGTTTTTGCCACTTGTAAAATTAAAATTAGAGACCTATGACACAGGTTGAAAAGAAGGTTAAAAAAAAAGACCATATACTCTTACACGTGAATAGTAAATCTCCATCACTAGATCAAAGTCAAATTCCCTTCAGGATAAATGTTCTCCCAAAGAAGATGCTCAGCCCCCCTGGAAAGAAACTTCTGGGAAGCCCACCAATTTATTATTTATATTCATCGGTCCAAATCTCACTTTGACACAAGCCAGGATCCACTTACACAAATAAATGACATAAGTCTTTTAAATTTTAGCTCAGATGAGAAGCAGGTCAACACCAGGTTAGGCCATTTGGAAAAGGATTTTGATGTACTGGGTTTTATGGTGACTCTCATATTACACAGTTTTAGGGAAATCACTACAGCCATCACTTCCCCCTTTGCCTGCAATGGCATGCTTATGTGACCTGGTCTATTGACTTTGGAATAACCAGATGAGACCTAAACTTACTTGTTCTCCTCTTCCTCCTGCATCTTGGCCTGCTCAGATTGCTATAATAAACTACCGTAGAAAGCTGACAAACCACAGACATTTATTTGTCTCAGTTCTAGAGACCAGAAGTCCAAGATCCAGATCGCCAGTATGGCCGAGCTCCGGTGAGGACCTTTCCTGGACTGCAGGCAGCTGACTCCTCATTACATCCTTACACAGGGAAATAGAGAAAGAAAGCAGGGCTCTCGGAACTTCTACAAGGGCACTAGTCCCATCATGAGGGTCTACCCTCATGACCTCATCTAATCCTAATTATCTCCCAAAGGCTCCACCTCCTGATACCATCAAATGAAGAGGAGATGGAGTTTAACACAGGGGGGACACAAACATTTAATCTATAACATCCTATATTCCCCCTCCTTCTTTGCCTCAAATTCCTTAAGGTGGGATTTATGTGGTAGCTTAAAAATCACTTCCTGATTCATTCATTCATTGAAAAAAAATTTATGGAAGGCCTACTATAAGCCAAGCCCCAGTTCTAGGTTGTTGGTAAAATATCAGAAAAGAAAGTGAATGTGGTCATTGAGTTGATATTCTAAAGGCAAGGAGGGGAGGATCGGGGCCATGTGTTGTGGGGAGGGGTGAGGGACAGGGACTGTGTGTGTGATAAACAATACAAAAATAAGTAATCATGTAGTATGGTTAAAATAATTCAGGTTTATCTGACAGAGAACAAGTGAGAAATTACCATATCATAGCTCTGTCTTTAGTCTTAGCAGAATCTAACTTCAAAGTTGGAATTGTCCTTATCCAGAGTTAGTCAATTACTTGCATCATTCTACAATTTTCAACCTTAGGTGGTTTGACTCATGTGACATTGCAGTTGTTGGGAAGAGTCACTTATTTTTAACTCTATTTAAACTGGCCACTGTTACGACCCCACTTAGAAAGTATGGTTACATGGGGCAGTGCAGTGGGTCAGAACGGGCACAAGCTTCAAAGTTGGGGAGATGAGGGTTTCAGTCCCTCATCTGCATCACACTGGCTCTCTTCCCTTCAGCAAGTCACTGGACCTCACGAAACTTCATCTCATCATCTGCAGGGTCAGCATAATAACATTGAACTAGAAGCTTTGTGATGCATACCAAAATAATAAAATTAAATAATATATCTTTACGTGGTTTAATGGGTCACTGAAGTGTAAATCTGGAATGATGTTATATTTTTGCCAAAAAATACCTATCAAATGTCCCCTTTCAACAACCATTTCATCTAAGTACAAGCTTCTTAAAGATCTCTCAGCCCACCCTTATAACCTTTCTTCAGTTTTGGTTGAGATTATCTCACCTCTTACTCACATTTTTCCCTGTTCCACAAAAGTAGGATACACTACTGGCTGGAAGTGTTGGGGGTGGGAAGAGACAGCACCCAACACTTAGGCTTCAGTGGCAGTGAGAGGAGGCAGGGAGACATCTGATCACTCGACTGACAACAAAGCCTGGTGGCAAGTCCACCATTCTTTCTTGTAGTTGTTGCTATTTTTCTGCGGGACACTGACTGCCTGTCAGTTCCACCTTTGAAAGAGCTATGGAGGGTTGGCTCTCTGCAGGATCTTAGGAGGGCACTTAGCCTCTCCCCACATGGTCCCTTGACTGGGAGTCCAGGCTAAAGCCAAGTCTAATCCTTCCCACCTCAATATCAGCCACACCTGAAGATTCTCACTCAGAGGCGTACTTTCAACACTGTTGAGGTTTTAGCCACAATTAGTTGTGTTTTTCCAACACATAGGAAACTCACATATCTTTACTAAATGTAGGGAATAGGACTGAACCTCTGTCACTCCATTCACAGCTGGTATCTCTCTCCTGCTTCTTTATCCAAGCCCAGAACTACCAGGTAGTATGCTGGCTCAATGGTTCAGCAGGTTTCAGGAACACGAAGGCCATCAGTTGTAGATCTCCTAGGAAGGGAAGAACTCAGGCATTCAACCACAACACCTGCTCAACATAACCAACCTCAAAGCCTCCCATGACAACCCATTAAGATTAATGTCAAAATCCTTATCAGAAAGGCCTTCCGATCACTCTAAAATCTGACCCGGCCCACCACTCCAGCTGTATCCCTCACCCTGCCCATTCCCTCGCTGTGTCCCTGCCTACTACCTTCTTTAAACGCATCAGGAATGCCACGCTACTCCTCACCTCAGTGACAAGAGAGACAAAGAGCACCCATGACAGAATTCTGAGGAACACCAACATTTGGTGGTGGATTAAAGAAGGAGAAGATGGGAAAAGAAATGGGAGTGATATCCAGTAAGGTAAGAAGAAAACCAGAAAACATGATGTGGCAGAAGCCAAGTAAAGAGAATATTTTTAAGTAAAGTGAGTGGTCAACTGTATTAAATGTTACTTAAATGAAGCCCAAGGATTTGCCTCTGAATCCTATCAGCTGGAGGAGACGGTGATCCTGAAATAAATGCTTTAGTAGAGTAGTGAGGACAGAAGCTAGAACAATGTAGCATAAAGGTGAATAGAAAACGAGGAACTGAGTGATCTTTAAGATAGCTGTACTTAAGGGTAGGAACAGTATTTATTAACACTTAAATTATTGTAACTTAAAGTGGACTTACTTTTTGCCAGGCATTCCGCTACTCACTTTACAAGCATTTTCTCATTAAATGCTCACAGTGACACTATGAGGCAACAAGTGTATGAATTAAATTGCCAAAGACATAGCTAGTAAACTGTGGTTGACTGAATAACAGTCCCAAAAGATATCCAAGTCATAATCCCTGCAACCTGTACTGTTACCTTACAGGGCAAAAGGGACTTTGCAGATCTAAGAGTCTTTACATGAGGATATCAACTTGGGTTATCTGGTGAGGCCCAAATGTGATCAGAATTGTCCCAAAGCCAAGGGAGATCTGACACAGAAGTGAGAAGACAATGTCATAACCTCAGCAGAGAGAGACATGAAGAGGCTACACTGCTGGCTTTGAGGAGAGGCCCTTGAATCAAAGAATGTAAGGAATGCAGCTCTAAGTCCAGGGGAAAAGCATGCAAACAGATTTCCTGGGGAGCAGATCCCTGAAGTCGTGACCCTTAATTTCAGCCTAGGAAACTGGTTTCAGACTTTCGACCCCCAAGGCTGTAGGAGGGTACCACATTTTGCTGTGTATAATACTCACTTCTTTGTGCAAATTTTCAAGGGAAAAAGAAAGATGCACATTATACATGGGTATAATGATTACATACTATGGGTATAATAATCCCATGTACAATATGCATAAAACCGTGGTTGCACATCGTACACAGTAAAATGCAGGTAAGTGCATGTTGTTTACAGCCCCCACACTTGCTGTAACTGGTTACAGAAGCCATAGGAAACTAATAAGGGTGTGATCGTGATTTTTTCCCTAATATAATTCTACAGGACTAGAGCAAGTGTAGTATTAGAGGTATCACATGTGGAAAACATACAGAAAGCATGAAGGGAAAGAAAGGAAGAGAAGGGAAAACAGAAGTGAAAGAAGTGGTGCGGGGAGAGGGAGGGGAAAAGTCAAAAGAATGGAGAGAAGAGGAGAGACTAAGACCTCAAATATTCTAAAAGTGACACCCAAACCATCCTTTGCAGGACTGTTTCCCCAGCCTGAATCAGGGCTCACATTCGGCCTGTAGCTGAGAGTCCGCTCTAGGGGATAAAATTACACTGCAGAGAAACCTATAAATCCTGTGGCATCACAGCCACAGAGCAAACAGACTGGTGAAGTCCTAGTTTGGAGGTCAAGTGGCTCAGCAACTGTTTGGGGGCAGTCGACAGTTAAAGACACGATATTAAATGGTCAGAGAGAAAGTTTGAAAAAGAACTTGATTCATGCTTTGTACCACCAACTCAGGCATGGCCTTCATTTTGTTTTAAAGATATATTGTGTAAGGTTTTTCTCTTTTTATATCTTAATGTTATCTCATTATTACTTATTACTGTCTGTCATTTGCTATTATGAAATAATGTTGAGACTGAACATGCTACTAATAATCTGTTTTTAAAGCTATGGGGAAAAAATAGGGACAACTATAATTGAACAACAATATTTTTTTAATAAATAAAAAGCAATTTTATAAATGCATTATTATTTAGAGATCCCATTTAATTTTCATGATCAAATAATTCTTTGGTATTATAGGAATCACTGACCACAACTTTAAAAATATATCAGTATTCAATATTTAATAAAAGTAAGCCAAGTTTAGCAGAAAAACAAATAATTTGCTCATGTAACACACCATTCAGCAGCCTGAAACTCATGACAACTTCTGTCCCTTGGCGGATTCAAGGGTGGACCTGAGTGCAGTCACAAAAACTGAGTCCCTAACTCTGACTCGCTGTGCCCTCACGGGACTCTTTTCCTAGGTGAGGTTAGTGTTACATCACTTTTTTCTAAGGAAATTAGATATACTTTGAAGTCCCTAAGATTTGGAAGAAATTAGAAGAGAAACATTTGGGGTCCACATATAGATTCTGCATATAGTAGACTGATTTTCCTGATTTGCTAATAAATAATCTTTATATTATGGGGCTGAAAAGTACATTATAAAGGGGAATTAAGAATTAGTAAGGATAAAGGGGAAGGTGCATTAGTGGGAGAAATGCCTTTATTTCAGTCTTTCCCTTTAAAAAATAGAAAAGGAAACAGCAACCAAATAACACAACATACGGAGTGTCTGTTTTTCGTGAAAATGCCAGGTAAAAAGGTCTTTATATTTAAATCTGCACAGGCAGCATTATCCTCCGCATCTGAAGATTGTTTCCCTCTGCACACACTCTCCAAAGGGCAGGCTGGTTGCGCTGTTGGTCACACAAAAGCACGAGTAACAGCACCATCTAGTGGCATATGGTGGTATCAGACAGTGCAACTGAAGGGAATGCTCAGTGAAAGCTGAAAGCAAAACCCTGGAAGGATGTTGCTACGTTTCAAGTATCCTGATTTATGCGGCAACAAAATTGTATGCTAACAGAATCAGTGAGTTCTGTCTCCCAGCAAATGATACTGTTCTGGGTCAACATTCGGGATACGGAAACATCACTTACTGTTCACTGCTGGGGAATTGGGAAAAGCCTGTGGTCAGATCATACCACCTTAGTCTTAAAATTGGAAATGTGGCGATATTGCTGGAATTTTTAAAAAATATGGTGACATGAGGTTATGCATCTCAGATAAGAGAAAGGCAGCTTAATATACTTCTAAATGCCAACTTTAAAATCTATCCGAAGACAGTAAATTTCACTCTTTTTCATTCATTTCAGACTATTTTCTCTTGTCGACAGGAGAGGCCAGCCACCTCAGGGCTCTCTGCAGCAACTGAAACTCTGGCACTCAGCCCTTCATGTTAGACCTCCAAGCTATACCACTCTGTCCCTGTCTCCCTCAGGTGCCAGCCACAGCATCCTTTAGTCTGGTTGCCAGGTCAATAATCTCTCATGGCATCTGCCTTTTTCACCCCTTCCTCTTCCTCCCCCTTCGTCAAGAAGTCTAATTCCAAGTTGGCAGGCAGAAAGTCAGAAATCTCTGGAAGGCACAGTTCCCATCGCCCATGCTCAGGTCTTGCCTCTGTACACACTGCCAAACGCCCCCTTACTTTCCTCCCTCCTCCCTAGCATCCTGTATCTCTGTAAGCCCAGGTTGTCACCTGAATCTTGCCTTCACATCTGTTTCCTTCCTGCAGGGCTGTCTTTTATTAGTAACATCCTGCCACGTCTGTCCCAGAGGCTCAGCACATCTTGTCATCTGTCCTGGGATCAGCAGCCTCTTCGGAGTTATCGACTCTGGGACTTGGCCTTGTCAGAATTGTCTGGGCCTGGAGCTGGCCCAGAACATCTGGGGGAGGAGAGCTGACAGTCTCCTGAACCTCACACAATGGCATCTTTGAAAAAGTGGGCCAAGTTAAAGCAAACGACTGCAGGCTAGTGTGAAAAAAAGACAAAGGACAAAGTCACACCCAACCCAAATCAGTGACAGTTTTATTTCTTTGTACATTATGAAATGACATATTCAGGGCTGCATTAAAATGGTGTTTTGAAAATAATTAAATGTTTTGGTTGATTTTTCTCATTATGAAAGAATTTTTAAAAACACATGTGCTAGGGATTTGCTACCTCTTTTAGTTTTATAAAAAGGGACCATGTCAATGTTTAATTTTAAAACTACAAATTGCACTGAAATTATATTCTAAAAAATATGATTTTTATTTCATTTATTTCTTTTTTTAAGTATATTTTATTGATTATGCTATTACAGTTCTCCCAATTTCCTCCTTTGCCCCTCTCCACCTGGGATCCCCCTTCCCTCCAGCAATCCCCACCTTAGTTCATGTCCGTGGGTCATGCATATGAGTTCTTTGACTTCTCCATTTCCTGTACTATTCTTAATCTCCCATTGTCTATTTCATGCCCAACAATTATGCTTCTTATTCCCTGTACCTCTTCCTCCTCCTCCCTGCTGATAACCCTCCATGTGATCTCTATTTGTGCAATTCTGTTCAGGTTCTAGTTGTTTGCTTAGTTTGTTTTTGTTTAGGTTCAGTTGTTGATAGTTGTTAGTTTGTTGTCATTTTACTGTTCATAGTTTTTTTTGTTTTTTAAAACATTTTATTTATTTATCTTTAGAGGGGAAGGGAAGGAGAGAGGGAGAGAGGGAGAGAAATATAAATGTATGGTTGCCTCTCATGCATCCCTTGCTGGGAACTGGCCTGCAACCCAGGCATGTGCCCTGACTGGGAATCGAACTGTGATCTTTTGGTTCACAGGCCCACACTCAATCCACTGAGCTACACCAGCCAGGGCTTACTGTTCATAGTTTTGATCTTCTTTTTATTGGGTAAGTCCCGTTAACATTTCATATAATAAGGGCGCGGTGAGGATGAACTCCTTTAGCTGTACCTTATCCGGGAAGCACTTTATCTGCCCTTCCATTCTCAATTATAGCTTTGCTGGGTAGAGTAATCTTGGATGTAGATCCTTGCCTTTCATGACTTTGAATATTTCTTGCCAGTCTCTTATTGCCTGCAAAGTTTCTTTTGAGAAATCAGCTGATAGTTTTATGGGAACTCCTTTATAGGTAAGTCTCTTCTTTTTTCTTGCCCCCTTTAAGATTCACTTTTTATCTTTAACACTTGGCATTTTAATTATGATGTGCCTTGATGTAGTCCTCTTTGCATTCGTCTTGTTTGGGACTCTCTGTGCATCCTGGACTTGTAGGTCTATTTTCTTTGCCAAATTAGGGAGGTTTTTCTTCATTATTTTTTCAAATAAGTTTTCAATTTCTTGCTCTTCCTCTTTTCCTTCTGACATCCCTGTGGTTCAGATGTTGGCACTTTGGAAGGTGTCCCAAAGTCTTCTTATTCTCTCCTTGTTTTCTTGAATTCTCATTTCTTCATTGTGTTCTGGTTGATTATTTTTCTTCCTTATATACCAAATCATTGATTTGAACCCCAGCTTTCTTCTCTTTACTATTGGTTCCTTGTGGATTTTTCTTTATTTCTCTTAGTGTAGCCTTCATTTCTTCCCTTATGCTTTTGCCATACTCAGTGAGTTCTCTGAGTATCCTGATCACCAGAGTTTTGAACTCTGCATCTGGTAGGTTGGCTATCTCTGTTTCATTTAGTTCTTTTTATGGGGTTTTGTTCTGTTCTTTCATTTGGCCATATTTCTTTGTCTCCTTGATTTGGCAGCCTCCCTGTGTTTGTTTCTGGGTATCAGGTAGAGCTGCTCTGACTCCCTGTCTTAGTGCACCTGTTAAAAGTTGTGTGGGCAAAGCCTTTAGGTATTTGCTGGGGCAGGACAACGTAGTTCACTGCTTTTTGGCTCTGTATGTGGAAGAGGGGTCAAAGGGGGCACAATGCCACTGGCTGGCTGCTGGAGGCTTGTTTGTTTCCTGTCACTGATGGAGGCTCACTCGTTTCCAGCCATTTCACTCCCTTCCCGTACATGACACACCCCTCTAGCTGCTGCCCCATAGTGGTTCCCAGAGTGGATGGGTTTGCATTTGTCCTAGGACTGTTCAGGCCCTTTAAACAAACTCCCCCTGGAGACCAGCAGTTTCTTCTGCTTCCCAACCACCACTGGTTTTAACAGCCAGAAGTTATGAGACTTTATTTCCCCAGTGCTGGAACCCTGGGCTGCATGGTCTGGCATGGAGCTGGGACTGCTCACTCCCAAGGTATCCCTCCCAATTTTGTCCACCACACATGAATGTGGGACCACCCATTCCACCAGCCACTGCTGCTGCCTCCTTGCTCCAGTGGTACCATGTCCTCTCTTTCCAAGCTCCCCATCTCCACCCTTCTTATCGGTCTGGATGAATTTGGCTTCTTTAAATCCTTAGCTGTTGGGCTTCCATACAGTTCAATTTTCTAGCAGTTCTGGATGTTTTTCATTTTGAGATGAGTTGTAATCATTCTTATGGTTGTGCAAGGAGGCAAAGTATGTCCACCTATGCCACCATCGTGACCAGAAGTCCCCATCTCACTTGTTTCTAACCACTTATAATGACTCTGCTACCTCTATCAATCCTCTCCCAAAGAGCAAAGTCAGAGCTCCTTGAAGATGGAGAAAATGAGAGTATTAGAAAACTAAAAAAGAGACTAATTGCCTATGGTAAAAATATTCATTGAGTAGAAGCTTAAAAAGTGACTTCAAAATAATTCCTTGACCCCAAACAAAGAATTCATTGAAAGTTGTGTGAAAACCACCATAATCCAGCATACCTGTGCTGAAGTCCATCATTCCCTGGTTATATGACCTGAATGAAGCCAGACACTTCACCTCGCTGAACCTCAGTTTCAACCTTTAATCTGGAAATAATACATGTGCACAGTCTGTTATGTGATATCCTTGGAAATAGATTTCAGAATTATTTTATTATATAGAGTAATGTAGTAAATAAACTGAATTGTATATAACATCCATAATGTCAGGAATAAACAATATATGGGGGATAGAAACTTACATAAGACTGCAGAGAGTGGATTATAAATGAGAATTCCAGGGATTCCAAAGAAACCAAGTATAAGCAAAGAAAATATTCGCTGATCATAAACTCCCTCACCTCAGATAAGCAACATCCTGTTGCCAAGTGACCTGGGAGTCACACTGTGAAGGCACATGGACCCTGTTTCTTTCTCCCACTGGATATTCTTTGTTCAGATCCAAGATCTCCAAGCCCTGAGGGATCCAGCTTCTCTGCAGCTTAGTGAAGGAAGACTCACATCGACAGTATTTTCTTTACGCTCTACCTATCCTCTTTCACCTCATTCCTCCCCTTGCAGGCGCCCAGTGAAAAGGGAAGAGCTTTGTACATTGTTTCTACAGTTTTCGAAGCATTTGCCTCCTCTGACTTCTTTAATTATCACATCAGCCATCGAGGGACAAGTCTTAACCTACTGTTTGCAGTTAGAGTCAGGTTCTGGAGTCCATACTTTCCATACCCCCTCCAGGTGGATGACGTCATCCCAGGAACTTCTCTGCCTCCGGCAGATCCTTGGTCCAGGAAGACCTGTGGCTTCTTAGTTCAAAGGGAATGCTCACCTTTCCAAACAACCCAGAGTTTCCTGTTTCTAATCTGAAGAACGCTCCAATCCTGCTCAGTGACTCATTTATAAACATTCCACACACGTTTCCTCTTCTGTTCCCCTAGAGATCCACCTTTCCCAAATTCTATTACTATGGATTTTACAATAGAAGCTTGCTTTACAGTTTCAGCAGCAATGGCAGCCATTTGGCTACCACAGTGAGCAAAGATTTGTTCTCTCACAGTTCCTATGCCCCTTAACAAGAGTCATAGATACAGACAGGCACTGTGCCTGTCATTTATACACCCAAAATAACTTCATGGAGGTGTAGCTTGATTTGAATCTAAATTCCAATTTTTAAAGCCTTAGCAATACCTACTGAGATAAGGGTGTGGGAAAGAGAACAATTTCCAGGGAAAGGCAACCACCCACACAAACCTTCTAGGACTCAGGCATCATATTTCTTAAACATCTTTTTTAAAAGACTATAGTAAGCCAGGACAATAGTAATCATTTCAAATATTCCAGTAACGAAGAATGGGTGGTTACAGCTGCTATCACTTTTGTTAAAATTCAGAGTTCAACAATTGGGTGTGTACATGTGTATGTGAGTTGCTGCATATTTGCACATACATTTGATCCTAAAATGTCCTTGAAAACATTAAAATATAGTCTATCCCTGTGTTGTTGGAAGGAGTGCTTTTCCAATGTAGCAGAGTTATCAAAATACTTCCTACAAGAAAAATTACTTGATGACGATGATGATGATGATGATGATTGGCAACTTAACCACATGCTTATTATTTCATAGGCCATCATTCTGATCTGCTACCAGCCTGCACCTGTGGCACATGTGGTGCATGTAGATTCTTTCTCTCCCAATATATAATGTGGTACTATATGGCTAGTGGGCTTCAGAACACCTGATGGTGAACACTTGGAGAATTTAAGATGCTGTTACCATGGGGACAAGATGCTGGTCCTTTTCGATGCAATCAACACACTTCCTCTTTCAGAAAAACTATTTCCACTGGGGAAAAAATAAGCTTAAAAATTGAAGCTTTTAGTTTTAAAAGAATGATTATTTTCTCAAAGCTCTATATTTACTAGTGACAGCAGAGATGGGCAAGCAAAGAAAAAATATTTAGGAAGACTGTTTTTAAAAACACACTTCTGACTTTTTCTTTCTTCACTGGCTAGTATAGGTGTAGAAACAAAATCTCAAGATGTACTTCTCAAATGTTTGTTCTATGTGGTAGATTGCTGGGTTACCATAAATCACTTCTCTTCCTTCTTGTACATCTGTTTGCACTTGACTTTACAGCTCCTGCCATGAAGGGTTAGAACAGATTTCCTCACTCCTTGAATACAGGCTAACATTGTGCTTTGTCGGGCCAATAAAATGTGGCAGGACTGAGAACATACCAGTCTGTTCCAGGTCTTGGGTTCAAGCACTTTGCACTCTTTGACTTTCTTTGGATACTGCCCACTGTCCGTGTGAACAAGCCCGGGCTGTCCTGCCGGAAGATAAAAGACACTTGGCTCAGTCATCTCCACTGTCACCCAGTCTGCAGCCAACCAACCCTCAGAAGCAGTGCTGCCTAGGTGACAGGAAGTGACTGCAAAGATGTGACTAAGCCCAGTGAGATCAGAAGACCACTGACCCACAGAATCATGAACTAAATAAACTGCAGTGTCTTAGGTCAGTAAATTTTGGAGAGGTTTATGTAAAATGGCAACTACATACTACATTCTTCTTCGTTAGTTCAGTTAGTTTTGAAGGACAGATTTGTAAATATGCAACTGAACTTTTAAAACCAAAGATCAAGTTGGGGTATGATAAATGCCTATTTAAAACACAAAGCAGGTATGCACATGCATCAATATATTCATTGCCTTACCCAAAGCAAATAGTTTCATTTTCTATATGAATTCAGATTATTTCTATGCCACATTCTGTAGCGTTACAAAGACAAAACTTAAGCCAGTTCAAAAATCTCTACCTCTTGGTTGCATATTTATTGAGTAGAATAACACATGCTCTCCCAGAATAATTGTACTGCTATGAATTCTATAGAGAACACACACACACACACACACACACACACACACACACACACACTGAAAAAGAAAATTTCATTATATGTCCATGCAAAGGAGATGATCATCCTATTTTACTTATTGGTGGTAGGTGAAATCTCACACTGTGGATAACAAAGAATTCATTTTAAAATATCTTGGATTTTTAAATATTTATTTTTAATGCAGCTTTTCCTAGGAAAAAAAATTTAATGTTATTCTCTAAAGTTTCCTTTCCCAGCTATGCATTTGCTACCTTCCCCTCTCTTTTGCCTGGCCACCAGGGACACAAGGAGCCAGGTGGCCAGAGTCACAATATTCCTCTCTGGGGAGGGCTGCAGTGAAGAGTCGCCCAGCACCCATTTGTTGTTGTGTAAGCAAGAAATAAATCACTGTGACTTACGTCAAGGGTTGTAACCCAGCACAGAAAACCTTATTGTAATGAAGCATGTGGGTATGTGGGTACGCTGACAGCAATAACCCTGCAGAGAGGGAGAAGGGCGCTGATGCAGGAAAGCCAGGACATTGCAGGGCCATTTCCTTGAGTAGGTGATGCAGAGCACAAGCAGGGAGTTGCCATGTTAAATATATGAATGATTCATCCATTTTCACAGGTAGGACATCAGAGTATGTGGGCACAGAAGCAAAGCAGTTGGTTGACTTCATGAGGGAGGATCAGGCGGTACTTTCTGGTTGCCTATTTTTTCACCCTGAAACAAGAGGCAGATCATTGAGAATGCAGAGGGGAGTGGAAGTATGAAAACCAAGAAGGTGGTATAAAACAGTCTTCTCAGAGAAGAGGAGAGGGAATGACCAGAGAAATGTTAAGAATGAGATGCTGCCAAATGCACTGAATGGGTCTTGTTTTCCATGAGCCACACTCAGCTGCTGGGCCACAGGCTTCATCTAAGTAGAGAGAGTTAAATCCAGTCAGGGTGGAAGTTTTGCCAGGGAGGCTTATAACATATAATAGGTAATGGACTGATCAGGAGCTGAAAAAAAAGTGTGTAGAAGGCCATAATTATAGTATTGAACCATGAAATCTAATCTGAATGAGCATGTGAGAAGGCAAGGACATTGGAGGGACTGTATTAGTCCACTCGGGCTGCAATAACAAAAAATGTAGACTGGGTGGCTAAACCAACAGAAATTTATTTTCTCACAGTTCTGGAGGCTGAAAGCCTAAGATCAAGGCATTGGCAGGGTTGGTTTCTCCTAAGGTCTCTCTCTTGATTTATACCTGGCCATCTTCTCCTTCTGCCTTCATCTGGTCTTCCTTCTATGAGGGTCCATGTCCTAATTTTCTCTTCTTATAAGAACATCAGTGAAACTGGATTAGGTCTCACCTTAATGGCCTCATTTTAACTTAACCATCTCTGTAAATACTTATCTTCAAAAACAGTCACATTGTAGAGGTACTAGCAATTAGGACTTCCACAGAAGAATTGGGGAGGTTACAATTGAGCCTATAACAAAGAGTTGAAATGGAAAGATAGAAAATGATAGGCAGTAATTGAGATGCTAAAAAATTGAAATTTTGGAGGCAAAGGCCTACAGTACAATCAATGTATTGAAAAAAGGTAAGGAAAAGATAAAACATTTTGGAATTAAGAGGTCAAGAGCAAGGTACTGGATGAATTATCCTTGCAGGTATTGAAGTCACTAAGATTGAGGAAAGAAGCCATAAAGGAGAAAAATACAGTAAATCAAAGTTGAGAAAGTGATAAAATCTTCCACTAATTGGGGGTTGGGGGAGGTAAGAGAGCAGGGAGGAAGTGACAGGAAGGATCACCATCAGCTGCAGCAAGGAAGGGTATAAGTCCAGTCAGACGGTAAATGATTTAAAGGAGTGAGATTTGGGGGGGGAGGTGAGGAAAGCAAAAGAGAACCACTTCCTGGAAGAAGAAGTAGAAGAAGGAGTGAAGCATACACTATTCTGCTTACGAGTCCAGGAGAACATGGAGCATAGAAGAAAAAAGAGCCCCTAATTAAGGGCTGCAATGTCCTTCGTAAAAAAAAAAAAAATAAAAAACAAAAAAAAGACATTTTTAAGAACAAGAACTTATAGAGGAATTAAAGAGAAAATATTGAAGATAGGGTACTTTTTAAATGACAGACTGAGACTGACTTTACTGGTGATCACCAATGTCATTCCCTGTCCCTTTCAGCCACAAGGAAGACGGGAGTTCTCAACTCCGTTATAATTAGGCAGGGATATGCGAATATTTCTGGCAAAGACATGTGAGAAATGCTGCATGTTACTTCTGCTCTGAGGCACTGGGAAACCCGTGTGCAATTCTCCCACTCCATTCCTACGTTTCTAAGGCCACCAAGGAGGCTTTGTTTCCAGATGTCTTTGATAAAATATTATAGAGGCTTTG
Organism: Anoura caudifer; assembly: GCA_004027475.1. NCBI lineage: Eukaryota > Metazoa > Chordata > Mammalia > Chiroptera > Phyllostomidae > Anoura > Anoura caudifer. The sequence continues at coordinate 72,450 of PVKU01001494.1, read as the reverse complement.
TCAGCTGTCAGCTTCTTTTCTGAGTGACTACGAAGAGCAGACTCCCTGCCAACCGATGCTAAACATGGACTGTGAGAAACGAGCCTTTGTTTTGCAAGGGCTGCTGGTGCTTTGCAGTGGGATATGTATGATTGATTTGTTACCACAGCAAAACCTAGTCTCTCCTAATTTGTACACATACCATGAGTTCCGGGATGTACAATGGCAGAGCATGAGGGAGACAGGGACTCATCCGAGAATATGCACAGCCACAGTGAGTATGTAAGAATAAGGGCCATGGGGATGGAGGATGGGTTTAGAGGCTTAGGCTTACTGCAGAGACTGAAAAAAACAATGAAGATGCAGGGCTTAATGATATCTTAGGGAAAGATAGATTATTAGGGTCAATTGTATGCTCTTTCAATGGGCCTCTCAGGCAAGAGAGATGGGAAATGTGGTCAGGAGTGAGCTATGTGACTGGTCCTACCGCTCCCAATACACTGCCATTAGCAAAAGGGAGCTGTTACTGGGATTATAATTTTTAAGGAGACTTTTATGAGACTATGCTGTTTGAAACATGCAGTGAAAAATGCAGGAGTGGAAGTGTGTTGGATTAAGCTTCTGTGTGATTTGATATTTATTAGCCACAGGAATTCCTAAAAATAATGAGAAAACATGAAAACACCATAAGAGATTGTTTCATGTGTTGACAAGATAATTTTCCTGGCTGGTGCTGTCACAAGGTAGGACTTTTTCCATCACAAGACTAAAGTTTCCTAAGCAAAAGACAAGCTTCCATTTTACTTATAAATATAAGAAACAAAGGAAATGGAAGCAGCAGATCCCATGAAACCAATCACCCAATGCCTGGGCTTCAAGGGTGGGCTAACTTATGTACCACAGGGCAGGCAAGTCCACAAAATGTAAACAGAGCAGGATATCCGGCAGCACAAAGAAAGGAAATGCAGAGCATACAAGGAAAGGAAATGGGTGATGATGAAGCAGACAAGGCTAAACTCACAAAATGAAGCAGGAGAAGCCGCAGCATCGAACACACAGCAGCAAGGAATAGGGCAGACGACCCCGCTCCATGTCTATGCTTAATTGAGGAATCGCAGAGTACAAAGAAAGAAAATAAGGAAAGAGGATGGAGAGTCGAGAAATGATAAAGCCATGAAGAAGCTGTGAGCCCTCCCAACTTCTACCCATTACCCAGCCATATTCAAAAGGAGACAGCGGATTAAAAGACAAATGTCGATGGGAACAGGGAGGTGATATGACACAGCAAAAAGACTCAGGCCTTGGGGACAGGCCAGTTTTCTCTAAACCCTGGTTTTGCCACTGATTAGTCAGATCATCTGAGTTCCTCGATCTTCTTGTCTGTAAAATGGCTATGACAACTATAGTCATTGCCTAGAGTTGTAGTGAGGATTCAGTAAAGCAGGAGCAAAAAGAGTCAGCACATTGTGTTCTACATAGAAAATGCTGCACTGAAGAATAATCTTCATTCCCAGAAAGCAAGACTGAAATGTTGAAGTAGCCTCAAGGGCTGGAGAATATTTGCCCGCTCTCTAACTGAAACTCAACCTTATGTATTTTATGTCTCACTTAACAGCATAAATAGTCTCTTTTGCTACAAGTCTAAGTAAAGAACACTAAAATGATATTGACAAATGAATACCGGATACCTAAATTCCAGTGAACAAGGCAAAAAAAATTTTTTTTTATTATGCCAGCCTACTTCCCTACTTACTAGCAAATTTGAACATGTGTGTTTAGGAAGATCTTTAAAAAAAAGTGCCATCACTGGTACAGTCAAGACTAGGTGTAAAGACAGGACCACCTGTTCAGATAGGGCTATCGTGAGACCTTTTGCCTCGAGCCTTTGCTTTTCCAGGAGGAACAAACTCAGGCAATGATCTCTTGGAGGGCAGGGCCCATGTCTGCTCCTCTGAGTACAGCCAACCCCTAGGATGCATTCTAAGACCTAACATCTAAATATGTGGTAACTGTTGGTTGATTGAACTTTTTAAATAGATAATAGTTTGTGGGTTGTGCACATCCTTCAAAGTTATGCTAACCCTTTTACAAAGACCAGCAAGACCTCCTTCAAAAGACCCACTTTTTTATTTAAAAACACTGAGAATTTGCTGTATCCCAGGCCACACACTAAGGCCTGAAGATACAAAGCTGAGATGACATTGTGTTAGTCTACAAGTGCTGCAAAAACTACAGACTGGTGGCTTCAACAACAAAAACTTAGTTTCTTACAGTTGTGGAGGCTAGACATTCAAGATCAAGGTGTCTTCAAGTTGGTTCCTTCTAGGGCCAGGAGGGAAGGATCTTTTCCAGGCCTCTCTCCTTGGCTTTTCTGTTGTTTTTGCATAATCTTTCTTCTGTGTGTATCTGAGTCCAAATTTCTTCTTCTGTTGTATTAAACACTACCCTAATAACCTGATTTTAGCCTAATTTTATCTGTAAAGACTCTATCTCCAAATATGGTCACATTTTGACATTAGGACTTTAACAGAAGAATTCTGGCAGGGATACAATTTAGCCTATAACAAACCTATTTCCTGTTTCAGAACACTCATATTTGATTGGTCAATCAGATGCCCCCCACAAAGACCCAGGAAGGTGAAAATATCGTTGTTATCCAGCACCTGCCTGACAGAGTCCTACTTCTCAGCTAACCACTTTTATTAAAAATTAAACTGCATTCACAGTAAGTTTTTTGTTAAGTAAATTCTAAGCTCTGCCAGAGAATTAGCCCTTCCACAGAGAATTAGAGAGATACTCTATATTTTCAAAATCCTTGTGGAACTAAAAAATCATCGTGGCTACATTTTGCCAAAAAATATACATTCAGGCAGGAGATAAAATACCAGTGAAGTAACTACATAGGTTCATTCCTGAAAGAGCAAAATGGTTGGCTGTATACTATCTACATTTGTTTACCTCTATAATTCTCACAATGTGAGTTTATTCATCATAGGACTCTGTTCTCTGTTCTTTGCTCCCGGTCTAGACTGGGTCATCACAGCCCAGACTTTGAGAATGGAAAGTGCACAGGTGTAAGCAAAATTTCTGCTTAAATAAGAAGGCTATAAACCAAAGGCATAAGTATCTCAAAGCAAACCACTTTTAGTCTGCTAATCCAATGACTGATATTTACACAATGTTATCAAAAACCATTTATCTATCAGTCTGCATTCCCACCAACAGTGCATGAAGGTTCCCTTTTCTCCACATCCTCATCAACACTTATTGTTGATTTATTGATTGTAGCCATTCTGGCAGGTGTGGAGTGATACTTCATTGTAGTTTTAATTTGCATCTCTCTGATGGCTAGTGATGTTGAGCATCTTTTCATATGTCTATTGGCTACCTATATGTCCTCTACAGAGAAGTATCTATTCAGGTCTTTTTTCCATTTTTTAATTGGATTGTTTGTCTTCCTCATATGAAGTTGTATAAGTTCTTTATGTATTTTGGAAATTAAACACTTACACAGATGTATCATTGGCAAATATGTTCTCTCATACAGTGGGAGAACATTCTTTTCATTTCTTTTCATTTTTTGATGGTTTATTTTCCTGTGAAGATTTTTTATTTTGATGTAGTCCCATTTGTTTATTTTTTCCTTCATTTCCCTAGCCATTGTGGAAAACAATATGGAATTTCCTCAAAAACTTAAAAATGGAACTGCCTTTTGATCTAGCAATCCCACTACTGGGAATATATCCTAAAATTTCTGCAACACCAATTTAAAAGAATGTATGTACCCCTATGTTCATAGCAGTGTTATTTACAATAGCCAAGATCTGGAAACAGCCCAAGTGCCCATCAGTAGATGAGTGGATAAAAAGCTGTGCTTCATTTACACAGTGGAATACTATGAGGCTATAAAAAAGAAGGAACTCTTCTTACCCTTTGTGACAGCATAGGTGGACCTGGAGATATTTATGCTAAGTGAAATAAGCAAGCTGGTGAGAGGTAAATACCATACGATATCACTTATATGTGAAATCTAATGAATAAAATAAACTGACAAACAAAATAGAAACAAAGGTATAGATAAGTGGAAAAAATTGACAGCTGTCAGAGGGGAGGGGGAGGAGAGACTGGGTGAAGGAAGGTGAAAGGTTAGCCAAAGAACACATGTGCATAACCCACAGACACAGACAACAGTGTGATGATGGCCAGAGGGAAGGGGAAGGAGCAAGGGTGAGGGAGAAAGGGGGATGGGAATATGTATAATAGTGTAAACAATAAAAATACAGTAAAAAAAAAATTTAGCTACAAAAAACCATCCCATTCATGTATATAGCATTCTCTTTCAGCCAGAATCATAAAGTTTACTCACTTGTTGCAGATCAGTTGCTCATAAACTTTTTGGTCAATTTCTATATCTGCATGGGCAAAGTAAAAAAAAAAATAATGGAGGAAAACCTAGAGTCTGAGGAAGGAAGTCAGCCCGCTCTTACCTTTCACTTGCATGAATATATGCATAAAAGAGAAACTCAAATTCTATTTATTTTACAATTACAAAGAATAAGAGTCTTTTTATGAAACCTAAAGTTTGAACTGCTTTCCTAGACACATGGTTAATTAAGCTGGTTGTAAATTATATTGTATGGTTGTCTTGTTATATTCAACATGTCACATGGGAAAACCCAGACTTATCAACTCCCCTTTTAAGTCTCCTGTCTGGGTTAAAAGAACAAAGATATTCTCAGTTGCCCCAAAGACCTACCTTGGAACCATCTTTCTTCTCTCTCCCTTACTTTCCATATCTACCCAAACTCCAAATTTTTGTGATATTCTTATCATAATCAGTCAACCAGAGCACTGGGGAGTCTCCTCCAATGGTCAAGATGGCAGCAGGGGGAGGTTCTTACACTGAATGTGGCCAGAAGCTAAAAATATGAATGGCTACAACCTGAGCACACCAAAGCTGAAAAGATGAATCGGCAGCACCCAAGCACACTGAAAGCTAGAAAGGTAAACTGTACAGGGTAAAAACCTCCCTCTCTATCACTGTAAGAACTGCAGGCTTGAGCAGGAAGAGGAGATGGTCTTTGAGAAAGAAGTCCACCATTCTTCCATTTTTCTGCCATTACTTGGGTTGTGTGGCACCTGAATAAGACCCCTTTTCTTTTGCACCAGCACCTGCCTCACGTTTGACTTTTTTGGTATCAGGCAGCCAAACCTCTGGTTTTTGTTCAGTTATAGTTTTTGGAGACCTAGATGAGATAGAGTAGGCCTTCGTAAGTCCCAGAGGGCCTGGGCTAGCTGTCTGTGGCAGGCCGACCCCAGAAGCAGGACTGTTAGGGCTTCCCAGCAGGTGCCAAGAGCTTTTCTGAGGGAATTTCCCTGCATTCATTCTCAGAGTATCAGCTGTGTGAAACACTTGACTGGTGAAAGGAAATGGGTTTCTGGAGTGCAGAGGGACTCCAAAACTGGGCAAGTCAAACCAGCATGCACACTGGGGGTCTTCTATCCCTGCCACTTGAGCTTTGTGCCCCTTGGGTCAAGCTAGGACCATTTTCAGTACTGGTCAGTAGGCTCCTTACCCCTGCTGCTTGGGCTTTGTGTCACTTGGGCTTTGTACCACATGGGTCCAGTTAAAACCATTTGCAGTACTGGTTGGTAGGTTACCCCTGCCATTTGGGCTTCGTGCCTGTTGGTTAGGATTGCTTGTGGTATTGGTTGGCAGGAAATAAGGCACTGAGACTTGCTTGTGAGCACTTATTTAGAATAATGGAATTATAGACCTAAGTCTTGTTTGTATGTTGCCACCTTGTCTGGGGTCTTGATATGGTTATGGTTTTGGGTGTGTACTTTTGTGCAATCATGGGTTGTTCTTTCTGGATTCTTGAAGGGAGCCCATGGGGCCAAATTTTAGCAGACTGGTCCATGTACAACTATAATCCAATGACTAAAAAAGAATTGGTCTTCTATTGTTAGACGGCTTGGCTTATGTATATTTTAGACTATGGGGGTAAATGGCCCCAAAACTGTTCCCTAAATTACTACACCATCATATAATTGGAATTGTTTTTCCAACAGTCAAGGAAATATGCCCTTATGTCTAGCCATTTTTTTATCCTCACCTGAGAAAATATTATTCATTGCTTTTAGAGAGAGAGGAGAGAAGAGAAGGGAGAGAGAGAAATACTGATGTAAGAGAGAAGCATTGATTGGTTGCCTCCTGCACATGTTGAGACTGCGGATTATATGCTCCTGGACCAGGAATGAAAACTACAACCTAGGCATGTGCCCTGACTGGGAAATGAACCTACAACCTTTTGGTTATGAAACAATGCTCCAACCAACTGAGCCACACAAGCCAGGGCCAGGCCTTTATGTCTTTACACAGTAAGTATTCAGCAAAAAAAAAAGTGAACAAACTAATGATCTAGAGAATGGAATTTGCTTCAAAATCCCTCCCTGATAGTAACAGACAGGAATAAAAGGAAAATGAGGAAATAAGCCTCCTTAATGCCCTGAATCCAGGGGATGCAGGATTAGCAGCAGGAAGATTTTCCCCAATACCACCCCTGCAGCTAGATGCCCCTGATACATGGCCCAGAGGGGAGACAGTCTCACCCTATATGAAAAAGGAATGGTCTCCCCATCAAAGACCCAGCAGGGAACCCAATTTTGCCAGGGAGCATCCCTATCTGGAGCAGGACAATTCCCTTTGAGGCAGTACCCTACAGGTGGAATAAACCAAGCAGGTCATCCCACTGGTTACTCTTGGGCCCATATTTCATTTCCACTTCAGATTCATTGAATTGGAAGAATTCCAACCCCTCATATAGGGAGAATCCTCATAAAATTGCAGATCTTTCCACCTCCATTTTGCCACTCACCATCCAAACTGGGCAGATGTACAGACTCTCCTGCTAATGGCAGAGACAAGGCAGCTGGTTAGAAATAAAGCCAATGAAGAGGCTCATCGCCTCCACCAAGAGAATCCCAACAGGACCCCCTACCCAGGCAGGGCAATTCCTTGACAGAGCCTAACTGGGACCTGAATAGCAGGGGCCTAGCCTCCCTAGAAGATTACAAAAAATGAATATTGGAAAGGCTAAAGAAAGAGGTGCCTAAACAAAAGAGCCTGAATACGATATGGGCCATTCAACAGAAACCAAATGAAGATCCTTCTGAATTTTTAGAAAGGATCTATCAGACCTATTGAAAGCACACTGATGCTGAGCCACAGCCACAAGAAAATGTCCAGATGGTAAACATGACTTTAATTGAGAAAAGTGCCCCAGATATCATAAGGAAGCTCCAATATTTAGGGTATTAGGAATGAATGCCTCCCAGCTGGTGAAAGTAGCCTTTAAAGTTTACCATGCCTGGGAAATAAGGAAATTAAAGCAGTCCATGGTTTTCCTAGAAACAGTATGGAGAGACCAAAAGGACAGGTGGGTCCCAAAAGGAAGGAGAAACACTCAGTAGGTGCCAACCAATGAATGTGCCTATTGCAAGGAGGAGGACCACTGGAGAAAGGACTGCCCAAGTTCAAAAGGGAAAAATTAAAAGATTAGAAATCTTAACTGAGAGATGTTAGAAAGGAGGGCACTGGCTGACTGCAGGGCACATGGGAAAAAATAAAGCTATTTTATTAGGCAACCCAAATGTTGCCTTGCAAACAACCACTGTCTTAAACCTGACCACCTTACATACACCTGGACTCAGAGGGAGGGCAGCTCAGATCTCCAGCATGATTGCTTGGAAATCATCGATGAAGTTTATTCTACAAGATCAGCTACTAACACTACCTGACTGGGAATTATATGCAGATGGGAGCAGCTTCATGGAGAATACTCAGCCACGAGCTGTGTACGTGGTAGTCACCATAGACAAAGTAAGAGAATCCGAAGCCCTTGCCATAGGAATCTCTACACAGAAGGCTGAACTGATATCCCCCACCAGAGCCTTATAATTATCCCAGGAAAAGAATGTTAACATCTGCACTGTCCCTAAATATGCCTTCATGGTAATCCATAGCCATGGGGCATTATGGAAAGAAAGAGGGCTTTAACTTTGGGGAATAAGGACATCAAACACACAAAAAAAGTTTTTTAAATTGCTAGAGGCCATGAATCTACCAAACAAGATTGCCATAATGCACTTCTCAGGACACCAGAAAGACAGTTCCCAAACCAGCTGGGTAATCAAAGTGCCAATAAAGCAGCAAGACAAGCTGCCCATGGGCTGCCATTCCTTGTGGCTTTGATCCCCCACCTGGACTTGTCAGAATTTAAACTCCATTGCACAAAACAAGATTAGGAACAAGCCTGTGAATGGGTATTTTCTAATACTGACCCTGATTCTATACGGAAGGTCAACACTCATGGTATGATATTACTCCCTGAAGCTCTAGTATATCTCATCCTCAAACACCTACATGAAGGGATCCTTATGAAAGGGACGCTTTAATGGACCTCATTAGACCACATCTGAAGGGCCCTCATTTACAAAGGACCATTCAGAAGGTTATCCAAGCGGGTCAGATATGCGGCAAAAACAATCCTGTGACAGAACACGCAACGACAAGAAAGGGAGTACAATCTAAAGGGATATGCCCAGGTGAGGACTGGCAAGCTGACTTTACACAGATGCTTCAAACCATAGGAAACTTTAAATTTTTATTAATTTTTGTAAACACTTTCTCTGGAGGGGTAGAGTCATACCCCACCAGAACTGAGAAGGCAGCTGAGGTAGCAAAACTTATACTTGAAGAACTAATCCCTAGGTTTGGACGATGGACTATTGTTCACTTCAGAAATCTCCCAGAAGATAAGACAGAACTACCAATTCAAGGGAAACTACATGCATCTTAGAGACCTCAGTCTAGGGAAGACAGAAAATGAACCACACAATAAAGAAGATCCTGGCATAAATAAGCCAGAAAACATATTTGGAATGGGACCAGGCACTACATTTTGCCCCGATCTGAATTAGGGTAGCATCCTGAAGTGGGCTTCAATTAAGTCCTTCTGAAATAGTTTATGGGAGACAATTCAAGTTTCTGTTTCAGGAACACCCCCTTTAGATTTAGAAAATGAATCAAAAATCAAACAATATGTATAACATCAAGGTCAAACACTAATAATTTTGCACACGCTTTCTCATTGCATATATATCCACCTATCTGACAAGCCCTTACACCTGTTCCAGCCATGAGATCAAGTCTTACTAAAGATCTGGAAGACTCAATGTCCTGAACAGCAGTTAGCCAAGCAATAGACAAGTTCTTATGATGTCCTGCTGACAACACACTCTTCCCTAAAGCTCACAGGAATCAAGCCTTGGATCCATCAAACATAGATAAAGCAAGTAACACCTGAGGAGGGCTCAGGTCTTGCTCCTTCTATCGATACTGCAAGGGAAAGCTGGACCTGCGCTCCTGAAGGGAATTTAAAATTCCTCTTTCACAAAAGGACAGTGCCTCCCAAAGCAAAGTGACAGCTTTACATTTTATTTATTCTCCATTTCCCAGACAGTGGCTTCCTCAGCAAATCTATTCTACTATTGGGTTTGCCATTGCTCAGGGCTAGATCATGGGGATCCTTTAGGCCCTCTAGTTTCTGTATTCACGACAATTCTCCCTGAACCACTAGGCATACCCTCCACTAAATACTTGATTGCTTATTTGCACAATAGGTCTCACTTTGGAAGCCCATCTGCAACACGGTCTCTTGAAACATGAAGCTGTATACCAGTTTCACTTATTCAGCAGTGCCATCCTTGAGATAATGTATTAGCCTCCCTCACATTAGAAGAGTGCATGGTCCCACATTTGTGTGCGGATAAACCAGCAGGAACAACTGGGGAGCAAGACAGACACCACAACCCAGTGTTCCAGTATGGGGAAATAAAGCCTCAAAACCTCTAACTGAAAAAATCTGTGGGGGTTGAGGTGGTGAAAGAAACTCCCAGCCTCACAGAAGAGTTCATTGGAGAGACCCACAGAATCCTAGAATGTACACAAACCCACTTACCTGGGAATCAGCACCAGAAGGGCCCAATTTGCTTGTGGGTAGCAGAAGAAGTGACTAAAAGCTGGGCATGAGCTGAACAAGCAGCATTGTTCCCTCTTGTACCCCTCCCCCACACACAGTGCCACAACTCAGCAACATGGGCTGCTCCCCTCCCCAGCAATCACCTAAGGCTCCACCCCTTACATTGTACTGGGCGCGCCAAGACAAAAAAAAAAAAAGCCCAAATGAAAGAATAGATCAAAGCTCCAGAAAAAATACAACTAGAAGATGAAGAGGTAGCCAACCAATCAGATGAAACTTTCAAAACAATGGTAATTAGGATGCTCACAGAAAGGGTTGAGAATGGTAGCAAAATAGAGGAAGAAGTGAAAGCTATACAAAGGGAAATAAAGAAAAATGTACAGGGAACCAACAGTGATGGGAAGGAAACCTGGACTCATATCAATGGTGTGGACCAGAAGGAAGAAATAAACATTCAACCAGAACAGAATGAAGAAAGAAGAATTAAAAAAAAAAAAAAAAAAGGAGTTTCCTTATCAAAGGAACACCTGGGACAACTTTAAATGTTCCAACATCCGAATCATAGGGGTGCCAGAAGGAGAAGAGGAAGAGCAAGAAATTGAAAACTATTTGAAAACATAATGAAGGAGAACTTCCCTAAATTAGTAAAGGAAATAGACTTCTAGGAAGTCTAGGAAGCTCAGGGAGTCCCAAAGAAGGTAGACACAAGGAAGCATACACCAAGGCACAACATAATTACATTACCCAAGATTAAAGATAAGAAATCTTAAAAGCAGCATGAGAAAAGGAGATAGTTACCTACTAAGGAGTTCCCATAAGGCTATCAGCTGATTTCTCAAAAGAAATCTTGCAGTCAAGAAGAGACTGACAAGAAGTATTAAAAGTCATGAAAGGCAAGGACCTACATCCAAGATTACTCTATCCAGCAAAGCTATTATTTAGCATGGAAGGGCAGATAAAGTGCTTCCCAGATAAGGTCAAGTTAAAGGAGTTCATCATCACCAAGCCCTTATTTATGAAATGTTAAAGGGACTTATCTAAGAAAAAGAAGATCAAAACTATGAATAATAAAATGACAACAAACTCACAACTATCAACAACCAAACATAAAAAAAAAAACGAACTAAGCAAACAATAGAACAGGAACAGAATCACAGAACTGGAGATCATATGGAGGGTTATCAGCAGGGAGGGGGCAGGGGGAATGTGGGGGAAAAAGTACAGGGAATAAGAAGCATAAATGGTAGGTACAAAATAGACACAGGGAGGTTAAGAACAGTATGAAAAATGGAAAAGCCAAAGAACTTATACATATGACACATGGACATAAACTAGGGCACAGGAATGATGGTGGGAAGGTGAGTACAGGGTGGAGGGGAATAAAAGGGAGAAAAAATGGGACAACTGTAATAGCATAATCAATAAAATATATTTTTAAAAAAGTCAGTCAGAAACAAAGGATACACTAATTGAAATAAAGAACAATTAACAGGGAAACAACCATAGAGTGAATGAAGGTGAGAATCAAATCAATAATTTAGAATATAAGGAAGCAAAAAACAATCAATCAGAACAACAAGAAGGAAAAAGAATCCAAAACATTGAAGATAGTGTAAGCAACCTCTGGAACAACTTCAAGTTTTCCAACATATGCATCATAAGCGTTCCAGAAAAAAAAAAATAAGCAAGAAAGTGAAAATCTACTTGAAAAAATAATGGAAGGAAACTTCCCTAATTTGGTGAAGGAAATAGACATGCAAGTCCAGGAAGCACCAGAGAGTCCTAAACAAGATGGATGCAAAGAGGCCCACTCCAAGACACATCATAATGTCAAAGTTTAAAGATAAAGAATCTTAGAAGCAGCAAAAGAAAAGAAATTAGTTACCAGATGGTTGACAGATGGGAAGAGCGTGGGGATAATGGGTGAAGAGGTGAGGGGATTAAGAAGTACAAATAGGTAGTTACAGAATAGCCATGGGGATAAAAAGTACAGTGTAGTAAATGGAGTAGCCAAAGTACTTATCCACATGACCCATGGACATAAACAATGGTCGGGGGATTGCCTGAGGGACTGGGGGTGCTGGTTGGAGGTGGGAAAAGGGGGAAAATCAGGAAAACTATAATAGCATAATCAATAAAATATAATTTATAAAAAAAGGAATTAATAGAACTTATTAGGTAAATGTGTAGAGAGAGAGAAAAAAATCTTAAACTGTTGTCTCCATGCTTCCCAACATCAGCTATAAATAAGAGTGAAATGGGGTAGAGAACCAACTGAGATAGTCTCTAGGGTGCATGAGAGGGGAACCCTGGCACATGTCTTTGTCATTTAACCAGGGCATGGGCTGCCATGTTTTGTCCGTGTTTGTCCAACAGTCTTAGCATTCATTGCCTCTATCACACAATGATGTTCTTTAACCCAGAAAAAAACCATAATGATGATGATGATGATGATGATGATGATAATTCATTAACATTTTGTAAAGGTGAATAGTTTCCAAGTGATTATAAACCAACTGTGAAATGCATCACCTATGTGTTGGGTTCATTCATTGTAAAATTGGTACTTAAATTGTGTGCATGCTTTAAAACACAAGCACAAAGCAAATAGCTTCAGTTCATCTGACCTGATGACATGGGTCAAATGTTTTCCTGCAACATGAAATGACCTGGTTAAAAGTGTATCCAGTACTCATGAGCTTGCTAGATATTTGTTTCACGAGACCAATGGGATATTTCTTAAATTACTTTTTTCCTGGAGCATTTATTTTGCATATGTATGATCATTGATGGTAATTGGCTAGTGTTCTCTTTTTGCCTCCTTAAATCTGTCTGCATTGCATGAAAGCCCCATTTCATTTATTGTAAGAGCCTCCCTTGCCTCTGGTTGTTCAGAGGTCCCATGTACTATATAACTTTCCTACAGAGTTTACAGATTCTATGCCCTTTTTATTGGATGAAATTGCAAGATTCTAAAGAGAGTCTATTCACTTAAAAACAGTTAAAAAACACTGTCATGCTGTCAATTTCCAGTTGACAAGTCACAGACTGGAAGAATGTATTTGCAAATCACATATGTGACAAAGGGATTATCTCCAGAATATATAAAGAACTCTATAAAACTCACCCATAACTAAAGAAATAGCCTAAGTGAAATGTGGGCAAAAGATTTTACCAAAGAGTATATACACGTGGAAAATAAGCTTAGGAGAAATATGGTCAACTACCAATGGTTTGATTTTAACTTACTTATTTTTACCTAAATCATTGTAGAGCTGGTATATTTCTTCTCGATGCTCATCTGATTAAATTCATGGTTAATGGTGGGAGAACCCTTTGGATGAGTTCATGTCAACAAAACATTTGGACATTTGTTTATGGAGGGATCATTTTAGTCTTTGTTTCCCACTAAAAAAAAAAGTTTTTCAAGAGGTGGGGAGATGTCCCTTTGTCAGCAGTGACTACCACATTACCAAAACACAAATGCAGCCCTAGCAGTGTGGGTCAGTTGGTTGGAGCATTGTGCCATAGACTCAAAGGTCGCGGGTTCAATTCCCAGTCGGAACACACAAGAGCTGGCAGCCAAACGTGTCTCTCTCTTATACCGATGTATGTATCTCTCTCCACCCCCTTCCTCGCTCCCTAAAAGCAATGAAATATGTCCTCGGGAGGTAGGCCACACCGCTGTACTACTGTCTTGATGTCAGTGGTCCACATGGGGAAGCTTCAATAATGCGCGCAATAAACACTCTTTTGGGCAACTGAGCCATGCCAAATAGATAAATGCCTTTTTAGAAGTATCCATTGCCATTAAGTTGAGCTATATGTTGAAAAACCTGCTAATGAAGTGTCTTCCTCCTTCCCGCTCAGGTATAGCCACATGTTGTGAAAACTGCCCACATCAGAAAAGGCCAAGATGGCCGTTCACTGGCCTCCATCTTCCTCCTTGGGGAGAGAGCCACAGTGATTTCCATGTGATTGGTTCTTAATTTAGACAAAACTTTTATCTGTGATCCTTTCCCCTCCAATAGTATTGTGATCATTTTAATGATATATGTATAAAATGTGAATAATAGAATTTGTGTCATCCCACCTTTTGATGTCTTTGAGGACTTCCTTACACATAACAATATATAGTGTTATTCCCCTATCAGCAAAACACCTGTAATCATGACTGCCCCATCCATTCCCCTGTTTGCCTCGTCAATGTCTGGTCAGCAAGGACCCCAAGATTCTATCGAGTCAGTATCAATAACTTTGTATATAGTTATATTATTGCATATAAAAACAGCCTGATGCTAATGTTTTGCCCTTGGCATTGTTAGGTGGTGGCTGATTCTGATCCTCTGTTGTAGCTCAGCTGTGGGATGCTCTGTATACTGAGATTTCAGTCAGGGCTATTGCCCGTGGCTTTTACCCTGCAGTTCACTATGGAAAATGTGTACAGATTTCATGATCCACACTTACCACTTACCTCTCAACAGATCATCCTGCTTGACTTTAACAAAATAACTAGTTTCTTTGAGTACCAAAAAAGTGAAATAGTATAAAACTGTTTTTCAAAAAATCAAAACATCATTGCATAAAACTGGATGTGCACTGGCTATTCCAATCAGGAAATTATATTGGTTACTAAAATAGTAATAAGAAACCATGTTGAACAACACTGATTCCCTAGTATAATTGCTAAGATATGAACATTGGTATAAAATAGATCTTAGTTTGGTAAAAAAACAGATCCTAATCAAACTTTTTAAGGGTTTTATTTATTTATTTTTAGAAAGAGGGGAAGAGAGGGAGAGAAACATCAATGGGCAAGGGACACATCGATCAGCTACCTCTTGCACACCCCCAGCTGGGGACTTGGCCCCCAACCCAGGCATGTGGGAATTGAACCAGTGATCTTTCCAGTGACCTTTCAGTTCACAGACCGGCGGCGTTCAGCCCACTGAGCCACATGAGCCAGAACATCTTAGTCTAAAATTTTAGCAGTGTAAACTTAAGCCGGTTACAGCACCTCACTACACCTCAGTTTATTCATCAAGCAAATAAGATTAATAATCATATCAACCTCTTAGGATGACTGCAAGGAATAAATGGACTAATGCATATTCTTAGGGTAGCACCAGACACACAGTAAGTAACCCATGAAGAGCAGCTGTCTTTATTCCAGTGTAGAATTGTTTGCTTCTACAATAAACCTGCAGGAAAGGAGAGTCCTGCACTGAGACATCTGGGTCTATTTTTTATTAGTTACTTAACTTTGCATAAATTTCTTAATATGCCTGACTTTTTATTCCCTCCAACCAATGGAGACAAACATTCTTGTGCTATTTATGTAATAGGGCCTTTTTTGATATGAGATACCATACATGAGAGTAACTTGAAGAGTGTAAAGTAATGAATACATATACAAAATTATGATCCGACCTTTGGACAGTTTACTTTGGGCAGGTCTGGCCACAGAGATAACAATGAGCTGTGATACAGAAACTGCCAAAAGAACAGTGGACTCAGGTGGGGGGCCGGGACTCTAGCGCTGGATTGCCACCGCTCTGGGACTCAGAGCCCGTCTGTTATTTGCTTGGAGCCTCCACTTCTTCATCAACAATTGAAGGGGGCGTACTCCACACCCCTAAACCACCACCTCACTGCAACTCCCACAGTCTGACTGCCTTTCTCACTAAGACAACTTCACATGTTTGGTACTCCACATTTTCCTCTACGCCAACACACTGCACGGAAATGAAGCAAAGATGGCATTTACTATGGGTCAAGAATCTTTTAACCCAAAGTCAAAGCAATCTCCCATGATTTAATTTTTCACATACTTTAATCTGTGATGACATTCAGAAATAAGCCGATTAAATACAATTAGCCCACCAGAACACAGTTATCAGGCTTCCGTCTGAAATGGCTTTACACAGTACCTTTGGGCTGAAATACGGTACCTGTGGCAAGAGTCTGATTCAAACCAGAGAAAAAGTAGCTGGTAACAAAACTCAGTAAAGGAAAATTATCATGGGACTTCCTATCTATTTTGTAGTATTTTTACAAACAAATATAAAATAGTTATTTGCTATTATTCCCTGCCATTCAAGTTTCATCTCCCTGCAATATAATTGTTTCTTTCCATAAGCAATATAATCAGACAGGTTAAAAAATGAAAGGCTAAATAAGGGTAAATAATGGTATGAGAAAATCATTTTTCTGGATGAATCCATAGACACTAGACTTTCCCATTATGGTCTAAGGCTCACAGGCCTGAACTTTAAACCCAGTGGAAAACTGCATAGGATTTTATTGCTATTGATATTGAGGTTTATTTTGAGTTGTTTCTCTGAATGAAAATCATTGTCCCCAAAAGACCAAATGGCGAAACAGTTCATTTAAAATAGAATTTCTCAACTTTAGCACTATTGTACTTTGAACCAAATAATTCTTTCTTGTGAGGGGCTGCTCTTGTCATGTAGGATATTTGGCAGCAACCCAACCCTCCACCCAGGTGATGCCAGGATTACTCGCCCTCACCCACCTCAGCCACAACAATCACTGTTTACAGACACTGCCAACTAACCCCTTGGGAGACACCTTGGGAGACAGCCCATTTCCTTTCGTAAAGCTGGCTTAAAGAAAGCCCATATACACGTGCTCAGTTTCAAATCTGTATCTCCCCACCTGTCGTTATCACATTGAAGATGTCCTTTATCTATGATAATAAGAAACAAGACAGTGATCAACAAGGAAAGAAATTTTGTTTAACATGACTCCTTCTCAGGAGGAAAGGTCCAATGACAACTCACCAGGGGAATAGCCAAGACACCACCCCTTCCATGAATTCTCATTCACAAAATATTGGCTAGGAGTGTGGGCACTCCGTAGAGGCTATGAGAAGAAGGAGAGTTAGGGTACAAAAGCATGTGTGTGTGTATTAATCTCTATTTCCTATTTTCATATAAGGAATTTACAGGATTCTTTTTAAAAATGATCTGCTGTTATGTGTTTTCCCTATATGTCTCTTTAATATTCTCCCCCCCCCCAAAAAAAACAACCTCTGAAGCTAAAATTTGTGATAAAAAAAAATCTGGAAATAAACACAGGAAACTAACAGTTTCTAACAGAACATTTGCCTCTAGAAAGGGTAGGCTAGGTAGTAGCTGGGATGGGGGGGATGGTCAATAGATTGATTGTATTGTATTCTTCTCCATGCTGTCTGAACATTTTAGTATATGGGATAAAGTGGTTTTAAATTGGAAGGCAATTGCCAACACTGATTCCCTCTACAGACAAAATAGCAATTATTTGGATCTGTGGTTTGAAAGTATTTAATATTTTCCTAAATGATAGCATGCCTGTAGAATAAATGATACAGAGCAGTATCAGGTGAACTTGAGACTGTTGCATAAAGTAGAATCTCTGGTCAGTAACTGGGCCAGGGAGTTCTGAATAGCCCACTGAGTAGCCCATTCCTATTACACATATCGGGACCAACAAGGCTCTGCAAGGCCTGGCTGTAAAGAGTCTGTTTGGTTTCATTTAAACTATTAGTAGCCCATAGAGTTAGGAGCAACACATTTAGGAAGCAATGATATAGAAATATAAAACCAATTAAGATTTGTCAATAAATAACAAGAACTTGATTTTTAAAGATGGAGCAATGCTAAGTAGATAATATAGATACAAAGAGAGATAAAAGATAGATAAGTCATAGGTAGGTAGGTAGGTAGGTAGGTAGATAGATCGATCGATCTACCAGTAAGGATACTTCAAACTGTTTAAACATTCATCAACCTGCACACAACAGCCTAATTAAACTGACATGTTAAAGTCTCACCCAGCAACTGATTTTATAATTCTGATAACTGAAAGGCATTTCTATGATCATGAAGATGTTCTTGTTGCTGTAATCATTTTGAGACTAGTGTATAATAACACAATGAATGGCCATGGCATGTTTCAATGAAACAAATATATTTTACATATTGTTAGATCTTACTTGCTAATAGTTTATCAAGAACTCTCATGTCTAGGTTCATATAGGATATTCATCTGTATTTTTCTTATCCTGAAATGTCCTTTTCAGGTTTTGGTATCAGGGATACACTCAAAATTCAAGTTAGGAAGTGTTCTCTTCTCCCTATACATTGAAAAAGTTTGTGTACAATTAGTTGAAATTCTCTTCCTTAGATGTTTCATAGAATTTGTCAGTGAAGATATATGGTCAAGAAGTTTTCTTGTGATTGATTTCAAATTCAGATTTTTCCATTGACATAAGGCCATTCAGAGATTGTTTATTCTTATACCAGTCTTGGTAACATGTGTCTATCAAGGAATTTATTCATTTTATTTAAATGGGCAAATTTACTGGCATAAAGTTGCCTCTAATGTTCCCTATTATCCTTCTAAAGATGCCCCATTTTTCATTCCTGGTATTTGTAATTTATGGGAGGCAGGGAATTTTTCCTCTTTTTTCTTTTGAGCTTTCTTGCTAGGGTTTTATAATTTTCTCAATCTTTTCAAAGAACTAGTTTTTGGTTTTTGTTCCTTTGTTGATGTTCTTTATTATTGGTTCATTTTATAATTCATTGACTTTTGCTCTTATTTTTTTTATCCTCACCCAAAGATATTCTCACCAACTTTTATATATAGAGGAAGGGAGGATGGAAGAGGGAGACAGAAAGAGAGAAACATCACTGTGAGAGAGAAACATCCATCAGTTGCCTCCCATATGTACCCTGACTGGAATCAAACCCACAATCTATGTACGTGCCCTGACCAGAAATCAAACCTGCAACCTTCTGGTGTATGGGATGATGCAACCAACCAAGCCACCAGGCAGGGCTGCTCTTGTCTTTATTAATCACATTTTTCTTCTTACTTTAGATTTAACTTGCTCTTGTTTTCCTACTTTCTTAAGTGGGAAACTTAGATCCTTAATTTTATATTTTTGTCTTTTCTAGTATAAGCAATTAATGTTACAAATTTTCCTCTAAGTATCACATTAGCTGCATTCTAAAAAATTTGACATGTTGTATTTTTATTAGCATTAAATTTGAAATATTTTCTCATTTCTTCATCTTAAAATCATGGCTTATTTATAAATGTATTGTTTAGCATCATAACTAGTCTACAAATACAGGTCCCAACAATTCCTCTCCTCCTACTACATGCATGTTACATGTGAAGATGGAGAATATTTATCTTGCCCTAGATCCTGCACTGGACTTGTTAACTGACTCTGACCAACAGCATGAAACAGAAAGTGGTTCTGTGCCCATTTCAGGCTGAATCCATCCAACCTGTAGTTGAGCTGGGTCTAGATTCATTGCAGCCCTTTTGAAATTCTAGTCAACAAGTGCATCAAATATTTCAAAGGTGGGATCAGGAATTTTCATCTGAACAGCAGCAGTGCTTCACAGGGCTCTCTTTGCTGTGCAGCTAATTCAGCGTTTAAGTCCTCTGTGGAGGGCCTTTGCTCTTCTGTCCCAAACCATGAGGGCTTTTCTCCAGCCTGTGTTTCTGCGAGCCTTCAGTGTGCTGCTGCCTTGTGTTCCGTAAATTTCTTGGTGCCAGAGGGACTTCTCTCAGTTCTCCTGCCTTGTCTCATGCCTTCTGTGCACTGCAGGTGGGATATATTTGCCCTTAACTCTGTGAAAATACTCAGGGGAGTTTTCTTAGAACTCCTACCAGGCCCCCAGCCTTCAGCATGCTGTCTTCGCATTCTCGGCGGCAAGAATTGGAAGGCAGATGTGGCTTTGCTCTCTGACTAGGGCTCCCTTGGGGCCTGGTTCAACAAACCAACCCATATGCATTGTTAAATGTTCAATTAAAGTTCATCTGGTTTCCCCTTACTCAGTCTGAAGTGGGTTGGTGTCTCCTTCTGCCATTCCATCAAGGAATGTGTTTGTCATGTGTTTGTCCTCTGCTGGAAGAGCTGATCCCTTTCTAGAATTTAATTTACTTGTGATCCTTTATCTCTTTGCTATTTGAGTTTATTGGGTTTTTCTCATTCTTACAGTGGGAACAATGCTCTTCTGCAACTTTCTACCTCAAAACAGAAAGCAAAATCTCTGTATTTTGGTATGCTTAAGGTCCATATCCTTTTCACTCAACTGATTAGTCAGTCATAACTGATCTCTCAATACCACTCAAATTTCTTTCCCACTTGCTAGTCAGTACAATGATAGTGATCTATGCCCTTATCCTGGCCCAGTTGATAAGCTAGTCCTCATCAGAGCCATAGGTAAATCAGCAACCTCAGTGCCTTGCCGACCAGCCTTTGGTTGTAGGTCCAGGACTGAGGTAGAATCTTTAGTGTTACAGTCTGTGTATGGGATTAGCCAGGTTGACCACACATCAGTGTACCAAAAGTTCTCCATACCGCAAACACCGTCCCCGATGCCTGCCATATTGTTTCCATTTATATGACTAATCTTATTTGTTTCCCATATGACATTTCAATGACATGGTGAAATTAGTTCCATGCCCTGAGCTCCACCCTACATGGCCAAAACAGTGATGCTGCCAAAATTTTGCCAGCCACCTAGTCTTCTACCTCCTTATCCCCATGTCTATCAACAGCCAGTCAGCACCATGCCATTATAAAAAACAATCTCCTGCAAATACAACACTGTACTCATCCACTTTTAAGCATTACCTACCCACATTTTGCTCCAATATTTAATACAGAACTTGTGAGTTTTTTAATTGTTGCACGTCCAGCATAGTGGGTAACACTAAGTATGCATTCAGTAAATGCTCATTATTATTTAATTACAAATATTACTGGTTAAAATTCCTATCTACATTGAAGGTAGGATAGACACAGCACACAGATGAAGGAAAGTTGTTCATTAGTGTGTCTTACTCACCACGATTAGGGTTGGCCTCACCGATAAAATAATAATAAAGAGTGTATTCCCCTCTCTGTATTCTACTCCAAGGTATGGTTTAATGGTTAGACTTCTGGTTTGAATTCTGTTGTTTAGAATTCATATGTGAATGGGGTAAGGTGAAATGATTCTACACAAAATATCAAACGTCAAGAGCTGAGCTGACAGGTGTAGGAGTGGTCAGTTAAGATAACAAGCCAAAATGAAAGAGTCCAGCTTTTAATCATTTATTACAATGGTATAAGCAAAAGCTCAAATAGAAAATGCCAAATCCCTCACTGTCCCATTTTCCCCATGGATCAGCACTGGGTCAGGTGAATCAGCCCAGGTGTGGGGAATCATCTCACTGTGAAGTGTCTCAAACAAAAGCTCTGGCAGTTTTATGGATAGGGGTTGGAGTAGGAGCAGAACAAGATGAAGAGGGAAAGACTGAGAATAGAAAACTACTAAGTACTGAGTTGGAATACAGAAAAAGCCTCCTTTCCCCTAGATAAGGAGTTCTCAGCAGAGGCACCTGAGAAAGGTATCTTCCAAAGTCCCTCAATAAAGAGGCCTCTGAATGGAGATGCCTGGACAAGGAACATGTGAGAGCTTGGCCGGCCAGAGGGCTGGACTTCACTGCAACTCCCTCCAATGCACTGCAACGCATTGGCTGTGCACCAAGTCTGGTGTGGAGAGGGATGCTTCCCCTGTGAGTCTTTGTCATTTCCCGTGGTCAGGTTTTTTTAAAAAAATCACACATAGGCTTTTGACCAGGAGCTGGACTCATCAACTACCAATAATAAACAGGAACTAAGGCAGGTAGAAAACCGGAGATTCCACAGTTACTCAGCCCTGAGAGCCTAGTCTCCTGGAGGGACCCAGAGGAAACTCAGCCCTTTAAGAAACTCTTTTGTAGGTAAGTCCCCGCCAACTTCAGTTCTGTCTAGAGAAACTGAGAATAGTGGCCAACTGCAAACCTATTCAGGAACTGATCTGGAACCAGGAGAGAAGTTCAGAGATAGCTTATGAAATTACCTACAAGTCAGTGGGATTTTCAAGATTAAAAGCACTGGCATTGTCCTGGCTGGTGCAGCTGAGTGGACTGAACATGGGCCTGTGAACCAAAGGGTTGCCAGTTCGGTTCCCGGTCAGGGCACATGCCTGGCTTGTGGGCCAGGTCCCCGCTAGGGGGTGCATGAAAGGCAACCACACATTGATGTTTCTCTCCCTCTCTTTCTATCTCCTTTCCCCTCTCTCTTAAAAGAAATAAAATCTTTATTTTTTTAAAAAAAGCACTAACATTGTTACAATTTTCACAATAAATCAGAATTAAAGGAAACAATGTCTTCTTCATTATATTTATTATCACTTAGTACTTAATATCCATGGATATTAAATAGTATAAACTTAAACAGCATCTTCAAACAATGTGTCTCCTGCCTCGACAACTTACATTCTATAACATGCTTAGACCTGGGAGGAAGACCTGAGATAATGTACCCATGCTGGTTAACACCAATAATAATAAAATAAATGAATGGCATGAACCCCCATTAAAGGCACTTTAATGTAAAAGTTTAGTTTCTTTTAAATACTTAAGCGACATTCTTTTACAATGATATGTACACAAATCTTGGAGAGTAAAGCCTAAGTTTTGTTTGATAGATCAAAAAAGAAAGGTATGGAGTGGTTTATAACATCAGCCTGAACAGTGATTCTGGATAATGTATGCTGTACTTGAGAAAATAAATCACACTTTAATAACATTTGTAATGAAAAATGCCATGGAAGGATAACAGTCTGAAGGTCTCTGTCACACTATATAACTAACAGTAGTAATTGTGGTGATTATTTCCAGAGCCAATGCCCTATGAAAGCATGACATGCAGAAAGAAGGGTGCAATCCTGGTATTATCCTCGGTATTAGGTTGATACATCCAACATGAGTGCTTGACAGAGGGAAGAGCAAGTGTGTGAATATTTAGATAGGAAAGAGAAAAAGAAAATTATTCCAGTTTCTAAGCCATCCTTTCCTGTATCTCTTTTCAGAAATCAATATTTATGTTCTATTGCCTGTCCACTGTCTGTGGTGGAAAGGGGAGGGAACAGTGCCTTGAAAATGAGCATCACATGAGTCATATAAGTTGGGCTTGGCTAGAAAAATGGGGGAGAGGTGTTTTGTTTGGTTTTCTTTCTGTTTTTAACTGAAGGAAATTTTATCTTTCTGACAGTTTTATGGGCACTGTTTTCTGAAAATATCATCTCTAGCTAGCCCTGGCTTACATTTTACATTCACTGAAAACCATTTCCACTTCATTTCACAATCATCAATAAACGAGTGATGTCTTTAGGATCCATTGTGCAGCAGTGCTCTTGTAGCTAAGGATTCCCACTGAACTGATGGGCTCTCCATGAGTCTCTAGCAGTAGCTCATTAGGGCAGTGAAGCTATTAAACAGATGAAATTTAGACGGAACCAAAAAGCGGCATTACAGATCCCACTCAGAGAAAAATCTCCAAGAGGGATCGGTGACCCTCGCTCTGAGCACCGTCCTGCAGAGGAAAGCCTGCAGATGATGGTGCTGTCACAGCTGATACTGGGGCAAACCCCGGAGTGTTCAAAACTAAGCAGAAGATTTCAGGACAAAGTAAAAGACTTTTGTGAATATCCCATACAAAACTATTTGTTGAATAATCCAAGTGAATTCTTACTTTTCTCCTTGCACTATTTAATAAGACTCGGTGTTACGGGGTGGGACAGTCCTACCCCACATATAAGCAGTCATCTTGCCAATGCATATATAAGCTATAAACAACAGATTTCTCATAAAGCTTAAATATTCAGCTTGGTGATTTTAGTAATTGCATTGTTCACCCAAAGGAAAATTTCTATTAATTTTTCTTTCTGCATATGTTTGCCCTTCCTGTGTGCTACAGTTCTGCAATGAGAACATTTAGAAACAGCACAATGCATGAGCATTGCAATTAAAAATTAAATTTTGCTTAAAAATTAAAATAAATAAAAAATAAAAACACATATGGAAAAAATAATTTACTTTTGCTCACTATGTCTCTTCTTGTTATTTCTCAGTGTATTCCAGATATTTATTTTAATGTTTCTTCACCAGAATCCTTTGAGGGCAAAGGGCAGTCTCTAATTTCCCAGCATTTAGTGATACAGTTTGATAAGTGTTAAATTATATTCCTTATTCTAAATAAGCATTGTGGTGCCTTACATATAATTAAATAGAAAAATCCTATTTTATCTTAATATGAAACTGACACTTTCAACAATTATTTAAAGATTGTAAAAGACTTATCAATCCCCACTGCAGCCATAGACTTTAAAATCACAGACTCATAGAGCAAGTGGGACATGTATAGAGTTTATTAAAGCAAAGCCAGCAAGAGTTTTCAGGAGGGTCCAAAGCACCTCTTTGTTCTCAGGTAGGAAAGCTCCACACTGGTTGGGGGCTCAGGATAAGCCCACTGAGAACATTGAATTTGAGATTTGATTTCAATACAGTTGGAAATGGAATCAACATGAATACAGTAACCTCTATGTGCTTCATTTTCCTTACTTTATATTGCAAACATTTCAAACATCTCATCAAAATATACAAAACAAGAAAGGAGTGTTCACAGGTTTTATTTGGCCCTCTGTAGAGATATAGCACTCATTAAAATGGTACAGCTGATTCTGCTTTTCACATAATAGCACAAGGCAAAGAGATAATGTTTATAATTATTGGAAAACAGGTACTAGAGAAGGAAAGGTATATTACTTTTACCTAAAAATGCCTTCTGTTGGTGACTTGTTGGTTTTCAAGGAACATCTGCTAATCTTTTATCAATTCCACTATTCCCAGAAAGAGAAATTTCTGACTAAAGGTGCACCTTACTGAAACGAGCCCGAAATAGAAAGATTTGCATGGATGGCCTCAGAGAAGCACAGGCTAGCTGTGCGCCTGCGGAATCTATCACGGTAGCACTGCCCCCTTCCTTTCCGCTTTCTGAACTCACACAACTCCAAGGTACTGACAACAGCATTCATTTCAGCAAATTTAACCTGCCTTTAAACTCCCACAAGTTAGATGTACGGCACAAGATATAAACAAAATACATGCTGAAAGTATATTATCTCATCCAAGAATGTCATATTCATTTTAAATACAGTAACTCACGGTTCCTAAGAAGACAAAATCAGAAATCACAGTATGGTACATAACGCCTTACCTTCCCCTCGTTTCAGCTGAGTAATCTCAACCTAGTCATTCAGCACACAAATACATTCAGCGCAAAAATGTATTGAGCACCAGGTATTGTTCCTGGCACTGAAGATACAGCATGAGCCAAAAACCCAGAAAACTCCCTCTCAGGGTTTACATCCCAGTGGGGGATGCAGACAGTCACCGTGTGCATAAGGGAATGTGCACGAGTGGTAGGAAGCGCTGCAGAAAGAGGTCGACCTGGGCCAGGTGACCAGAGACGCATGCTCTCTGTGGACGGTACTCAGACAAGGTCTCACTAGCAGCTTCCCTGTGTTCCAAGACTGAAGAGAATGAGTAACTGGGCCAGTATGACTGCTGGGGGAGGAGAGCTCCGGCCACAGTGACACATTTTGGTTTGTTCCCAGAGCAGCAAGGAACTAGGTGAGGAGGTAGGGTGAGAGGTGGTAGAAAATAGGGTCAAATAGGAAGACAACAGAGGTCACATACCATTTACATTTTTATTTTGTTATTTTCCATGCACAGGCTCACTAGTGTTACAATCTTTCAGCTGCTTTTTTACATGTTCCATTGTTCTCCTTCCTGAGTACAAAGCTTAATTAATCTGTAGTGAATATGAAAGGGTTTGAACTTTTCCAGCGTGAGGGAAGAAATGGTAATGAGGTGTGAGGAAACCAGTGCTTTATTCTGGGTCTGCTGAAGCTTTGGGCTTTCAGCTGCTCTCCTTTCAGGAGCTCCTTTCACATCCCTGCCTCCAAGGTCCTCCCAAGGCCTCACCTGCTTCACCTCTTGGTTTTGCAATAACAGCACTGACCTAAAGTGCTGTTAGTACAGGTAACAAAGAGAAGATGTAAGGATGGTCAGTGCTGTGTTTCTCTTAATGGTAACAAAGTAGAAACACCCTAAATAACTGTCTATCAGTAGGAGAAGAGGTGAATAAACTGTGGTATAACCAATACTCTGGATACTGTGTAGCAGCTTTTAAAAATTATGCAAATCTCTTTATACCAGTGTTTTTCAACTGGAGCCATACTGCTCACCAGGGGACATTGGGCAATGAGTGTCTAGGGACATTTTTGGTTGAAACGACTGGTGTGGGATAGGGGAGGATACTACCGGCATCTAGTCAGTAGAAGCCAGAGATGCTGACAAATGCACAGGACCCCTCCCCCAAAACAAGGAATTAACAGGCCCCAAACATCTAGAGTGACAAGGTTGAGCACCTTGTCCTCACACAGAAAGAATTCCACATCATCATGTTAAGTGAAAAAAAGCAAGCCAGACAACAATACATATAGTATTATTCCACTTTGGAAAAACAAAATCCGAATTTAAAAATGTGTACATACTTGTGTATATTGTTTATTTATCTGGAAGAACAGATACTAAAATATTAACAGTGTTTAGCTTCTGGAAAAACAGAGAATCAATATAAAGAAGACAACAACTCTTTGCTTTTCTGTACACTTTGAAATTTTCCCACCAACCATGTATTAAGGTATTTGCATAATTAAAAGAACAAAATTGAAAAATGCAGGAGCACATATCCCATTTATTCTAAGAGGATTGAATTAAATTCTCACTTTCTCTCCTGAGCTTTGGAACCTCTGATAAACCATTCCCTATTTTTGTATTTTATAGTCTGAAAAGTAATAACAGTGCTAACATTTGCTTCAATAATGGTTATGATTCAAAAATACTTTGAATTTCCTAGAATACCATTGCTCTTATGGGCTGAATTTTGTCTCCTACCCCCAAAATTTGTATGTTGGAGTCCCAACTCCCAGTGCCTCAGACTGTACGCATATGTAGAGACAAGATCTTTTAAAAGGTGATTAACTTAAAATGAGACTTTAAGGTAGGGGCCCAATCCAATGTGGCTAGTGTTCTAAGAAGAGGAAGAGACCCAAGAGGAAAGACCCTGTGAGGACACAGGGGATGGTGGCCAACTGCAAGCCAGAGAGAGAGGTATAGTTTAGAAGAAACTACATGTGGACACCTTCATCTTGAAATTCCAGCCTCCAGAACAGTGAGAAAATAAATTTCTGTTGTCTAAGCCCCCCAGGGTGTGGACTTCTGTTATTGTAGCCCTTGCAAATTGCTATATAAGAATATAGTAAAAATAAAATCCCCTATTGCTTCCTACTCCACTGTAAGATGACTTAAAGGCAAGATGAAAACAGAAGTCACGCAGCTAGTTCCATTTCTCAACCAAGGAGATGATGAATGACGTGAGTGAAAGCAAATCCATACTTCTAGACGACAACTGTGCTGCTTTCCTGATTGTGGCCACTAGAAAGTTACTGACAAAGATTTTTGGACAGACCCTCCTTGCATGCCCTGTGTTGCTTCCCTTCTCCCTACCGATGACCTGCCAACACACCCCCTGGCGCACATCTGACCCTGCAGGTGTCAAAGGGTTTGGCGTCACAGCACAGAGCAAGCCCTGGAGAGCTAGTATTAAGACACGATTTTGACTCAAGATGATAGGGAATTGATTAGCTATTTTTTTCCTTTTATATTTACCACATATGAACGGCTCCTTCTTCACAGGAAAAATTAAGAGAAAAGGAGCAGGGGGAAGGAGAGGTTGCAAAACCCTACAGATCTGGCATTTGGTCAAGTGGGGCCACAGATATACTCCAGATTAGTTAAAGTGCCATGGGGAATTCTGTAAGGAAACCCCCAAAATCAGCCTTGCAAACTGGGGTGACTATGATGGAATAAAATGGCTGATGGTATCCTTACACAGAGGGCCTGTCACAGTACCTGACAGACTCCCGTGCCTAGGTGTGACATATAAGTACACCAGAGGCTTCCTTTGTCCCAGAGGGAATAGCTGATGTTACTGGCTGGTGAGTTCCCCTGTAGGAAGAGCACGTTGTGAGAAGTAACCACAAGGAAGGGAGCAGAAGGGCCAGCTGTCAAGTTGAAGTTAAATGGAGGTCACAGCCAAACCTCAGGTATCCAGGGCATCAGAAAAGCACAGGTAGCAAAGGAAGACATGGCCAAGGGCAGCCCAACAATTCAGAGCCCACTGCACTGTCGGTGCTGGGCGCACAGCAGTAACATGTCAGGGATGGAGGCTGTGAGGCAGAGGTCCCTGCCCACATACAAGCAGGACAAGACACCTTGACGGAGATGACTGGCTGGACAGGAGCCTCCTCCTGCCCCCATCCTTTAATTCTCACCCTCCATTGTGAGAACACAGTCTTCTATTGCACCAACCTGCCTTCTTGGGAAGAAAGAGAGGAGGGAGGCACCACTTGAAATAAAAGAAAGAGCCCAGATAGTGAGTTTGAACTTTGAACAGAAGGAATGAATACTTATCTAAAAGAGGCTGATTTAGCCAGAAGAGGCTTAATTATCTGTAATTGTCAAGTTTTTTTCTTACCCCATTAGCACAAAAGGGGTCAGAGCACAAGATAAAATCAGTTACAGAAAAATTTCAAAGCTCCTTTTATTCCTCACATGAGTTGTCCCATATCCTCTACCCCTCCTTCTTACATTTTAGACTTTTAACAAATAAAGTTCAAAGGTGAGAGACGCTCTGGCAGCCTAATGAAAAGACTACTGTATAAAAGGATGCATGCATGCAGCTTGCTGCAGCAGCACCTGGGTGAAAATGACTGGGTGTGTGTGTGTGTGTGTGTGTGTGTGTGTGAAATGCAGGCCACAATGTCAGGCCCTGCAGCCTGAGCTGCAAGGGGTTCGGGCAGGGAACACGCAGGGCAGGGAACACAGAGAAGGGGAGACTTGGGTGCCCACGTACCAAGAGGAATCCCTGAATCTTGGCTTCAATATCATCACTGACAAGTTGTTTTCTGGGCTGTGTTACTGAGAGAAGTGTGGAGAATGTAAAAAGAGGACACAAGAAAGATATCTGACCTTCCTTATTAAAATAACCGTATATTTTTTAATGCATCCTTCAATATTTCAAGGGCAACCTGGGCATCTTACTGGATTTGCATGTTCCTAGTTTCTTTTTGAGTATGTCATAATTGCTGTAAGTAGATGCAGATGCTTGTTTATTGTTAATGCCTTAAGACATTTTTAGGAAAAGTGCACAAAGCTTTTAAAATTTACTTTGTGTTGCACCTTCAAATGAAGAAAGACATCAATGTGCTAGTGAATTTAGATCTTGTTTTTGTCACCAAGTGACTTATTACAATGGGCAAGACACACTCTTGGAATGTTATTTAGATGCTAACAATTCCTCATTAGTTGTATAAAGAATTACAGCTCAACAAAATTGATAAGAAACTTATAAACTATCTTATTAATCTGCAAATAATGATAACTTCTAGGTGTATTATGTCTAGTTCATGTCAATAGAAATTCAAATTTCTCTGAAATCATTCCACAAAAAATAACTATTTAACTACTTACCTTCTTGGCACAGAATCATAACTGCAATTACCAGCAAAAATTCCCTCAATTCAGGTAATTATGTGTAACAACATCTGGAGGAGGTTAAATAGGTATTTCACAAAGATAAACAAAGATGGAAAAATGATTAAATGCACACTATAGATTACAGAAGAATAATTGCCTACAGTTTAAAATTTAATATACATATTCACTGTAACCTAAATGAGACTGGACCTTACTAGGCTTCGTTTCTGTCCTCCCAAACATGCTTTTAAAGTGGGTTTGATGTTCCATGTCTCACACACAAACATAACTCCAAACTTATAAAATTCAGCTTTCAATGGAATGTCTATGTGCAATGGGGTGCAGAACAGGGGTCCCTAAAAATAGGAAGAAAATTCACACAAACCTAGGCTGGGGGAAGGGGGAAGTGGACAGTACAGCTTTTAATATACTTTGTGCAACCGTGACTAGTTGATAGCTGTGCCACTGCCCGGGCAAAAGGTGTACCTGGCTTTCAGAGCATCCCATGACATAGCCACTGGGGGAGCTTAGATGGCAACTGTGTGAGAGGCAGAACCCAGGTGCCCCTGTGTCACTGAAAACTCTTGCTCTGTCTAAAAATGGCAGCTGAAAGAAGCTAAAAGATACTGGGGAACTGGCAAAAGTAGCACATCAGAAGAGGGGCTGGATATGAGGTTACATAGGAAGCTCCAGGCCAGGCATTTAAAATAATGGTGGCTGCCCAGGCTGGTGTGACTCAGTGGACTGAGTGCCAGACTGTGAACCAAAGGGTCACCAGTGCGATTTCCAGTGAGGACACATGCCTGGGTTGTGGGCCAGGTCCCCAGTAGGGGGCACATGAGAGGCAGCAACACCTGTTTCTCTCCTTCTTTCCCTCCCTTCCCCTCTCTCTAAAAATAAATATGTGAAATCTTTTTAAAAAATAAATAATAAAATAAAATAAGGGTGGGCTGAAAGAGAAGGAGATTATTCCACCATGTGGCACTGGATACTAAGGAAAGAGGTCATGCAGTCTGGTGTGGAGGATTGGAGGTCTGAGAGGGTGTAAGGAGAGAGGTGATGGAGCTGTGTGGGAGCTGCCTAACCAAGCACGGATTCATGAGAGATGCTTGGAGCTGAACTGAGCTGGGACCAGGAAGGCTGAGCTACAGACTTTTGCTTCTCTGAAGGACATATGGAGAAGCCACTCTCTTGGGACATGTGCCTCCCTGGACTCCACCATGACCCAGTGCAACACAGCACACATATTTCCCTGAACCACTGCATGGGGGCCGAGGAGAGCACACCCCAGATCCTGAAGGAGAGAGCTGCTACGAGAGGATGGTGACTCTGAAACCCACAAGAGCACCTTCCAGACAGGGTGGAGACCTGTTTGTGCAGCTGACTTAAGAACAGATAAGGAACTGGGGAGCTTCTGGGCATGGTTTTGGCTCTTTGCCTCTTGGGGAGCAAGGGAAGTGTTGGGTCTCATGGGAGAACAGGGCTCTGAGCAGGAGTGCTCTCACCTCCCCCAGGTTGGAGTCCTGTAAATAAAACCTGTTTCCTTCCACACTAATTGCTAGGTCATGCACCAAGGCACCACATGGACAAGCCCCAGTTTGCTCAGTTACATATGTGGAAATGAAAAAGAGGGTTCCACTGTGTTTTGCCCAGAAAAACATCAAAAATGCTCATCTTTAACATGCCTTCCTTTACTCCAAACCTTCTGCCCAACTTCAGGCCTATGGAACTCCTCTCTACATCTGTAGAGATGAAGCTACATCTGTAGAGATGAAGCTACATCTGTAGCTACATCTGTAGATTCCTGTCTGCTCTCAGAATTACCTTCCCCAAAGTCTCAATTCACTTT
Source organism: Anoura caudifer (assembly GCA_004027475.1). Taxonomy (NCBI): domain Eukaryota; kingdom Metazoa; phylum Chordata; class Mammalia; order Chiroptera; family Phyllostomidae; genus Anoura; species Anoura caudifer. Next base: position 41,082 of record PVKU01001494.1, on the reverse strand, counting down.
CTTTCAATTGAGGAATTTGATTTATCCTTAACTCCCCCCATTTGTATCCTGACCCACTGTCCACCTCAGCAAAATAAAGGTTCCCCCAAAAGGGTCAACCCTCATTAGAATTCAGGAGCTGTATTAAAGATAAACTAAGCTATCTTAAACTAAGCTTTAAGAGTTTATTTGAGCATTATCACTTGGAATAAGGCAATACCAAACCAGAAGTGGCTCACGACACCCCAACAGGAGCCTGAGAAAAGACACACAAAAGCTTCCTGTGCAAGCAAAGAAAGGAAGTCATTTCATTGGCTAGAGCTTAAAGCCTAGTTGGTTATTTGTGACTGGCTGTCCTCAGCATTGTGACTTTGGAACCTTGAAGCATTTACAGAATTAAAGTTTGGTATGGTTAGTTAGGTTAGCCACCTCAGCATTAAAGCAACCTCAGTTTAATGGCCTCTTTATTTGATTAATTTAACCAGAGATTTTAAAAATTAACAAATGCTTTGTAACTGATAGGAAAGATAACCTTCACTAATGCACCAACACACTTACCCTCCCACTCACTCACCTCTCCAACATGCAGGCTGGTCCTGGGTGAAGCATTCTGGGGAATCCAGGAAGCGGAAGGAAATGACTGGGCACTATGCTAATTTGGTTTCTGGCCCCTGCTAGTCATCTAATTCTTTTCATCTGTCTACATTTGACACTAATTATACCTTCCCACAAATATCTATTGAAATAGTCACTTTTTATCAATGTTTTCAATACAATTCAAAAGTAACTTTGGGACTCTTTATCACAAATCATTTCAATGTGGTCTTCCCTAACTGCACTCCTTTATGGTGCTCTCTTCCCTCACACCTTGCAACATCCTGACTGCAGGCATTTATTATCAGAAAAATTTCTCTGCGCCGCTCACAGTCTTCACGGTGAGCCTCTGTTTTTCTTTTCTGTTGTATTACGCCCCTTCTCCACCATTAGTCATGCTAGTGAACAGATTTTTTATCTCACTCTTGCTTTGGTAGAATTTTCAGGCTGCATTTATACAGAAAAAAGTTACACCTCTTGATTGGTTAAGATATCTATGAAATATCCTATTTATCAGCATTAAATAATCCCCAGATGTAACCGGTAGCTGTTTTCTCTTCAGCTCTTTCCTTCACTTCTTTCTGGGATACCGAGGCCTTGGGAGTAACCAATATTTCTGAGATGAGTCAGGGGGCCTCCTCCTAGCAGTCCAAGTCAATCGCCGCAGCAGCCAAGGTTTCCTCCATTTGGTACAAAGCAAATACACATAGTTGGACTGAAACTGTAAAACACTGACATTGATCAGCCCAAATATAAAATTACTGAGAGAGCTGCTAGGCTAATTACCTTCTAATTATTGCCTAAAACTAATGGGTATTGGTTAGAGATACTCGAAGCTGAGTGTTTTGCTCTTCCTCCATAAGCACTAACAGTTTCAAAAGAATTCTTACTATTTTGAAAGTTTGTTATTGGCTTGTGCGGAAGTCACAGCAGCTGTGGACCCTCAAGCTCCTTGGAACCCTCACTCTTAGACACCCTATGAAGTTAAAACCCTACACTGTAGGACCCAAACAAAAACAGGCTACCCTTTAAAAGTCTGTTCAAATTTCCCATTATTTAAGCCCTGCCCTGGAGACAAGCTAAATTAATTATGTCTTTGAGTGCCAGTTTATTTGTCCAAATCTCAATTCTTTTTCCCTGTTCAGTCTTCTGTTAACTATCTTCAATCATTCAATATTTAGGCTTTTTTATAAAACATTTGAAGTTTTAAATAACTCTCAGAATTAAATGACTTTTATAAACTATTTCACTTACAAACATGGCTCAAATAAAAGTTTCTACAGATACAAAGGAATTTCAGTAGTTCCTGTCTCCAGGGCTTTTAGCTCTTAAATAATAAAGCCACAAAATTTTCTCTTTAAAAACTTGCCTGTCAAGTTCCTGCCAAGATGGAGGCATAAGTAGAAACCCTTCACGTCCTCGCACAACCAAAAGGAAGATAACAACCAATCTAAAATCAATAAACATCCAAAAGCACCAGAAAATCAGACTGCATGGAACTCTGACAACCAAGGAATTAAAGAAAAATTCAACTAGAACAATGAGACCTGTAAGGCAGCAGATCATGAGGGCCAACTCAGAAAAACCACAGCAACTCGGCAGCCTTGGGGGCAGGCTTCGAGGGAAGGGCTGACTTAAGAGGAAAACTGAGACTCAGAGCTGCGTGTGGGCTATGGCTAGAGTTGCCCCAGTGGGAGATACCTCCAGTCTGATGCAAAAGTCTGTTGGAAAGTGTGCTAGAGACCAGCAGACAAGCTGCATTATTCCCTCTCTGGCCCTCCCACACAAAGAGCAATGCAGCACAGCAAGAAGGGTTGCCCTGCCTGGGTAAATACCTAAGGCCCCACCCAATTACAACTTAACATGTGTGCTGAGACAAAGAAATATGGCCCACATGAAAGAACAGAGCAAAGCCTCAGAACTAGGTGATGAGGAGATAGCTAACCTATCTGATGGAGAATTTAAAGCCCTGATTATCAAAATGCTCACAGATCTGATTGAGCTGGGTTGAAAAATGAAAAAACAAATGAAGGATATCCAAAGTGAAATAAAGCAAAATATTCAGGGAACCAACAATGACAGGAAGGAAACCAAGACCCAAATCAATGATTGGGAACAAAAGAAAGAAATAAACATACATCCAGAAGAAAAGGAAGAAACAGGAATCCAAAAAAATGAAAAGAGACTTAGGAACTTCTGGGACAACTTGAAACATTCCAATATCTGAATTATAGGGGTTCCAGAAGAAGAAGAATAACAACAAGAAATTGAAAACTTATTTGAACAAATAATGAAGGAAAACTTCCCCAGTCTGGGAAAGGAAATAGACTTCCAGGAAATCCAGGAAGCTCAGAGTCCCAAAAAAGTTGGACCCAAAGAGGAACACACCAAGGCACTCAACATGAAGTTACCCAAGATTAAAGACAAACGGAGAATCCTAAAAGAAGCAGGGGAAAGGAGACAGTTACCTACAAAGGAGTTCCCATAAGACTGTCAGCTGATTTCTCAGAAGAAAGCTTGCAAGCAAGAAGGTGCTGGAAAGAAGTATTCCAAGTCATGAAAGGCAAGGACCTACATCCAAGATTACTCTATCCAGCAAGGCTATCATTTAGAATGGAAGAGCAGATAAAGTGCTTCTCAGATAAGGTCAAGTTAAAGGAGTTCATCATCACCAAGCCATTATTATATGAAATGTTAAAGGGACTTACCTAAGAAAAAGAAGATCAAATATATGAAGAATAAAATGACAATAAACTCACAACTATCAACAACTGAACCTGAAAGAAAAAAGAAAGAAAACAAAAACTAAGCAAACAACCAGAACAGGAACAGAATCAGAGAAATGGACATCACACGGAAGGATTTCAGTGAGGAGGGGGGAGGGAGGAATGGGGGGGAAGGTATAGGGAAGAAGAAGCATAATTAGTACGGATAACATAGATGGGGAGAGATAAAAATGGTATAGGAAACAGAGGACTCAACAAATTTATATCTATAACCCATGGACATGAACTAAAGAGGGGGGGAAATGCTGGAGGGTTAGGGGGGCAGGGAAGATGGGGGACAAAGGGGGGAAATTGGAAAAACTGTAATAGCATAAACAATAAAAAATACTTTCAAAAAAGCTTGCCTGTCAAAATAGTGTGATCCTAAGTCTCCCCTCCCCTGCCTAGGATAAAGTCCTGAAGTATTAAAGGAGTATTCAGTTTATATATACACCATTATGTGGTGAAACAGAATCCAGTGGGTGAAATACAGAACTTGTGGTGAAGCTTGAGGCTGACTCGCAGGTGAGTAGAGTTATTTGTCCCAAGTCCTTTTTGTTTGTGTCCGCGTCAGTTTTGACAGAAGCAGGATCATAACGTGCACTGTATCAGCTAGTCTTAATGAGCAGAAAGTTCAGAACAGAGTAATTTATTGAACTCATCTGTCCAGAAGCTCTTTTCCTCAAATGTCTAAAAAAGCTGCTTTGTGTACTCCAAGACTTTTGTTTCTTTCCTGGCGGCAAGGATGCCTAGCCCAAAGAGGACTAAAGATTATACCAGGCCAATGTGTATATACTCAAGTTTCTACAACTAAACATAATCCTGTTAGAACTTAAAGAAATGAAGTAGTGAATATTAAAAAAAATCTTCTGAGTTGTTTTTATTGTTCTATGTTTTTATTAGGAATTTGCCCTTGAATGAGTTTAGTTAATAATATATGCTAATTTTTGCACAGTTTGTTCACGTGAGCACTCACGGAACTGTGAGACAAGGCAGATACTTTCAGGTGTGGAACACCCTGTTTCCACCCATCTGCAGGTCACTTCAGCATAAAACGGAAGATGCAGTCACAGCAACCGGTCCAGGATGGAAAAGAGAAACAGAGGCGTGTTTCTCATTAATAGAAAAAAAACTCTTTTTTCTCACTGCTTCAGATTACATAAAAATGTTTTACCTCTACTTTCATAATATTTGTTACTTAGTTACCAAAGTAAAATCATCTGAATCTCCCCAAGATGATGGTACAGGAGGACCCTGAACTCATTCCTCCCACAGACCCACAGAACACGCACCTGCCTGTGGAGCAAGTCCTCCTGGGGAAGAACTGAGGGACGATTAAACAGCTTCTACACAGAAACAATAGAGGGTCCACACAGAGAAGGGTAGGAAGTACTGAGACACAGTAATGACAGAAACCCAACCCCAGATCAGCGACCTGCAATAAGAAGGAATATCACTGAGGAGGTTGCACAGAGTCTCCTGCCATTGGACACAGCAAAAAAACAGCAAAGGACACCAAGACTATACAGGAAGGACACCCATTCACTAACCCTAGAATGCCTACTAAATGAGCAGGGAACCGCTAGAAGTCTCTCTGGGATTAAAGGTGCCAACAAGTGCCATTTTTTAGGTTCTCCTTTTATCTTGGTAGCCAGGGCAGGAGCACAGTTCAGGTATTCTAGCCAGCCTTCCAAGGCTGCCCCAGCATGCCCTGGGCCCCTGGCTCACAGCAGCTCCAGCCACCTTTTAAAAGTGACCCTGAGCACCCCAGGACACCCTCAGCCTGTGCCCAATCCAGCCACTCCACCAAGTTGGCTCCAGCACAGCACACCCCAGGACCCCCACAGCAATTCATGCTCCAGTTTCAGCCATCCTGCCAAAGCAGTCCTTGCACACTGCACCCTGACACCCCAAGCCTGCACAGGCTCCAACTTCAACCATTCCACCAAACAGTGGACCCCAGTACTGCAGAGCCTGCATCCGCAACAGCTCTAGCTATCCTGCCAAGGAGGCTCTGGAACAAGGGGTTTGGAACACCAAACCCCTGTGGCCTGAAACCAATCCAGCCATCTGTCCTGGGCAGCACTGGCATGACATGCCCTAGGATGTCCCAGCCCATGCCTGCCTAGCCCCAGCCTTGGTCCCACCAAGACAGCTCTGTCATGATGTACTCCAGGACCCTCCTGGCCAGCATCTGAGCCAACCAACCTGCCAAGGTAGTGCCAGGATCCTCCAGCCCACACTCACTCCAGCTCCACTGGTAGCCTCCACAGTAGCCCCAGCATGACATGCCCTGGGAACACCCCCCACCACACACAGTTCATACTGGCTGCAGCAGTCCTGGGTTCAGCACAGTGCACCCTAGGACCCTTACCCAGCCTGCACCCACTCCAGCTCCAACCTGCCTGCTAAAGCGACCCCCCACACACAGTCTTCATAGCAGTTACTCCTACAAAAGGCCACTCCTTCAAGATCAGGAGAGTGAGTTCTTTCACCTAATTCATAGAAGCAAACACACAAAGTCAGAAAAATAAGAACACAGAGAAAATATGTGCCAAATTAAAAACAAAGTAAAACTACAGGAAAAAAGAAACTCATTTAACAGAGACAAGTAATTTTCCTGATAAAGAGTTCAAAATGGTCATAAAGATTCTCACTGAACTCAGAAGAAAAATGAAGGAACACAGTGAAAATTCCAACAAAGAAAAAATGTAAGAATCAATCTGAGCTGAAGAATATAACTGAAATGAAAAATACACTAGAGGGAATCAATATCATATTAGATGAGAGAGTGATCTGGAAGATGGAAAAGTAGAAATTACTCAATTGGAACAGCAATAAGAAGAATGTTTAAAAATAAATTAGGGGACTTCTGGACAACATCAATGTATTAACATTCTCATTTTAGGTGTCCTAGAAGGAAAAAAGAAAGAGAATGAAGCAGAAATCTTATTTGAAAAAAATAATATCTGAAAACTTCCCTAACCTGGATAAGAAAATTGACATGCAGGTCCAGGAAGTACAGAGTCTCAAAGAGAATGAACCCAAAGAGATCTACCTCAAGACATATTATAATTTAAAATGGTAAAAGTTAAAAATATAGAATCCTAAAGAAGCAAGGGAAAAACAAATAGTCTCATGCAAGGAAAATCCCTAAGACCACAAGCTGATTTTCAGCAGCAACTTTCCAAGTCAAAAGAGAATGGCAATATATATTTAAAATGCTGGAACAAAAAATCCTGACAACCAATAATATTCTATCCAGGGAAGTAATCACTCAGAACTAAAGGGAAGGTGGTTTCCCAGACAAGCAAAAACTAAAGGAGTCCATCACCACTAAACCAGCCTTACAAGAAATATTAAAGGTTCTTCCTTAAGCATAAAAAAGGTCATAACTAGATAAGACATATAAGAAAGAAAAAAATCTCACTGGTAAATGTAAATAGATAGTAAAGACAGTGAATCATCTAATTAAAACATTAGTATGAAGGTTAAAAGACAAAAATAGTAAAATCAACTATAAGTACAATAAAGAAGTTGTTAGGGGGTACACAATATAAAAAGTTGTAAAATATAACATCAAAAACATAAAACATGAAGAAGGTAAAATAGAGTGCATTTACAATACATTCAAACTTCAGTAACTACCAGCTTAAAATAAACCATTATGCATAGAGATCAATATATATGAGCTTCATGGTAACCACAAACAAAAAAACAACAGTAGATACACAAAAATACAGAGAAAGAAATCCAAACATAACACCAAAGAAGCCCATCAAACCACAAAGCAAGAGATCAAAAGAAAAATAAAAGAACAGAGAAATACAAAAACAAGTAAAAAGCAATTTAAAAAAGGGCAATAAGTTCATACCAATCAATAATTACTTTAAATGTAAATAAACTGGATGATCCAATAAAAAGACATGGAGTGGCTAAATAGATTTTAAAAAGCAATATACAGCCCACGAGAGACTCATGTGAGATTTAGACACATACACACTGAAAGTGAAGAGATGGACAAAGATATTCCACGCAAATGGAAACCAACAGAAAGCCAAGATTGCCCTACTCATATCAGACAAAGCAGACTTTAAAACAAAGACTGACTATAACAAAAAACAAAAAGAGCATTACATAATGGTAATGGGATCAATACGAGAGGATATTACATCTGTAAATATTCATGCACCCAACATAAAAGTACCCAAATATATAAAGCAAATATTAATGGACATGAAGGTGGAAAGTGACAATAATACAATAATAAAAGAGGACTTTAATATTCCACTTTCATCAATGGATAGGTCATCCAGACAGAAAATCATCAAGGAAACAGTAGTCTTACAATGACAGATTAGATCAGAAGGACCTAATATTTATATGCAGAACATTTCATCCAAAACTTGAGAGAAAAACATTCTTTTTAAGTGCACATGGAACATACTCTAGGATATATAACATGTTAGGTCATAACAAGTCTCAATAAGTTCAATATTAAAATCACATCAAGCATCTTGTCTGACCACAACAATATGAGACAGGAAATTCATTACAAGAACACAACAAATACATGGAAACTAAGCAACATGCTAGTAAACAACCAATAGTTCAACCAAGAATTCAAAGAGGAAATAAAAAAATATCTTGATACAAATGAAAATGAAAATACAACTTTCCAAAATCTATGGGGAGGCAGCAAAAGCAGTTCAAGAGGAAAGTTCATAGTGATACAGGCCCACCTCAAAAAACAAAAAAAAAAATTCAAAATAAACAATCTAATTTAACACCTTAAGAAACTAGAAAAGAACAAGCAAAGCCTAAAGTTAATAGAAGGAAAGAAATAAAGATCATGGTAGAAATAAATGAAATAGAGACTAAAAAGCCAATGAGAAGATCAATGACTCAAAAAGCTGGTTCATTAAAAAGATAAGAAAACTTGATAAACCTTTAGTCAGTTTCCTCAAGACAAACAAAGAGAGGGGGTTTAAGTAAACACAATCAGAAATGAAAGAAGAGATGTTACAACTGACACCACAGAAATGCAAAGGATCACAAGAGACTACTACAAACAAACACCAGTGAATTGTAAAACTTAGAAGAAATGGGTAAATTCCTAGAAATGTATAACCTTCCAAGACTGAATCATGAAGAAATAGAAAATCTAAATAGATTGATTACAAGTAATAAAATTGAATCAGTAATTTTAAAACTTCCAAAAAAGCAAAGTCCAGGACCAGATGGCTTCACAGATGAATTCTACCAAATTTATTTTGTGAGGCCAGCAATACCCTGATACCAAAGCCAGACAAAGACACTACAAAAAGAAAACTACAGGCCAATACCCCAGGAGAACATAGATGCAAAAATCCTCAACAAAATATCAGCAAACTGAATTCAACAACAGATTAAAATGATCATACACCATGATCAAGTGGGATTTACTCCAAGACTGCAAAGCCAGTTCAACATCCACAAACCAATCAATGTGACACAAATATTAAGAAAGCAGAAGATAAAACTCATATAATCATCTCAATAGATTCAGAAAAAGTATTTGACAAAATTCAATATCTATTTATTATTAAAAACCCTCCACAAAGTGGATATAGAAGGCATGTAACTCAACATAATAAAGCATTTATGGCAAACCCACAGCCAACATCATACTCAATGATGGAAAGCTGAAAGCAAGCTTCTCCTCTAAGATCAGTTGAAAGAAGGATGTCCACTCTTGCCACTTTTATTCAACATATTAATTGGAAGTCCTAGGCATTAGTCAAGAGAAAGATATACAAGGCATCCAAATTAGAAAGGAATACTCATCATATAAGTTTTAGAAAGTAAAGAGAAAATATTTTTTCTTATCAAGTATCATTTTTGAGGAATCAAAGCCTGATTCTTCTTTGTATTAAAACTGGTTAGCCTGCACTGGCATGCATTGGCACGAAACTTGATATAATGGTTCTTAGGAGAAAATGGACATCCTAGCACACACATTTTAATGTTGCCACTTACTCTGGTCCCCACGTAAACGCTGTTAGCACAACAAGAAACATGACTCTTTAACCCTGAAGATGTCAGTGCAGATGATGGGAGGGCAGCAGCAGGTGGAGAAGAATGGCAAAGGTGGATCCTGGAAACCTTGGCCTGCAGACATTTTGAGTCTTTTAGTTTCGCTTTGGGAGAAGATGACCTCCTCTTTGGAGTTCCTTGGGGAAAAACCACTATGACTAGACCTCAGGCTCTATCAAAGGGACTGTTCCACTTCATGGGGCAAAGCAGTTCACTTTAGGATAGCCTTAGGTATCAAGGAACAGCGAAAAGATCTAGCTGTGGCTACAGAGGGAACAATCCTTGTTAGGTGTTTTCATGCCAACACCTACTTGGCCTGTTTGTACTTTAAGAACCAGTCTCACCAACAGTAGTTAGTGCATTTCCTCCAACGAAACATAATTCTTTAAACCAATTGCAAATGCATTGTATTTGGATATTTAATTTCTTCCAGTATACAATTTACATTCCTTCAGATTGTTGGCCTATGATTTTCAACTTCTAAAATGATCTTCTAAAGCTGTTTATCTAAGTAATCAGTCCCTGACAGTGGAATTTTCTGAGTTGCTGAGAATAATCTCATTGTGCTCCCGTGAGGACTCAGTGTGGTAAGACCCTCTTAGTGCTTAGCACTTTGCCTTATGCCCACTCAGCTGTGGTCTTGTATACACAGTTGATTTTCTGCGTATTGTTGTTGTGTTTTCTTCACTAGGAAAAATGTCCTGTGCTTTTAAACCTTCTTTAAAATTATTTTTTAAAGTCTACCTAATAGTCCATTAATGAAAAGTCACAGTTTTTCTAACAATATATTTATTGTTTAAGACTTAGGCAGTTCCAGATTATTCCTATAAATAATAGTACAATGAACATTTATTTAAATTTATTATTGTGTACAAATTTATTGCTCTACCTCTAGTTATTTTCTTTCAATTTCTACTTTAGTATATTTAACTTGCAAGGTTTCCTAAAAACTGCACAATGCCAGAGAAAACCAAATACCAAAGCATGTAACATATTATGGAAGGCTGCACAACTTGTTTTCTATGAACTCAATAAATTTCCAACTGGAAAAAAAAAGCTATCTAAAAATTTGATTTCATTCCATGTAATAAAAATACACTCAATTTAATAAGATTTTTGTTCAAGCAAGATGATAACTTTATATGACACTAATTTAAACCAGAATATACTTGATGCAGCAACACATTGCAACTGATATTTTCCTCTCAAATCATGGGGAATGAGGACTTTTGTCAGGTTATTCAGAGAAAGGATCAGGTGCATGTGGCCTTCCTCATAAAGCTAAATGTTTATTTTCTTGTTCCACTTATGATAATTTGCTAGTAGACAGCAGATTAAAAACTGAACTTAAAAAGCTCACAGCCATAAGCCTGCATCAGCATGCAAGCTCAAGAACCATCTATAACTCTGCTCCTGTTGATCTAGATGCAGATACAACAGAAACTTGTGATCTCATTTCCATCTGACATTTCAGTCACAGCCCCAGTCTAATAAGGGAAGGAAAGGACTAATTTGTAGGACTTAATTGGAAGGAAATGTTTCAAAAGCTTGTCAGAATTAAATTTATATATTTTTTGAATATATCAAAGTCCATAATGCATCTATGAAAATAATCATCAAGCACTTATCCAAATAGAATATAATATATGTAACCTAAAGAAAACTAATATAATGTAAATGCCTGTGAATAGTTTTGAGAAAGAAGCCTATTAAGAAGAAAGAAAAATTGAAACAGAGAAGAGAAAAATAATAATGCTGATGTCTTGTTCATCAGGCTGCGCTAAAACACAATCATAATAATGGACTACTGTGAATCTCAGAGAGCAGCTAAATACAGCCTTTGTGTAAAATGGCTTATTGTCTTCCAAGCTACGTGAAGACAAAGATACCTCTACTAACTTCAAACAGGTTATAAATCTGGTCATAAATAAGCACTTGACAGAATCTTCTACTCAACTACATCATACTTAGCAATGAGATAAAATGGAATAGCCTACTCAAAAAATTATATATTAAAATGTTAATTTTCCATCAAATATTTGTTGATAACTTAGTATGTGTGCCTAAAATACACTTGATATTAAGGTCCCAGAGAGTTTAAAATACACTGTGAAAATAAGTTATTTCACTACTATTCTAATCATTAATTTGAGCATTGTAGCTTGGAAAGATATATATGTCTAATTAGACTAGTTTTAGATTAAAGTTATCCAGAAGACTTTAAAATAAACATTTCTCAATAACTTACCTGAAAATCTATTCAGATCATGGCCTTGATAACAGAAGCCATATGGAACATCTAATCTCATAATACCATTGTCCACCAGAGAAAAAATTCCAACTATTTCTTCTGCCATGATTAGAGTCAAGGAAACCTTGAAGGAGATAAATATAAAACAAAACAAAACAAAAGAATGCCTTTGGTTCTACTAAAAAATATATCTGAAATAATCTATAATTTGGGAGGGAATAGGTTGAGTTTGTACAAAGCCAATTCAGCAAATGAGTGCTGAATTTGAGTGCTGAAATTGAATTTTGAGTGCCTGGTTTGGGTCCAACATCACCAGAGTTCAATGCTGTAAACAGAAGATAACAAAATGTGGCCCTTGCTCTTAAGTTTTCTATCTAATAAGGTAGATGACATTGCAGAAGTTCAGAAAAAGGGCAAAATATCGGGAAAAGTATATAAGAAAAACTTGATTCAATCCTAAAGGGTGGGCAATATTTGAGAAGGTGAGGCTGACCAAGTAAGAGAAATGGCATGAGAAGTACTTCAGGGCAATGATGAACAAGGCAAGTTCACTTGGCGGTAAGGGAGGGTGGCAGGAGGAGGATCAGTCTCACTTGACGGAGGTATAAGAGGTAGAGGCGAACATGACAAAACTGAGTTCCATAAATAGAGGTGCAGACATACTCACAAGAAGAGGAAGGAAGAACAGAAGAGGGAGGATGAGGATCTGTAAGATACCTGAATGCGTATGTGGAGGGTGGATGGATATACCTGTAAACTGAAACTTGAGGGTCCAGCTTCACAGATTGGCATGTGAATAGTAAGACGCCCCCCAATGTTGTTTTCCAGCACAATCCTCAAGATTCTATTTCCATTCAATATTTTTACAGGAATATCCATTGAGCCACCTAAGTATTTATTAAATACTTATATGGACATGCTAATAAACAAATAAACCCACTATCTTTCCTTAAGGCCACTCATCTGATACCAGCATCCTGACATGTCCACAGATTTTCTAAGACATTTGCTAGTATCGAAGATCAATAGTTTATACTTCTTATCTCGAGGCAAGGTTCAGTGTGTCTCTGAGGGCTGGACAGGGCCACCACCCCTGTTAGAATCTTGTTCCTGTCTGAGGACCTGCCCACTAGCCCTACTGCCAAAATGTAAGGCTTCAGTTCACAGCTTAAATCTAGACTTTACAATAATATCCTTTTTTTCCATCACTCTGCCCCTCACCTGTGTCAATAACATTTCAACATGCAGCCCCATCCCAGGGCTATACGCAGACAAGCCTGTTCAGATTGGATCGGAATTCTGAGAGTCACCGGAACAGTCACTTGGCTTCAAGCCTGACAGTCACTTGGCTGGACTGAGACAGATTTTAATGATAGTCAGTTCACAAACTTCAACACTGGACAAGGCACAGAGACAGCCCCTTCCTGTAATCCAGGATTTGCCCACAATCACTCATGTCTAACCCCAGCAGTACTGATAATGTTTAAGCTCAGAGATATTTGACATTTGCTCTCCACTCCTTCATAACCACCAGAGGAACCTGTGCTCCTCAGGAAAATTTACCTACCCTTTCTGAATGCCCTTCAATTGCCACATTTCAATAGTTCCATGAAAAAAATTTAAATTCCACTCACCAGATGGTTTTCATAGTTAGGAAGAGATAAATATTTCAACTGGTAGCTGGAGAACAAGAGAGCAAGAGACACAGAAACTATCAAAGGCTTAGGTAGTTACTACATTGATTAGTTTTCATCATATTAACTGTGCTTCAGCAGGTATGACTTAAGGCTAAATGCAACTATTCAGTGACTATAAAAAGAGTCTACAGTTGATTGGAGCAAATGCCATGTTGAATAAAACATATTTATTGTAGCTTGATAAAAATAAAAAGTTAAAAAAAAACTGGCATCTCAAGTGTCCCCAAATACATGTTGGACTGGATCTGACATATTTAAGGTAATTTATTCCTCAGGCTTCTGATGTGAATATTTTCAATTATGATAAAGCATTACAAAATAGTAAGGACTGGTTTGCTGACCTTCCGATCCAGTTTGGACACCCTTGGTGTGTGTGCCGCCCTGGGATGAGCTGCGTGTTGCAGTTTTATTGACACAGTGATAAATCATGAAATACAATGCCACTAGTTTTCCACATTGGAATAAAAAAAATGTAATTCAAAGAAAAATTGGCAAATCTTAATGTTTTAAACAGAACCATAATACTTTCTCCTCAAAACCCAAAATAATGATAAAAATGGAAATTTAGAATGGTACAGTCAACTGTCAGTAAAGGTGAATGTAACAGTCTATACATCACCGAGACCTCATCCAAGCAGCTAAACTTAATATTAAAATAATAAGTTATTTGATATTGAAAAAGGGACAGGACCATTAAGCTACTTAGTCCCTCTAGTACAAATTGAATACAGCTGTGAAAGGATCTCAACTGCTCCCAGTTTCTGAGAACCTATTAGACCACTTAATATAACCTCCTAGTGTATTGTTTGCTTTTTGGTACCAAACAAGAAAGACCGATGGATTGAGTCACTCACAGGTAATCATTCCTTCAACAAATATTAATTGAAAGATTACCCTGTCAGACATGGGGACAGAGGATGTTTCAACATCACTTAATTGAAATTCAAACAAGTATTCTCATGTTATAATGAGGATTAAACGAGTTAATATTTGTACAGTGTTTAAAACAGTGCGGGGCACACACTAAGTGCTATGGAAATGTCTTAAATAAATTAGGTCGAAGACTCCGTTGTAATGTGATTGCTGTACAAGACATTGCTTGATCCATTTCTTCTCTCCTAAATGTTATTACAGGCATAAGAGATAGTGGTAGAGTCCTGAAATACCAGCCAGGAAACTGAGCACAGAAAACAAATCAGTCAGTAGGTGCCCCTATAAAAATCGCCTGATGAATTTCTCTGAAGAAAGTATAATTATGTAGGACTGGCATGATAGGTTTTAGATTGCCTTTAAACATTTATTTAGCAAGTACTTCTAAGATGCTGAGTATCAGGTTTTGTTCTAACTGCTTTATATATAATAACTCATTTAATGCTCACAATAACCCTATGATACTTTCGGGCATAAAGAAACTTTCCTCTGTTCTTTAATATTCTTTTAGCTAGTCTAATAATTAAATCTACAGGAGACAGATTAACAAAAGAAAATAACCAAATTTAATCACATACGTATGTCAGGGACCAACCCCACACTCAGGAGAGGTTTGGGAACAGAAATTTAAAATGAGTTATATGAGGTCTGTCCAGAAAAAGTCCAGCCATTATTAATATAATGAGAACAGTTTGTACCACATTGATGTAATCTGGCAGCCAAGGAGAGTGGACTGGAATGTGCATGTGTGAATAATGACAACTTCACTGTATTAGTCAATCGGGGCAGTAGACGCCATTGAGTGAACATGTATACTGTGTGGCCATCACATTCAAAATGACTGAGCAAGTAAAGCAACCAATCTGCATCAAATTTTGCATTAAGCTTGAACATCCCTCCATGGATATTATTCAGGTGATTCAGAAGGCCACAGATATGGCAGCTGGTGATTGGCAGCTTCACCATGACAACACACCTGCTCATGCATCACATCTTGTGAAGTTTTTTTGTGAAACATCAAACCACCCAGGTGACACAGCCCTCTACAGCCAGATTTAGCACCCTGTGACTTCTGGCTTTTCCCAAAACTAAAATCACCTTTGAAAGGGAAAAGATTTCAGGCCATCAATGAGATCCAGGAAAACATAATTGGGCAGCTGATGGTGATTGGGAGAACTGTGTGAGGTCCCAAGATGCCTACTCTGAAGGGGACTGAGGTGCCATTGTCCTGTCTACAATGTGTCTTGTATCTTCTTTAGTAAATGTCTCTATTTTTCATAGTACATGACTGGATACTTTCTGGACAGACCTCCTATATGACAGTCTGGCTAAGGATGAGGTAAAACACCTTAAGGCTTCAAAAGGGAAGAATATCATTCTCAGAAGAGCTGCTGTTCAGTAATTAGAAGTTTGCCCTGCCCTATAGATAAATTATTAAGTTATTTTTGGTCATTTGTTTTGTTTCTTAGATTCCACATGTAAGTAAAATCATGCGTTATTTGTCTTTCTCTGTTTGACTTATTTCACTTATCATAATACCCTCCAGGTCCATCCATGTTGTTGCAAATGACAACATTTCATTATTCTTTTGTGGCAGAGTGATATTTCAGTGTATATATGTGCCACAGCTTTCTTATCTACTCATCTATTGGTGGATATTTAGGTTGCTTCAATATGTGGCTATTGTAAATAATGCTGCAATGATCATAGGTGTGCATATATCTTTCCAAATTAGTGTTTTATATTTCTTCAGATAAATACCCAGAGTGCGTATGTTGGGTTTTATGGTAGTTCTATTTTTAATTTTTTGAGGAAACTCCATACTGTTTTCATAGTGGCTATACCAACTTAGGATCCCACCAACAGTGCACACAGTTTCCCTTTTCTCCACAAACAAAACAGAAACAAACTCATAGATTCAAAGAACAAATTGAGGGTTGCTGGGTAGGATAGGGGATAGGTGAAAAAGGTGAAGAGATCAAGAAGTACAAATTGCCAGTTCTGAAATCAGTCACGGGGATGTAAAGTACAGCATAGGGAAGACAGTCAATACTATCGTAAGAACCCTGTATGGTATCAGATGAGTACCAGACTTATCAGGCTCATCACTTTGTAAGTTAGGTAAATGTCTAATCACTATGTTACACACCTGAAACTAGTATAACATTGTATGCCAACTTTAACTGAAGATTGTTTTAAAATTTAAGTTATTCCTGATAATAACTCTTATTATGGACAAGGCCCCTAACTCAATTGCCTGCAGGGACTAACTGCCTTCAGTTTAAAATAATTCACATGCCAATGTGGCACATCTTGAGGAGACCTATTCTGAACCCCTCCCATACTATCATTACCCCACTTTACAGATGAGGAAGCTGAGGCACAGAGAGACTGAGCACCTTGCCAAGGTCATACAGGAAATAAGAGGCAGAGCCTAGGTTCATGCTATCGCTGTCTGGCTCCAGAACCCCAGCTCTCAAACACTAAGTGAAAATGGGGGCGTGTACAGGGCCAGCACTTATAAGGATCCCCACAGGCTCTGTCTTCCTGAGTCAGAATTGTTCTTGTGTGCATCAGTTTACTTGCCATATACCCCGTAATAGGAAAGAAAATAAGCACAGATTTGACCTTACAAAAAGAGACAGCAAAAGGATGCTTTGAAATACCCCAAAACCACAGGAAAAGTTGGAAAGGATAATTGAGATGACAAATGAGAGGCTGCGGCTAAAATGAATTTCAAATTCACATCATCATAACTAATCACTTTTGGTATTAAAATGTATTTTGCAAGAAGAGTTGGGAACCATCAAGTATTGGCAGAGAAAGCATATCTATAGCCTCCTTACTGAACAGAAGAAATTCCAACCTCTTCACCCTCATCCTAGCCCTCTGCCCTCAGTTAGTCCACTACAAGTAAAATATGTAAGCAAAGTAATAACTACCAACAACATGAAACATGACTTTCAACGTCAGATAAACCTCAGCAATTGCTATAAAATACTCTTGAAAGCTGTCCTCAAATTAGAAATCCTACCTTAGAAAACACAGCAAAGGATGCAGACTTTTCTTAAATAGCCAAAGATGAAGATGAATGTTAAAATGTAATAAAAGTATCCCTTTTTTCCTGGAGACCGAAGAGACATTTTGTCAATGTATCAAGAATTAAAGCTGGAAACCTGCCAACAATCTCTCTGCCTCAGAGAGAAAGATCATGCAAGGCCCACCCCAGTACCTTCCAAGGACATGGGAAAGTCTGTCTCTCAATTCTTCCCACAGTGTAGCTGGGATTGCTGAAATATGAAGAGTTTAACAGAGTGCAGAGACTTTCTAAGTGTTAGCAACCACAGATCCTGCCAACTGCTGCTTCCCCTGTAGCTGAGCACATTTTAGGCCACTGAAGCTGGGGTGGCAGCTCTTTGTTGGACACTCATTTCGTAAACACAGAGACTTCAATATGCTTTCTGCCCAAAATGTTCAAAACAGACACAGAGGCTTCCCAGGCCTGATGCCCAAGCCTCCCACAGCCGCTCAGCCAAACCACTCTATCAATCATGATTATTTGGTGCCCCCCTCTGGCCTCACTGCAGCAGTTTAATTTAGCTCCTCGAAGAAACGGAAATGGGTTCCTAAGCAAAAGTCCAGAGTGAAATCACAAAAAGTGCCTGTGAGAGAAACCTCGTTTTGTCTGCACCTATAATTATTCCAATTCTCCAAAGCAAAGGCAAATCTGCTGAGGCCGACTGCATGCTTTTAAAGTCATAATGTACTTAAAATGATATAATTTTGCTTTATGTATTTTTAAATATCCCCCAAGGAGACAGAGAACTCTACCAGTTCTTCATAGTTAAAATCACAAGTTGCCTGGGCTCTTCTCAGAGGAGTAAGGCGATTTACATTCTGTAAAAAAAAACCCAGACAGCCTTGGAACACTGCGCAGTAGAAATCCGTATCAAAAACGCAGGTTAAATGAGTTTCCTTATTAAGGTCATACAACTCCTATTATTTCAAGTTACTCACTAGCCCTCACCCAAGTTCCTTGGGGACATAACTAAATAGACACTTTGTGTCAAGTCACAGAAAGCTTCCAGTATCCCAAACTGAGTTTCTTCTCTTCTCTCAAGGCCTCCTGCACAGTAGCCACTTCCTCTGGGGTAATCACATTCCTTCTGTTAGGTCTACACGGTCTGATCTCTTTGGAGGTCAGCACACACATCGGAGTCCAAATTATTTCATTAAGGAGCTGGGCGAGGAGACAGGGCACTCATGCCCACAGCTGCCAAGAGAGAGCTGAGCCAGCACCTGCGCAGGAGGTGAGAGTAAGCGATAAGGTCCCTGGGGGCTTCCAGAGCTGCATTGTGGGTCAGATCCTGACAGGGAAGGAAGACAAGGGGAAGCTAATCTATAAAGGCAGGAGGATGAGGAGCCAAGGAGGCTCCTTGCGGTTGACAGGAGGGTGACTATGGAGCAAGTCTTGTATTGGGCTTTGGGTGTTAGTGCCACTTCCTGACGTGGCAGGCATGAAGTAGACAGACATATGGCACCCAGAGGACACTGTAGGACATCCCTAACTCTTCCTTTCTTGCCCTTCGTCCAGAGTTCTGAAATTCAGGGACTTCCTGGATTGGAACACACAACTGGTCCTTTTTTCTAAGTGGTAAAAAATAAAATTGAAAAAGTCTCTGAGGAAAAACATAAAATAAAATTCAGCCTTGAGATAAGGAGCAAATCGAGGGCATGGCCATAAGACGTTTTCTGAAGCAATTCAGTTTGTACTCAGTAAATATTCTCATTTGGAAAAAAAATGGCCAAGGAAGAGATTAATAAAATTAATCACAGTGAGGTCCTGCATTAGTACTAGATACTACGGAAACCAATTATTTAGACCTACAACAAAAGACGGTTGGGCAGGAGGCTACGTATGCAGCATGCACTAAATATTATGAGTATCAGAGTCTATAAGCCAAAGATGGTTCTACTAAAAACAGTTTTATTTCCCCTCAATATATCTGTGAAGCAGTGCAGGCATACCATTTTATTGAGCTTTGCAGATACAGCATTTTTTATAATTGAAGGCAACACTCTCTACCAGCAAACATTATGACTTACTAAAGGTTCCAATGATGGTTAGCAATTTTTTTGTAGCAACACGGTATTTTTTAATTAGGGCATGCACATTTTTATACATAATGCTATTACACACTTAATAAACTATAGTACAGTGTAAACATAACTTTTATATGCACTGAGAAAACAAAAAAATTCATGTGACTCACTTTATCACAATATTCACTTTACTGTGACGGTCTGGAAACAAACCCACAGTATCTGCAAGGTGAGCCTGTATCTGATGAAATTATCTAAATAAAGAACAGCTTGATAAATAGTAATTTCCCGTGGTGAACAGAGGGGACATTTCTTCACTACAAAAATATTTTTTTGGTAAATGAGATCAACTGAACCAGAAATTTACCAACAATTAAGTCACACAACCAAATTCCCTACCACAGCACTTATCACATTGTGTTAGAGTTGTTTGTTAAATCTTACTTATTTTTCTAGATGGCACAGTATTTTCCTTTCATTCCCCAATGCCTTTCACAGGGATGGACATATAATAGGCCCTCAAATAATACCTTGTCCCTTTCAAAGCCATGTCGCTCAATGATTTAATAAGAAAGTAGTAGACAGCAAGTACCAGTTCTGATCTTTTATACTAAGTAATTTTTTTAATGAATGACGGTCTGATCGGGAAAGTATTGTAATATTTTAGATCAAATATTTTAGTGGCATCTCAGAAAAAGGCACAAATTCTGGACCAAGTGGACAGTTATAAGTGGCCTAGCAATGGCCCTGTTTTAGAGCTGCCAAAGAAGGCCAAAATAAATTATTTTATATTTTTAAATAAAAAGTAAAAATATAAAGTTATAAATTGAGCATACTCACATACAGAATGAAAATATTATAAGCTTCGATCTTAAGTTTTAATAAGGAACAGTTTCCCCAATACTTGTAATTCTCCTCTGGAAAAAAAATAAACATGTGAAAATTGACACAGAAACACCATTTATTTGGGCCATGGTTCAAACACTTGTCTCACTTAATCAGGCAACTGGTTAGTGTTTATCTGGCTTCCGCCTGCACAGTCCAGCACAGCAGGGCAGACAAGCTCCTGACAGGCAGCGCACAAAGAATGCTTTAGTTCTATCTGATTCAGTGATCCACTCTTCTGACACTATGTCAATACCAAAGCAGATGATGAGTCAGCTGGTTTCTGGTAACCCATTTCCTGCTCTCCTTTTTACCCAGCAAGTAACGTAACTCACCTGCCCACTGTGCAAAAAGGAAGCTCACAGCCCTGAATCATGAGTAGGTCTGGGAGCAGACGTAGCAATGCCTCTTGGAGCAGGCCTGTCACATCCAATAGGCACATTCTTTCCAAATGACCAACAGCCCACCAGTGCACAGACCAGGAATCCCAATAGCATTCTCCTCGGGCATTTACCTACGAGAGTGCAGCTATTCTTAGGAATGATAATAAGTATAAAATCATGTTTGATTCTATTTATTGGCTTCCTGCTTTACAATGCTTGCACCAAATCAACCATTGTCTTTTGTAAGGGGAAGAGGACGTCTGCACAATGGATGACTTTCTTATCTCACTGCCCTCCCTACGCTGAAATTAATAAGAAAAGAAACTTTAAGTCATTAAAATTCTTCACGCAAAGACAGTCTCTGCCTGCTCTCCACTTCACACACTTTATGGCCTGCAAACAATTGTGGACTTACAAGTTTCCAGTCTAACTTCCTCAGGAGAGCCAATGAGACTGTCTGTGTCGTGGAAACTTCCCTCCCTCTTTAGATATTTTACGCAGTTCCGAGAATGCAACAAATCGCATTTGGAAACGGCGCACCATCACCCACATATTAACTTGTCGCTCTGAGTAATGAAGTTCACGAACTCCATTTCAGTTTTTTACTATTTTGCCTGATAATATAAAAAAGGTGTCTTATCCCTTTGATTTGTAGCTTGTGTGTTTGTGAAATAGCCTCTCTGCAAACAACATGAGGAAGTCAAGGAAGCTGGGTGACGTTTTTTTTTAAGTCCAGGTCTATCTGCCAGTAAACATCCATGTGCATAAACATAAAAATGTTCAATGTGGTAGATCTTGCTAATGACACAAACAGGGAAGAGTCAAAGCACGATTGTTTGGAAAGTGGGGTAGGAACTTGAAGACTCACTGCCCGTGTTAAAGCAGTGACCCCAAGTTACACAGGCAGTGTGGCATTTGCAGACTTTTGAATTACCGACTAAGATATCAAAAAATGCCACCTTAGTTTTAAATAATTGAAAAATGACTATCTGCTCTTCCACAGCTTTCCTTAATTTAGGTGTCCTTGTGATATGCAAAAATACATTTATACCTGATCCATTTGAACAGCCTGTTTTCTGATGAATATATTTGTGGTTCACTTTGACAGGCACTTCCCTAAAAGTCATTCTTTTGCCACCATTGTACGGGGACAAAGGAAGAGCAATCAATCACAGATGCCGTTTGCATTTCTAGTAATCACATTTCCAGATAAACAAAGGAGACTTTTTATGGGGATGCGTGTTGAGATCATCAGCTATTCTCATCATCACTCATCATTTTAAATCTCTGTGGGTGGTTCTCAACATATGGGGGTAACACTGCATTTTTCAAGTATATGAGAAAATACCCATGTTTCTCTCATGAAATGAAATGAAGTAATCACTAACAAAATATTTTGTCTATAATTCAAGGCACTTAGACTTCAAGTTAAGAATTTCTGCTCTCAACTTTGTTTTAAGCCATCATCATGGTAGCAGATGGGCTGGGATAAGCCAAAAAAGGATGCAACGAAGGAGTGGAAGGTGTTTGCCATTTTCGTTGGAACCGGTGAGCAGGGAAGGTGGTTTACGCAGGGTGCAGGCAACAGTGAGAAAACTAGGAAACAAAATCAACATAACCTGGAGGTTGAAAGCAGTTTTTTTTTTTTAATCTATGTGGGTAAAAAGGGGAAAATATATTATTCCTTAGTAATTTCTGATACTAAAAAGGTGGGGTGGGGGTGGCTGAGCACCGTGCGGAGCACCACGGTTGCAGTGCCACCAGGGTGCTGGGCTGAAGACCACGGGGCCACAGTGGGCAGGTGGCCATGGAAGATCATTTTCAACATGGGCTGTCTTCACCAGCCACCTCTGGAGCCAGGGAATCTAAGGCAGAGAATGCTTGACGGGAAGTCTCCCTGGAGAGTTGAAAGCCTGCACATTGCCCCAGGAAGCTCTTATCAAGTTTGCCAAAAAGCAGATGATGCTAACACAGAAAGCTAAATCAAGGTGTACAGAATTGGAGAAAGAAGGTGAAAAACTAAAAACCTGTTGCTGGAGGAATTAATGACATCATTAAGATTTCAGTGACAGAATCCAGCAGGAAAGATGCGAGATCTTTTTGGCAGTTGGCCTCCCATATCTCCTCCGTCATTCCAAGCATTTGCAAATACATACTGGAGGAAGAGAACCAAGACCCATTAGAACTGAAACCTGACGGCCAGGAACCCACAACGTGTCTCGCTTCACTCCTGGAAGAAACCCTTCAAGACACTTGATCAACTTCCTTAAAACTAGGAAGCTTATTGTGACTGTATGATTATCTCAAAGATGTTACTGCTCAATTCAGGTGATAGAAGAAAGAAAATTTTCTAAAAAATAATAAAACAAACATGGAGAGGTTTTAAACTGAGTAAAAGAAGTAAACCTGAACAGGTGTAATAATTCTATTTATCTGACATTTTAGAAAAGACAAACTATAGGGATGGAGAATAGATCAACAGCTGCCAGAGGTACCAGGGGAGGGGTGGGAGCTTTTTTGGAGAGATGGGATATTTGTGAATTCTAATTGTGGTGATGGCTGCATGAAAAAATGAGTTAAAATTCATAGAACTGCACAGTCCCTGTCCAAGATGTCAATTTTACTATATGATCATTTTAAAATAAAGAAATACTTTTTTAAAATGATGGGACAGCTAACTAAATTCCCAGCCTCTCCGGGTAAGGTTTCATCTCTCCTGAGCAACAAACCAGCCCCTAGGAGGGTACAGAACAGCAGGTAAGAACATGAACTCTGAAGCCAGACTCCCTGGACTCAAAACCCGCTCCACCATTTCCTGGCTAGGTGGCCTGGTACACATCACTTAAAAATCAGATATGGTGAGAATATTAAGTGAATCTATCCAGATAAAGTGGTTACCAGGTCCTGGTGCCTAGCAAGATCTTTAAAAAGGTAAAACTATAATAATATTCCGTGAAGTCAGAGATTATATCTGTCATAATCATACCTGCTTTCCCAGTGCCTAGAACAGAGCCCAGCACATGGTGGGGGCTGAATGTTGAATGAATGTGAAGAAAGAGCTACATACAGTCTAATAGGAAGTAGACGGCATCATGAGCAATCATGACTGTGGATTGTGGGCACCACTGTAATTGCCTCCATTCATCTGACTAATAAAAATGTGACTGTCTTGGGCAAACAGAAACCCATGCCTTTTCTCTCAGCAATGGATTTTGCAGTTGGTAAAGAGACCTAGGTACACTTCTATTTCAACTTCAAAACGTGAAGAAAAAAGCCTTTAATACAGTCAGTTTGGTGACAAAACTTTATTTTTAGTTACAAAACGCATTTGCAATGAGGTTTATAAAAACACTTTATAAGGTTAATTTTATTGTAAATTGAGAGATCGATTTCTATTAGAATTTTGATAGTTTGGGTAAAAGAAGAATTTTTGTCATACAAAAAAAGAAAGAAGAAAAGGACCATCAAGTGGAAAGCTGGTCCTTTAAAAATGTTAACGCTTGTATTGCTGTATCTTTATTTTACTTGAAAATAACCCTTTGAGGACTAGTAAAGAGGTTTATTGAACAAAAAAAATTTTAGTAACTAGGCATTATGGCAGTGTGATTTTTTCTAGAATTCCTGAAGAAGGCTGGTTTTCAGGTCATCCATAGGTCATACCGTAGAGGTGGTGGTGCGCCTTCTGTTCCAACAACATGCCCTATTGCCTCTGTCGTGGCTGGAAAGGATGGATTAAAAGAAAAGTCTGTATATAAAGAGGTGAGATCCGTAGGCCTTTCACAGTTTAGTGGTGAGCCTTGCATTTACCACACCCTACCACCAGCACCTCCCTGAAACAGGAGAGGTTTATTCTCTGGAGAAATGGAACCTGAAGGCTCTACACTTAAGACACCAGATATATCTAGAAGGGTGAAGTTGGAGCTGACAAAAGAACTGAAGAAGTGGTTTCATTGTAAGTAGAAGTTCCCAAACCCCTTTCTCCTCCCTGCTTCTGGAATGCTACAAGCTGGGCTTAAATCTCCACCTCAGAACAGTGTATTAGAGGATTTCTCCCTAGAAGAATATCAAATAGTCCCAAAGAACAGACACCACAAATTTGAGAGCTCCTAATAAAAAGGTTGAGTCCCCTCAGATTACCCTTTAGTGAGTCATCAGCAAATAAGCCCCTCACGCCAAGGCTTCCAATCAACTTTCTAGGGCCTCAGTCTTATTGTGAGGGAACAGCAGAGTATGTGTCACCCGGGTGTCAGAGAACCCTCTAGCAAGACAAATAAACAGAATACAACTGAAAAACAGAGGAAATGAAGACAATACAATGTACAATAAAGCATTTTAAAAACTATTGTTAACATTATTAACATTCTCTGAAAAATGAGTTTACATCAATAACAAAGAAACAATGGTAGACACGAAGTTCTTTAAAATTAAAAATAGGGTAGCTAAAATTTGAAACAGCCTGACAAAAGAGAAAAGGAACAATTCCATTTTGTGTTTCAAATACACCTTTTTTGTTTGTGTTTGGCAACAAGTTAAACACCTGCAGGATATTTAAAAAACGTACACACAGATGCTCCTCAATCATCGTAAACTGAAGATACCACAACTCAAAAATGTATTTAATACATTTAACCTACAGAACAGCATAGCTTAGGTTAGCCTACCTTAAACATGCTCAGAACACTTGCATTATTTATTAGCTTACAGCTAGGCAAAATCATCTAATGCATAGCCTATTTTATAATAAAGTGTTGAATACCTTGTAAATTATTATGCATATTGTTTTCACACCATCCTAAAGCCGAAAAACCTTGAATTGAACCATTGTCAGTCAGGGACTGTCTGTATTGGTCTCTGACCCCAGGGCCTGGTGCAGAGCTCCCAAAAACCTTGTGATTTCCTAAAGGATAAGAGAGCACTAGGAGCATCTTTTGTTCTTTGACCCTGCTTCCTGACACAGGGCTCCTGCAAACCTTGGAATTTCCTGGGTGATAGAAGCATCTTTTGTTCTAATGAGGAGACTCTGGCCCAAGCCACAACTAGAAGCTTGGAATTTTCAGCCCCGCCCCTCATTCTCTAGTAAGAGACAGGGGCTGGAAATGCAGTTAATAACTGATCTTCCCTATGTGAGAAAGTCTCCTTAATAGCCCTGGAAGTATGAGGTTTGAAGCACTTCCAGGTCAGTGAACACATCCATGTGCTGAGAGGGTGACGCACACCAATTCCCAGGGGACAGAAGTGCCTTAGGCCAGGAATCTCCCAGACCTTGCACCAAGTATCTCTTCATATCCTTTCATTAGGTGGTAAATGTAAGGAACTGGTTTCCTAAGTTCTGTGAGCTGCTCTAGCAAATGAATCAAACCCAAAGAGGAGGTCATAGAAACCTCTGATTTATAGATTATGGGTCCAAAGCACAGGGACAACCTAGACTTGCAATTGGCATCCGAAATGGGGTGGGAACTGAGCCCTTAATCTGTGGGATCTGATACTATCTCTAGTGACAGTGACAGAATTGAGTTAAATTGCAGGACACCCAGCTGCTATCCCAAATGGTTGCTTGGTGAGGGAAAAACCCACGTATTTTGTAATGAGAAATTCTTGAGTGGGATAGTAAAGGAGAAACCTAGCAGGTAGACTGGGGATTTTTTCCTAAGCAATACTCCATTCTACCTATCTCTATCAACTGCACATTTTGTACCTTATTGAAAGAGATTCTCAGGTAGACTGTATATCTATAATTTTGATCCCTAGTTGTCAGGCCCATGTGCCAAATGAAATCCTTAAGAAAATATCCTGTAGTTAATTCTACATTCTTGCCTCACCACCTGGACTGTAAACTTCTGGAGAGCAGAAGTCAACCCTCCTGATTTATAACTAGCATTTCACACACTCAGTATATCTTGGGGCATAACTGAATGCTATAAGAAGTCCTTTTTGAGAATATTCTTAAGTATTCCAAACATCTCTCAATTTTTTTAGGACAGAAGAAATGGGAGGGTTACAGTCAAATGAGGTTCAAACATATGATGGAAGATATACTAAAAGAACAAGGAAAATAATCACTATCTTTGATATAAATAATGGAAGTAAATTAAATGAGGAAAAAAGTACTTTATTTCAAGATGAAAACATTTGGAAATACTATACTAAATTAATCAGCAAAGGATTTATTATACTTGCTGAATAGAACATTAAGATAGATGTCCTGGGTTTTTCTAATATTGTACAACTGATATTTATCTCTGGCCTACCATGTACTAAACACTGTTCTAGATGTGAACGAGATGAAGCGATGCAGAGGTGTACAAAATAGAGCATCTCTCTTCAAAGAGCAAAAACTGTAGCAAGACCAGATTAAAGTAAAATATGATAATCCCTTTCTTTGAGGGATACACAGACACATTTCAGCCTGGAGAAAAAAAAATGGATTGGAATAAGATTTTAGAAGAAGCCAATTTTAGCAGACTCTTGAAGAACAAAGCAGGGAGACAAAAGGGAAAGAGATATTCTGAGCTAGAGTGATAAGCCACCCTATTTGCTTGTGAATGAGGTGTGGCCTAAAATGGGGGAGACTTGCAGAGCTTAAACCAAGTAAGTTTTGGGAACACATTAGATATCTTAGTCTATGCAAAAGGAATATAACCTATTTGAAAGGCAGAAGATAATATGTATGTTGTGAGACCTAAAGAATTCCAGAGTTCTGGCGTGTACATAAAGGACACGAGCAATAAGTTAAAAGGTAGGGAGATAATCATTCTGAGTATCATTATATACCATACAAAAGAGTTTGGAGGAGAGTTTTAAATCAATGGAGAATCACTGGTAAGTTTTGCTCAAAGGAGTAAAATGTTCTAATTTGTCTTTGGAAAGATCATTCTGGCTGTCCTGTGGAAGACAAATTAGAAAGTTAAAACAAGAGAAAAGTAAACTGGTTAGGGAGCTGCTATATTAATTCATCTTTTTAAAAAAGGCAAAGAGAAATACAGTAGCTTTAACAAGAATATACACTAGAAGAAAAATTCAAGAGATATTATGAGTTCAAAAGAATAAAATTTAAATACTTATATTCAAGGTGGGACAAAAATAAGTTTATAATTGTGAGTACACAAAACAGAGTTTATTCTTATATTATTATTTATTAATAATTGAATTATTTTCCATATGAACAACTATAAACCTACTTTTGCCCCAATCTGTATGAAAGATCAGTAATGGCCACCATGTTTATGGTTTAGTAGCTGAACTGATGGCAGTTTCATTCATCAAGAATGGAAATATTAAAGACAGAATAGGCTCTGAGGTGGCAACACTTGGGTGAGCAGACATCATGAATTCTGTCTGATTTGTTGAGTGTAGGACCCCCATAGACGATGCTAATCAAAGTAACAGGTGAGTATTTTCAATACAGTTCCTGTGCCCATGATTGAGCTTTAAGATCAAGATAAATGGAGCCTCTAGAATGGTATCAAGGAACAAAGGCAGAGAAGAATATCAAGAAGGAAGTGATTGGTCAGTTTCAAAAGCTGCAGAGACATTTAAAAAAAAATAAGCCTAAAATGTGCCCAAAGATCTTGGTGATTTTAGAGTAGAGACCTTCTCCAGAGCAGGCATGGTGTGGAGATGATGGCTAAAGCTTTACAATGGTGAGTAAAAATGTCAGAAAGCAGAGAAAGAAATTATGAGCTTAAACAATACGTTTAGCTCCAGGCTCAAGAAAGAGACATTCTGTTGAAAATTAAGAGTCACCTAGATTCTGCCAACAAGCATCACTTTCTAGGCATATGCCCATCAACACTCACTGTAATACCTTTGGCCGTACAACTCTGCAACCAGTAGAATGTGTTTAATGAGAGGACCCTCCCCTCAAAACGCTATCCATTTTTGATTATATAAATAAGCCAAGGTGATGGTTAGTTGAGTGTTCAACTTTGCTAAGAAAAAGCTAGCATTGCTTATTAGTATCCAAGGCAGTGAAAACTGTTTTCTACTATTGAAAACAGTCCATGAACAGCTCGAGAGGCAAAATGAATTTTCTGAGTGATTATTCATCCTAAGTTTATCAAAATTTCACAGCACAACAAACTCTTTGAGTTCTAGTTAAAAAACAAACTGGAATCTATACAAATGGAAGCCATTGAACTTCATTTCTAGAGATGACAGCTTCAGGTGTCAAAAGGGATTTGTTTTCTCCAACCTGAGTCACCAGAATTATACTTTTGTAAATTGTATCCAGTTCTGCCCTTATCCTCAGAATGTAGACATCTGAATAGCCTGGGCTATGCCACAATAACAAACAGCCCCAATTTTTCAATGGCTTAAACAGGAAAGATTCACTTCTTACTCATGTTATATGTCTATAATAAGTCAACAGGGGGTTCTGCTCATTTAGTCAGTCAGAAACCCAAACTCATAGAACACCCATTTCAAACATCACAAAGCAAAACAGGGATCTAATGAGCCTTGCACTCAGCCACAGTAGAAAATGTCACCTTTGATTATAAATATTTAGCTAGAACTATTCCCATGTTCCAAATCCAGACATAAAAGGACTATGGGATTATAGAATTTGATCCTATCTTGAGCCCAAAAGGTGAATAGACAGATACGTTGGGAGAATTTTGTTAATGATTACCACACAAATTATACTGACTAGACATCCATCTTTCCATATGGTAGGTGTCTGTGTATGTGTGTGTGTGTGCATGTGTATGCATGTATTTATAGCAATGAGAATTGTATGATACATTTTCAAGTTTTATAAGACTACTGGATATGGATCACCTATGGAATAATTGTTTCCATTTCACCACATTGACATCCTACTTTATTTATCTACTTAGATGCCCTAATCGAAACAGAAACCCTCAAAAAATCCAAGGCAGATTTTTAAATAAATATTCCTCTAAATGAGCTTATTTGCACACA
The DNA here is from genome assembly GCA_004027475.1 of Anoura caudifer. Classification (NCBI taxonomy): domain Eukaryota; kingdom Metazoa; phylum Chordata; class Mammalia; order Chiroptera; family Phyllostomidae; genus Anoura; species Anoura caudifer. The sequence goes on along the minus strand of PVKU01001494.1, from coordinate 11,498 downwards.
ACACACACACACAATCATGCCCAAAGAGACATCATGTCTTTTTAAATTCTGTAACAGAAAAATAAAATTACCTTCTATAAGAGTAATTGGATACTTGATGTTCAGGAGATACAACTTCCAAATTTCACTGGCAAATGAGTACCCCTCTTTGACAAAAGAATAATCAAGGTTGAATTTTCACCTGGGCAGAGAGATAGGGAAAGGGAACGTTCTCATGGATTGCTACTGCCACAAACCTTCTCCCTGAACATTTCCCTCCAGCTGTATTTTTAATTGATTGGCTCCTTGCCAGACATCTCAGATTATTTAGTGAAGCAGTGGAAGAAACGCAATGTTTTGACCTTGGCCTTATAGTAAGAATTCCTTTACATTTTTCTTCTCCTACGCCTGTTTTTTTCCCAAAGCCAGGCAAGCTTTCTTTTGCTGCAGATATTTCTTCAATAAATTCAGAATCCTTGCCTGAGTACAAACTAATTGTAAAATAAAATTATTAATGGCAAATTTGGAAATTTTATTTGTATGCTCAGACCAGTATTTGTTTGTATATAACAGTTTTTCTTTGTAACTCCTTCCAGTCTCCCTTGTTCCCACATATTTGCTCTCTTATCCCATTCACATTTTTCAAACAACTAAGTCCGATTGATAGTTCCATGAAAACATTGGTTTTCTCTTTACTAATTTAGTCAGAGCCAATAAGTATGAAGCAACCCTTTTCTAGCAAAACCTGCCTTTTAGAACAAAGCTTTCTTTATGCATTTTCCCCTTCTAAATCAGGACACTGCTCTGAGCATCTCAAGGGAACACATTGCTAGAGTCAGTTTTCCCTCTTCTTTTGAATTTGTAAACTGAATCAGGTCTCACCTGAGCTGCCTGTTTGGTTCTAAATGCATTTGGTACTTGGATTCTTGTGGATGCAGGCATAGTCTAAACCTGTAGAAATCTCTCAAGCTAACATTAAATAGATGATTTTAATTAAGCGGGTAACTCTTCTGGAGGGTGGACTTATTTTCAAATTAAAGGACAATGGTGAAAGTTAACCCCTGACCCAACATTAAATGTTAAATAGGTTTGTCCTCTGTGTGCATTCATTAGCATGGTGATGCTAATGAAACCCAGACTTCAGGGCCCTCATGTGTCCCAGGCCCGGAGACAATCCCCAGCATTGCTGTACTAATAACATGTGTTCTTTTTCTTAAAGAGGGTCCCAAGACTGTATAAGCTTCAGGTCCCACAAAATCTGGACCCACCCCTTTATACACTATTAAAATAGATGCAATGCCCTCTTAGTATGTGGTAACACATATAAAAAGAAATAGTCAAAGAGAGAGAGAGACCTTTCTGGATTTTAAAAGAATATTATCTAAAATTACCAAAATTATGTATACATCATTACCTGAAAATAAGATGATCAAATGAACAACCCTAAATGCTAAAAGAGTAGAATGTTTTAAAGAACTAACACAATATTTTAAAGAACTAGGCATGGAAACCGGTACAACAAAAATTATTATATATACAGATATACTGAATTTCCTTATATTGCTTTCAATGTGAGTGTGTTCTTTAAGAGGCACATTTCCTCTTCTTCTTTCCCTCCTTTGAAGTTGACTGTAAGAGTTGCAAAAGCTTCTGAAACAATCCATTGGACATCGAGGCCCCGTCAGGACCAGCACTAGCAAAGCAGCAGGAGCAGTTTAGTGAAATCACAAAGACAGAATTTCCACAAGGAACTCAACACTTGCGCCGGAGTGATCTCTAACACAATGGCTCCTAATCCGGAGGGGGTCAGAGTTTCTCTTTGAGACTCTAATGCACCCTATGAATGTTCCATCCAGTAAAAATGTGTAATCATATTTTTTGCATATAAATTCAGGGGGTTCTTGGATCTTAGCTCATGGGAACTTAGCTAACAAACCTTTGATTTATCATCTAGAGATTATACATCATATCATTCCTTGGTTCCAGTGGAAGTGGTATCTAACAGCTATATCAAAATTTTGGTTATTTCTTATACATGAAAGATACAGTTTCCCTCTAAATAACCTTCATATAACTTACTGCAAACAATCTGACATGTAGCTAGGACCCAGACATTCAATTTAATGTATTTGTTTACTTACATAAGAGCAATAATCTATTTATTTTGATTTTAAGAAATTAGTTCTGTAACATAAGTGAGCCTAAAAAAAAAAAGAAGAGAGCAGGAGACGCATAGGACACAATAGGACTCACACTGCTCAGAGATGGAAGGAAAGACAGGGCACCAAGACCAGCCTGCCTCACCAAACCTCTTTGATGTTTGTGTTGGGATCTCTGTGGTGAATGAAACTTTGAAGTTTTCATGAATACTGGAGGTAAGAAAAGACAGAATAAAGAGATCAATTAACGAAATAATTTAATTCTTTGTCAGAACTTCATCTCCCCTCTTACTGGGCCTTCACTCATCTTCTCAGCCTCATCAGTGAGCACTGAGGACCCACACCCTGGAATTAGTCCATACTCTGTCAAGAAGCATCTACGGAGCCTACTCCCCAGGGGCTCGCTTGGTATCTATCCTGATGGAGCCCAAGTGCTTCTGCTGCTGGATATAGGCTGACTTTGTTCTCTCACCCTGCCCTCCTATTCTCGTGACTTTTTAAAATTATTTCTTTCATTGACTTATGGTACAGAAATGATGTTCTGTCAGCTACTGCCAAGTTAGTTGTCCCTTGCTTTAGACTCCAGTTTCATGTTGTTCCCTATTCCCTAAACACCTACTTGCTTCCAGCCCAGCTCCTTGTCTGCCTCCCAGTGGTACCAGCGTGTGCTCAGACACACTAGGTCCCATTCACACACACCAGGGGCACGCATTCACTCACCCTCACAACCAGCCACACCCAGGCCCCCACTTTCACACAATCACTCACACCTAGTCCCGATCATTTGCAATCACTAGCCCCACTCAGGCTTGCTCATCATTCATGGCGGTCCCACTCACTCACAGTCCTCCCCTCCCTCATAGAATCCTACTCACACTCCTTCACATTTACAACTAGTCACCCCAAGGACTTCCATCAAGTCCTGTTCAGTCTCATTCAGCTCCACCCTGCACACCCACTCATAGTCACATCACACACACATTCAGTCCCCCTCTCTCATAAATTCACAATCCCTCTCACAATCCCACTCAGGCACAGAGCCACATTCACACTCAGTGCCACTCACACTCTTCCTGTTCACAAACCCAGTCAATAACCAGTCACACAAAATTCCAGGCTCATTCCTAGTCACGCTAAGTCACATTCACACCTGGTCACACTCTGTCCTAATAACTCGCAGTTGTCCACTGTCACACTCACACCCACCTCACTGACGGAGTCATGCTCCTCTGGACTCGCTCACAGTGGCTCGACCACAGCACTCACACAGATTCCCCGTCTCACATTCAAGTTGTCTGAGTGTGTCCGGCTCCATAAACAAAATACCACAAATAATGAACATCGACTTCTCACAGTTCTGGAAGCTGGAAGTCCAAGATTAAGAGCCCCCTTCCTGTTTCATAAAAGTTGTCTTTTGCTGTGTCCTCACATGGTACAAGGGACCAGGGAGGTCTCTGGAGCCCTACTAATCCAACTCACAAGAGATTAAATTACCTGAAAGTTCCACCTCCTGACACCGTCACATTGAACACTGAAGGTTAGATTTCAGCATATGAACTTTGTTTTCTATGTTGTGATGCAAAAATCTCATATAGATCTCAGAAAGTGATCACCTGCCCTCTTTATTTATAAAACTCAAAACTCAATGTGTTTTAATTAATACAGTCTAAAAAACACATAAGAACCTACTGTGTGCCAATACAGAGTGGTGAATGTGAAGTAAGAAGTCCTCTTCTCATGAAGACTTCATTGCAGTAAGGGCAGGAAAAGAGGGGAAAAAAGCAGAGAAAAGAAAGTAATTTCGGATCATGATAACTGCTCAGAATGGAGGTCGGGGGATGATCGCAGATAAAGTGACATAGAGAATCAAAACTGAGAAGTCATATGAAACGTCCTGGAAGGAAGATCCAAGGCAGAAGAGGCAGCCCTGAGAAGAGAATGAGGTTGGCATGTCAAAGTGAAGGGGTGCCAGAAAGCCACTAAGCAAGTCTCTACTGGAGTGTTAAAAATGGGGGGTGCACTTTTGATTGTCACATGATACTTTGGGGTGTTGCTACTATTTCATAAATAGAAACCAAGGATGCTAAATACCTAGCACTATTTGAAACAGTCCTGCTCCGGAAAGCATTTTCCTATTCAAAATACCACTGACAGAGAATAGTGAGTCAAAGGGAAATTGATAAAGGGAAAGTCAGAGAGCTAGACAGAGGGCACATCAGATACGGCTTCAGGGCCACAACTAAGAGTGAAGAAATGCAACAGAAGTCATTAAGTACCCTATCAGCAGGGAAATATTTTCAAAAGTCCTAGAGATAGAAAGCATGCCCTCATATAACATTCTGTTCCACCATAGGGTCCTCTAAATCAGGATCCTTTTTATACTTGACTCTAACTCCTTGTAATTGCACTTAAATTCCTACTACCACAAAAGGAAGCCTCAGAAAATGTTCCCTCTGAATCTCTACCTACAGGTCCCATTATACCCTGATGTGGGACCACTTCTATACTCAGAGGGAATTCCATAACTCATAGGTCCACATCACACATGAAAATGAAATATGTTTCTCCCATTTCCTTGTCGTTCCCACTTTATCCTTATTCCTAGGTCTTCCATAACTCGCTGCTAGGACTCAATCCCCATGTTCTATTCCAGATGATTACTTCTACCTGGATAGAGGGCCTGCAATTGATAACTGCCAGGAACGCTCATCCTTCCAAGACTGGACGCTACTTGGTTTTTGCCCATACTTTCAGCACTTGAATCCTGCCCATGAACCCTGGGCTCACAGCAGATGTTCTATTACTTCCAACCAGACTTTCCTAATGCCCACCATATGGCTACCTGGCTGCGTATCCATGCATGGTCTTGTTACCAGACATGTCTGTGTTCATACTGTGCCCATCTGCTGAGACATCCACAAGGCAAGCAGGCCGCTATAGCAAGAGCAGTTACTTGGGAGTCAAATCACTGCTGGGTATAAATCCTGATACCATAGTTATACTTACTGTGGAATTCTCTTTCATCTTTTAGAGCCTCAGTTTCCTAAAGCATTGACAATGGGGATGCTAATAATGGCGATTAATAAGGAATAAAAATAAGAAATAAATGAACATGACAGTGGCATTCAAATGCAGCTATTGCTTTAATCCTTATTCAGAATCACTGCTACACGTTCCTAATAAAGACTAAAGTTCACACCTATCACCAGGCACAATGGCTCTGCACCCTCGCTGTCCTGTTTCCTCCCTAAACCTCTGCTCCAAGCTCTTGAGTGTGCGGGTTTACAGGTTTTGGTCCCTCGTCACTGAAGAACTGTGCTAGAGGCATGACCCTGAATCAGTCTAGCTTTTGAGTTAAGTCACAAAAGACTATTGAGCAGGAAGGTGTGGGTGTACACAGGAAGAAGTATATGCGTGGAGGTATTCTTGGAATGCTAAAAAGGTAGGGCAATGCTGAGGCTAAAGCTAAGGGAGCATTGAGACAGGAGAAAATAGCAGGGAGTGGGAAGGGAGAACAAAGGAACTCTTATCCTCAATTACCCTGACAGTTCTGGGCTTGGCCCACATTAGCAGGATCTTTGTTTAGAATCTCATTTTGCTCTGGCTGCAGAGGCCTCTTCTGGTGGGACTGTCAGGAATTTTATAACCCATCATCCCACTCCTCTCCCTCCCGTGGTTTTAATTGATGGGGAGGAAGGGAACTACTCAGTAAAATTAGGCCCCTTCCATACAACACAGCTGCTTTTCTTCATAGAGGTTTCCTTTTGACAAGTAATACATGTTGCTTTCAATTAGTACTGGCTGTTGTTGGGGAGCGGGGGAGAAAAGAATTGGAGACAAGATTGCTTGGGAGTGCTCTAACGCTGTTGTTGAAACAGGTGGCCTGAAGAACTGCTGACTTGAAGCTGGGCCACAGCTGCTTTCAGCTGGCTTGTCTGATGCAGAAACCTCACTCAACCTGGACCAGGCAGAACGCAGGTGCACCAAGTGAACAGCTGTCTCTATTTTAATTAGGGGAAGGACGTTTTCACAGATTTGAAAAATAATATTATGAGAACCAGAGTGCAAAGGGATGGTTTGATTCCATTCCATTTCACTATTTACTATAAACAGTTAATAAAAACACATTGAATGTATTACCACAATTCTTTAGATTTTTGCCTATGTTGCTAACCAGTGCTTCTGAGATTTTAATATGCACAAAAATCATTTGGGGACATTATTAAATGTCATATTCAGATTCAGTAGGCTTGGGGTGTGCCTGAGATTCTGCGTTTCTAACAAGCTCTGGGTGATGCCACGTCTGCTGGTCCACAGAAGACACTCGGAGTAGCAAGACCGCCAACTACACAGCACTGCAGAATATAACATTGGTCAAAACAGGCCATCAAATGTTAGAAATGGTCTCTTGGTAGGAAACGAAGCTACACTACATATTGATGAAATTTTAAAAGAAATTGAATAACTAAAGAAGTCTTTAATATTAATGATTTAAAATTCCTCTTTTGACCTCTTAGACTTTTAATCATATACTGTGGGCTTAAAAGTACCCATTACAATTATATCAGAAATGGTTTAGTGTATGAGTATTTCAATTTCTGAGAAATTTGCAGCTTTTTATTATTACTTTGACCATACAATCAAGTTACCAAGGGATCCTTAAATTATTGAATTCAGCAATTCAACAATATGCAAAGTTTTAGAAAGGCTTTTCCTCCACTTTGGCAAATGTGCAATTCTGAGGCATTATATAAGTTCAGCAGAAATTGAAGCAAGTATCAGTGGGAGTGCCTCACATAGAGAAAATGGGGTACTAAGAAAGAATGCAAAAATGATTCACTGAATGTGCCATAAATGATAGAAAAATACAATTGGAAATATTAAATCAACGTGCTTTTGATCTTCTCCCTGTCACCCAATAGCAATTGCACCATCATTGCTCCGAAAAAGAGAAGATGAAAGCAGGAAGTTCCCATGGGCAGGAGGAGGAGACTGGCAGTGCAGGGAACGACTGTCCTGGGGTGTCTGTGAGAGGAAGAAAGGAACAGAGCAAATGTGTGCCCTCTCCTCCCGTTCAGCCCATGTGGGAGCCACAGTAAAAAGATAGAAGGTCAAGGTGAAAGTCAGCATGTTTGGCCCAATTTCCATCAGACACAGTGAGGCCATGGTTTAACCAGCCATGCTCAGATCAGCATGGGGGTGGCCATTCCAGGGAAGAGGTGGCATGTCATTGTCCATCACAGATAGAAGGCCTGCGCCTGTCTGGAGGCTTCCTTGGCTCCTGAGAAGTTGAGGTTTCCACATGCACTGCAGAGGGAGGCAGAAGGGAGCTGACCATGATGGCTGTCGAGAGAGGGATCTGCTATTGCAGTTGAATGGCCCAGAGACTGGTAGCAGCAGGAAAAAACAGAGTAGGGAGTCAAATCAGTTGTAAGATTTCATGGAGGCCCATAGAAGCATCAAAGGCAAGGAGATCCTGGGTCCTCAGGAAATCCTCAGGAACATAACTGAACCAGATCAAAGAGACCTCAACTTGATCCGAGCTGACTTTAGTGACAGGTGAGGAAAATTGCAGGGCCAGGACCCCACCATGGCTCCTGGGGCTGCTACCATTCTTCCTTGACACCATCAGGCCATCTCCAGCTCCATATACCCCAATACCATTCTGGAAAGACATTGTGAGGGGGGCATGAAAACCTTAAAGATGAAGACTTGATCTAAAAGACTGAGTTAACTAAAGATCTGGTATAAATTCCTAGATTGAAATGACTAGATTTAGGTGTTTTATTTCCATCTTCTCACAACTTAGATAGAATGGAGTTCTTTTTTATTTTATTTATTCATTTATTTTTAGAGAGAGGGAAAGGGAGGGAGACAAACATCGATGTGAGACAGAAACAGAAACCGGGGACCGACCTGGAATCCAGGCATGTGCCCTGACCTAGAATCGAACCTGCGACCTTTCACTTTGCGGGACAATGCCCAACCAACTGAGCCACACCAGCTTAGAAGAAAGTTCTTAAAGAAGATCAAATTTATAGAACATAGAGCTATTATTCTTTTGCACAGCTCAGTGCGGTTGTATTTAATGCACAACCCTGCTTCACCAATACCGAATTACTGAATTTGATCAGCCTGCTATCTCATTTGGAGGTGGAAACATCAAGTTTTGCATCTCCATTTTGCTATTGCTCCTCTCCCAGCTCTGCTTATTTGTGGGCCAAGCTCCAACCAAGCCCTCTGATGCTAAATGTTAGGAACCCTTACTGCCATAACCTGACACGTGGGGGTGGGCCCCACAGCCTATGCCCATCCCATCCAAGGCCACTCCAGGATCCTGGCTTTGAAAGTCTGTGTGACTTAATTTCCTGAGTGTGTTCAGGGAACAGAATCAAAAGAGCAGAGCTTTGGAAAGACTCTGTTGGATTCTGCTCTGAGCCTTTATCACCCATCTGGCTATGGGCAAGCTACATTTATTCCTAAGCTTTCTTCTGTAAAATGGAGTTACTAATATCTACTTTTAGGGCTATCATAAGGATTAACAACAAATCAGTAAATGAAGGTCATATTATTCCAGGTCCTTTCACTGTGCCAACACCCTGTAACAGTCTGTGTTCAACTGGACCATGGAGCTCTATTCCAGGTGTTACCAGCTTCCCACATATGGTCCTTCCTCCAGAATAGCTGGCATGGATGCTTGCTGCCACCTCAACTCCCTTCAGGACTAAAGAATATTTCTCCCCAAGGATGGCAGACACTCTCAGCCTTTTATAGGATTTTCCTCAGCCAAAGTCATATCCTCTTCCCAGAGGAGCAGCCTCATCCAAACACTGGTGGATGCAGGGAGATAAAGGGCAGTCCACTGGCCCAGGCCAGGGACCCCGAAAGGTCATCCCAGCCTCAGAGCAGGGCTGGCACAAGGGGGCTCTGTGGTCACTGCACCATGGCCCAACTTCCCCCTCAGCTCAGTCCTGCTTCCTTACCATTTCCCTATAAAGACCGGTCCCAAGAGCCCTCCCTCATAAATATTCTGCACGGCAAACACTGGCTCAGAGTTGGCCTCCTAGGGAACCCATCTGGTGACAATAAGTTACCACATTCACTGCTATTGCTGTTGACACTGTTCATTTGTCCTAACACAAAATTTGCTAAAATAAACACTCATAACCCTCTTGGCCATGATTTTTGGACGACTGCTGCATGTCTTAGCAACTGTAATCAATTGGTCCCAGTCCTTCCTTCCCAAGGGTCTTTCTGGCCCAGCAGCCAAGCACATCCCATAGAGGCCACTGAGTAAACAGAGGTTTTAGCACAGTTGCCACACAAGGGTGGTGGCTAACACAGACATAGCCTCGTAGCCTTCCTTTGATCCTGAACAAAATTTACAAATACTCTGAAGAAGTATTTACATCATTGTCTCTATGTGAATAAACAATGTGTAGCTATAGGAACGTGTCATTTCCTCCACAGACTAAGCACCTGCTCAAAGTATTGCCTAGCTGTATACAAATGGACCATTTTAGGAAATTAATAGAACAAATATGTGCTAGAAACTGCAGCACAAGCAGTGCCCAATTTGCAGATAGGTTGTGTTCCCTGAGCTGATTTGAAAATTGGTTACTTTAAACTAAGAATGCATTACCCCAGAAGCAGTGTCATAAATTATGGTCAGCTTCACAGTGTCATCCACAAGGCCCTAGTAAACTAGCAAGATAATTAAAATGACACTGCCCTTAATAATGGGTTGTTCTTTATGAGGAATATACCCTTCACAGGGTGTAAGAAGGAAACCATGTGGCACCAGGAATACGTATCTCTCTCACTCAGTTATACTCCTCTCTGCCACGTATTTGCTGTTACCGCCCATTTTCAAGATGGCAACCAGGTCAGGCAATAAATCAGGCCCTTCTCCTCCCTCCCCTCTAGAACTTGAACTTAAATACAATGTCAACTTGATGATCTCTGGCTTCTAGTGGATTTATAAGCAAACTACAGAGACTCCAGGAATGTTTATTGATTCCTGGGCCAGAAGGAGAACCTTGTCTGGCACAGCATTATAGATTTGTGGTTTGAGAGTCCCCATATATTGGCAAAAGAATAAATCCCAAAGGAATGTCATTATTTGCTATGAATAAGCCTAACAAAAAAATGGTTGAGGCCAGGAGGTCTAACCTCTGGTTTTCATTTATCTCCCAACAATTTTATCTTGTTACATAGATGAAAAAATGAATATTTTTTCTAAAAATGATATTTTTAAATATGATATTTTTTAAATGATATTTAAATGATATTTTAAAATGATATTTTTATGAGACTCCCTGAAGAAAAATAAGTATATCTGTAGCTTAATGCATCATTTTTTCAAAAACTAATCCTTTGATCGATAGCAACCATATCACACACAAACTTTTTAGACATGCTGATTTTGGATATCACCCCAGGCCTATTAATGAAAAACCCTGACACTGTGGCAAGCCCTCCAGGTTATTCTATGTACACCGAATTTTGAGAACAACTTGACCTAATGATTTTGAAAAAAACTGATGCAAGAAAACCAAGATTAATTTCTTTCAAAAATGAAATGATTAGAAACACTGGCAAAGTAATTATTCTACATATAATACTACTTATGAGATGCCCAACAATTCAACCCCCAAAAAAATGTTTATTCTGTGTCTCAAGTGTGCAGGCTATCTTGTCTGCTAAGATTAAAATGTAAGTGGGCTCAACAGTGAGTGAAGCACAAATCACAAAATTTGCAACCTTATGAGACTGAAGGGAGGAAGATAATAAGGATTAACTAATACCAGAGAGGTTATTTGTAAATTTATAAAAAAAAATGTATATAAACAAAATGCTACAGGGAAACAAAGAAAATAATTTTAGGGGAAGAAATCAGAAAATGTTTTGAGGCAACATCAGAGTTGGGTCTTAAAAGACAGGTCTATACGTTTGTAAAGGAAATAATGTTATGGGAAGGGAATGATGGGCGCCATGGAATCGGTGGGGGCAAAGTGTCCCAGGAAAGGAAATAGCGTGAGCAAAAGCCAAAGTACACAAATGCATTGTGCAAAACTTCCTCCAAGTTTTGTCATAAATAGGGTATATCTGTGATCATACGAATTCTCCTCAGCTCTTAGAGCAGCTGGGTGAGGACTGGAGCAGCTAGAGGCCCCAGGCCGATGACCCCTGTCATAAGTAGCTGTGTGACTTACTAATGCATTCCTCTGTGTACCAAGATACCACAGAGCTTGTCAAGCAATCGAGATGAATGTGCAGAGTTTAGGGAAGGCACTGTGTAGATGAGGTAAAAAGACAGCAGGTTTTGGGTGCCATACTCAGTAGACTGGATCTTACTCA